>JARHVA010001430.1:0-400000 GCA_037957365.1 Torreya grandis | reverse complement strand
TCATTTTGAATAAATTAGGCTATTTTGAATAATATAGGCTTATACCTATAAAGTGGAGTGAAGAAGATTTTCTTCAAAAATTAATTTTGTATATTCTAAATAAATTGGGTTGTTTCAAGCCATTTGATCATAGATCATTTCAATTAAATTGGGATATTTTAAATAATTTGAACTTATACTCACTAAAGTGGAGGATATTTTCCCAACAAATATGTTTTCTATATTCTAAATAAATTGAATTATTTCAAACCATTTGGAAGCAAATATTTTTGAATAGATTAGACTATTTTAAATTATGGCACTCTTCTAGGCCTTCAGACCAATCATTGATTCTCTGAAGCAGCTTTTACTGTTGAGACACATGGTACTGTTTGACTAGCCAAATTATGGATTAAAATATAATAAGTAATTAATTCATCTACGTAATAAAATATTTTGAGAATTGTTTTTTTTTCATAGGGAATATCTTCATGAGAAGGTGCTAATATACTAATGGATCAACTTGGGAAATTTTAAGATAAATCGATGGAGTATCCACTTGCAAGGGGATTAACTTTAAAAATTGGACCTGATTCAATACTTTCAAGGAATCTCTAAATATAAATCAAATTTCACTTAACTAGATCAAAGTAATTCTAAATTAGAATCGATTATTTTGAAATTAATTGAAATATATTTGAAATAATTTAGAATTGATTTTTATGAAATTGATGATAATGTTTATTAATAGATATATAGTTTATAATCAATAAATACACTTGAAATAATCATAATATGGTGAAGTTACATCTTTCTAAACACTGGTTAACAACTGTTGACATGGATTTTGCTTTCTCCCAAGAATGTGATGATAGACATCATTTTGATTATCCAATCATTTTCATCTTTTTGACTTCCATTTCCATTATATTTACTTGATGTAACATAACTCATTTTCATTTTTTGATTTGTAAACAATTTTGAGAATTACAATAAATGGATAATGTGTTAGAAATTAAAAAATCATCTCTAAAGGTCCCTTTAAAAATAAATTCATCCAATTTATTTATGTTTATATTGAACGGCTTAGAATATCTTCTCCCCCAAAAAACATGAAATTTGAACTTGTGTAACCATGTATGAATGAGTATACTCAAATGATTGTCTTCTATCATTGATCAAATGCCAACGTGAGAAAAAGATTGTATTACCACCTTCAAAATTTATTTGGAATGATCTTAAATTTAATATGACATATTTTATATTTTATAATATTTTTTTTTCCCATATCATTCATTTACATATGTTTTATTTTATGCGCAATAAATAATAAGTCATCCAACCGCAAAATCAATATTTTTTTAGAAGTCAATGTTAGTTCCTCCTCTAAAATGTCTGTAATTTGTTAAAAGAATAATGAATCATTTATTAACAATATTATATTATAATAAATATAACATGGAAATTTTTTAAGAAAATGTTTTACATGTTACTAGATTGGTTGTTAATGTGCCTTTGATTTATATTTCTTATTGTAACATATAAACATAATGCATTTCATTTGATGCATTTTTTTCATTTAATTAAATATTATAAAGATTCATATAAACATATATAAAAATAAATACATGCTAAGACACATTGTAACTATACTCATTATACCCGGATGTACCATTTTTATTGCTAGTTTTGTAACATACATATGTATATAATTATTCATATTGAATCCTTATAACTTGACCATAACTTTATCATATTTTGAAACAATCCCATTTTGCCAAAACTCATTTCTCATAGATGTTGATAAGAATTTAACATTAATAAAACAACATCTATATTCTTATAGTAATGAAAGTATCAGTTTTTCTTATGCATACCAATATATATTTATATGGTTATACGTCCCATCACAACAAACAAAATAGGATTTACTCTTCTAAGCTGAAGTTCACTATCACTAATTTATAATGAATATAAACCTTAATAATTGAAACCCCTTCATATACTTCTAATAAGACATCAAATTAAAAACTATTTATATCAATAGTAATATAATTATTTCTAGCACAATATAATTTATTGTTTTTTTATTGATAAAGAATACATGGATACTCTACATCAAAATTCATCGTATTGAAGACATAGTATAACACATATTGTGTTATTTTAAACTAGGTAAATTAAACATGTAAATAACATTGTAATGATTAAATTAAACATGTCAACAACATTTTAATGGGTAAATACAACCACATTCAAGTTTAAACAATAATAAAATGAACCCACACTTTCAAATCCCAAGATGATGGAAGTCTATATTTTATTATCTTCTACAATCTCCTATCCATGAGAAAGTAATTCAATTTTAATGTGTTTAAATATTTAAATATAATTAATATATTATAGACTTATATGAAATTATATAATTACACATTTATTGAAAGAGGTTTACATTTTTTTTTGCCTTTTTTGTAGTTTGTATGGGTGCACTCTTTCATTGAACCTTTGGTTCTTTATTCCTTACAAGGTATTATATAATGTAGTAACTAAAAATTCTCATTATCAATTGATTTGATATTTGCATTTTAAAAATGTGTCTTGTTGTATAGTTTCACCTTGTGTTATTTTCATGGAGGCAACAACCTATATAACTATGTCATGGGTTGTTGTGTTGGAGGCACAAAGTTTTACACAACGTTTTAGAGATGCATTGTGAACTATGTTAATTGAGACATAAATAGATGAAGAAATATTTTGTCATTATTATAAATAGTTGATAAATAAAAAATTTATATAGTATAAAAAATATGCATGATCTTATCTTACCTTATTCAATTTGTAATGTGTCATGTTCATTGATATGATTTTGCATTATTATTATTTTTTCGCTTACATGCAATGCCATTAGTGCTTTACATCAAAATATTGCTAAGTTGTTAGGTTTGAAAAATAAAGCATATACATTGAAAGATTTTTAAGATGTTATATTTGGATAATGAAGCATGATTGTAAAATAAATTAAAAATGTTATACACCTGGTACTGATCAAAGAGGTTGTTCTTGTATTGGTTGCTCTAAATTTATCAAACAATTTTGAAATTAAACATTAAAAATTGTTTGTTCTTTAGTTTCTGTAATGAAAGATAAAATTCTTTGCAATTTTATATAAACACACACCAATCTGGATCTTGTATCCCTATTAGATCACATGTATCTAAATTATTGAAAGTAGAGATAAGTCTCTCCCAAAATTAGTTATCTAGTTTATTTTTGAATGTCCTTCTTATTTTGTGTGAACCAATCATTTGAAATGTTGGTACATCTTTCTAGATGTCAAAATCTTCCTCTAATTTACTTTGTTGTGAATGTAGGATGAATCTTGAAGCTTAAAATCAGTGGGATCCTGATAAAAATTGATACCTATAATATGAGTCCAATTGAATCCATGACTATCTAGACCCCATAGTATGACACCCATTTCTTGTATGGAATGGAAATCACCAACATGCAGATTCTTGAGAGAGGTCTGAATGCCAAAAAAATGTTTTAGTTTGTGGATGATGAATACATTTAAGACCAAAAAAATAAATTTATCAATCAATGCATGAAGAAATAGGTGAATATGTTCTTCCTTAAGAAATTCAATGATATTTAAAATATCAATAATTATCGAATGGCGTTCAGACCAAGAATGAACATTTTATTGAAATCTTCTAAAATAGATGCCCAAAGACATGGGGGTCCATAATGGTAGTTGAATATTTTTATATCTATCTTGAGAAGCTAACCTCCATCATTATGTAGGTATTTTTTCAATATGCTTAATGAATATTGAGATAATGCTTCCCATCCTTTTTTATTTTTTGAAATAACTTCATTCAGGACACACAAATTGTCAAACCTTTTCACAAAAATTGTATAATGCTCTATTACCTCTTGAGGTGTGATTGTTTTATATAGTGTTAGTGTCAAATAATGGTTTCTAAAATAATCTAAATTTTTTAACAATATGTTACTTTTCACATTCACCTTTTTGTACCAAATATCCATGTTGTTGTACCTAGGCGTTTTCAAGAAGGAAATATAACATATTTCCAATAAATTTACTAGTTCTATTTTTTGTTTATCTAAAAAACCTTGAATATTTCTAAGTACTATTGTAACAATCAAATTTAAATCTTATTTATCTAAACCAGGTAAAGTACCACTTTCAAACAAATCAAACACCTTATCAAAACAATCCCAAACATGTTGTTCCATGAAAAGAAGGAATTTTATATCATATAGTTGTTGTGTTAAATAGTTCATTTGTGTGAACAAGTGTCTATCTTGTTCATATATTCCTTCCATATTTTTTCCCTATTTAAATATTCTTCCAACCTCTCAGTTGGATAAGGTCACATGTACATCAAACTCTTTATACAAATGAATCCTTATAAATTATTTCATTGGCTTCATTATATTGGTTACATATTTTTTGCACAATATGGAGCAGAGTACAAGTTTTTAGAACTCTTGCCCTTCTAACATAAAATTTATTTCTCAATGATAGTTAATTTTATTCCTCCTCTTAAAGAATTCTTTGTTTCACTATAATTGTGTGTTAGCCATCTGTAATTTTGAACCTTATGATTTTTTTCTCCATTATATCTTCTAGGACTTTCTTTGATTCGATAATACATAGAGGGTTGCTTGGATTAAAAAGAATTAACAAATCATCCTTCATTGGAACCTCATTATGTTTCAAAAATGAATGAATTATATTATTCACCCCTCTTTCATTTAGATTTATTATTTTGATGTTAGTGTCCCCCAATTCAACGAGCTCTACAGAAATGTTCAAGGCATAATTGATAGAAAAAATATACCATGTAGAGAATTCATTATATGTCTGATCAAAATTTTGTATCTACAAAAGTGTTCTAACATTTGGTTTGATCTTATTTTTCTCCACTAGTGTGAGTACTTATATGGCTTATTTCAAATCTGCATACAAATATGTTTCCCTTGCTTGTCTTTTTTTATTCAACATTTTTTATGTCATGATTATAGGGTATCTTAAATACATGTTTTCATGGTGGAAAGTAGAATAAGTTATTTCCCCTTCTTTATGTTTTTATTTAAACATATTTTGTATTATAATGACCATATTATCTATATCTATTAACCCAAATATTTAAAGGTTGTCATAGCTATTCAAATGAAACCCAAATGTTTCATAAGGAGAAAAAATATTTTTTATCAATTCCATTTTACTAGGTGTAAATTTATTGAAATTGGCTATAGCTTGATAGAGAATTCCTTCTTATCCTTTCCATACTTTTAGTTTGAATTTAAGGGAATATTTAAGTTCATCCTTATCACAAGAAAATATTATTCCAATTGGAAATTATTTTTTCTTCGATGTAGTGCTAAACAAGTATATATCTGTATGCATGTTTGGTAGACTAAACAACTCAAAATACCAATCAGCAAGAGGAATTTTTTCACCACCATAAAATGAGAGATGTTGATGTGGATTTATTTTTAGTTTTGGTAGCTTAAACAATACTGTATCCAAATTCTTTAAAAGTGAGGCCTTCTTCTACCTTTTAAGTATGGGAATTCCTTTTTCACCCGAAGACATTCTGAAAATAAATTGAAATGATTTAAATATTGATATTTTATAAACTAAAAGTTGCATATTGCATTAGTTCATGATTTTTTTGGGTGATTAATTAGTGATTAATTATATATTAACAAATGTTAATTCTAAACTACAATACAAAATACATATTAAATATGCATAATATATACATTAACTCATGCTTAAACTAATAAGGTATGACCAAACCAAAAATAAAGTATATGTACACCAACCAATATAATCTGATGGGTAGAGGAAGCCATAAATATTTATTCAAAGGATAAATATGAAGGGGATTTATATTTCTAATATGTGTCAAAATGCCCATCAATGGGTACCTTCAAGGTATCTCCTAGGAGCTACCTTTTAATCATGTATAAGAGTGAATTTTTATTATAAGACATCTCATAGGAGATACCTTTAAGCTAACCATGATGGTATTACAAGTGTATTTAAAGGCCCTTGAAGGAATCTCCTAGTAGACACCTTGAAGGGTGGTGTGATACATTCAAAGGGACGTTGAATGTATCTCCCAGTAGAACTTTACTTCACCTTGAAAGCACTACTATTTGATAGCTTGATAACTTGAAGGGCCTTATAATACTTGGGAGAGTGTACATTAGTGATGATAGGCCAAACATAAGAGTGCACATTTTAGGTCCTCCTATGCACATGTTCATTCCACCTCAATTTAGTTTAAAAAATTTCCTTATTATGTTAATAGTTTTAGATCCAAGTAATTACCTTGTTATACCTCTAAAAAAAAATTTACCTTGAAGGTACTTTTAATGTCTTCAAGGTATCTCTTAGGAGATACCTTAAAGTTACCCATGAAGGTATTATAAGGCCCTCAAAGGAATCTCCTACTGGATACCTTGAGATTAAACTTGCCCAGTGTTATTGAGGTTTGTAATATTTTCAAGGTATCTCCTAGGAGATAACTTTAAGTTACACATGAAAAAATCTCGTAGAGGATATTGTTGATGCCTAAAACTCTCACTCTCGGTGAACATTTTCCTATGGAATGAAATTGTGATCTGTTAAACAACCTTCAAGATTTTAGAAGCTAGCTCTTTAAATTAATTAGGGGGTGAAAATGGGAAGGAGAAAATGAAAAAAAACTAACTAAGGTGATGCATATAGATTATTAAAGTATGTATTCTTGAAATTGCATAAAATAGTTTGAACCCTTAAGGCATTATAGATAATTAAAAGAACATATGCATTTTTAAAGCCTATAATATGGATAAGAGTCAATACTATAGAAGAAAAAATTATAAATAATAAATAACAATGGATTTCACTCAATTTGACACAAAACACCACATCGTTTTCATTATTAGGTGGGGAACATAATACAAAAGGCCAAAAGGCACAGTCTAAAATATTCAATCCTTCTCATGAGGGGCACCTGCTAAGGTTATGAAATGAAAATAAATAACTATTTCTATTTCTATTCCAAAACTAACTATTATAATGGCTTCTCTCCAATAACAGTAAGATTAATTTATATTATCTAATGTCCCCTCCCCTTTACAAAAGAAATGAGCCTTGAATATATATGCATAATAGCCTCACAAGGAAATAACACCTAGAATTTAGCACTCACACTCATGATGAGGCTATTGTAATTAAGAGGGGAGATTTGTCTCATGAGTGCAGTTGGTCTTCAAAATCCTAGCTATAGTAAAAGTAAATCACCTTAGAATTCCCATGATTCTTAGAGAAATAAATATGGTGACACATGTCTCCCTTTGAACTACCTCTAGAATTATTGTTAGAAATGGGGCCCACTTCCTTTGGCCAATGGTTCATCTTTTATTTAAGGAAGAACTACCTTATTTCCTAAGGAGAACTATGCTGACATGTGTTATTAGTGGAAAGGATGAAGATTTAGCCAAAAAATGAAGAAGGGGAACTTGAGAAAGAAGAGGCTAATACACCACCCATCAAACTTCACCGAGCATGTCCATGATGAAAAGACTACCTCAAAAATTCAAAACATGGATTAAAATTCAAATATACATTGAGTTTGAAATATTCTAGTACTATTGAGTTATATAAAGGATTCAATGAGATACCTTTTAAACAAGAACAAGAGTGGATTTCTCCTTCAAGGTATCTACTAGGAGCAACTTTTGGCCCAGATCTCTGAGTTTTCCTATATCAAACTTTCCCATACTATTTGACTATGTTTATTTGTGTGTGTGCAACACCTTCTCATAACAAACATTGGTTCTAAAAAAACTTGTCCATGGAGAATCCATCTTCAAAGGTAAATATTGAGACCATAGGGACTTTCTTTTCTGAACTACCCTTCCCTCTATTTTAGAAACTTCCTAGAGTGAAATTTTTTGAATGAGATTATTTCAAGTCACCCATTAAGGTATTCTTAGGCCCTTTAAGGAATATCTTCATAGATACCTTGAGGTTGAACTTGCCCATCATTATTGTGGTGTAGAAAGGATTCAATGAGTAAATAAGTGTTTTAATTAATGAAGGTAGTTAATAATAAATTGATTGTTGTGTATAAGGTCTTATGTAGATCTTATCAAGGGTTAAATGTGTCTTAATTACAATATTCAATGTGAAACACATCAAAATTATAGACCTCATAAGATCATCAAGAGATAGTTGAATAAAGAAAATCCATCATTACATCATTTTGTATTGAATAATAATTACACTCAAGAGCTTTGTCATACCTTAAAGGAAATATAAGACCCTTAAAATTATTGTCTTAGGAGATAATTTTAAGGGCATTGTCATAAATTTAAGGGAACATTTAAAGTATCTCCTAGGAGACACCTTCAACATGCACATGACTAGAATTTTCTTTGGCCCTGAAGGCACTACTAGGTGATAAATTAAAGGACCTTCTTAGGAATCAATTTTATTCAAAAGAATTGTATTCAAGATTTGGTTTTTAGACATTTTGATCAGGCCTTCTTATTATATTTTGGTCTTTGAGTTTTGTATTCAGATAATTTATTTGATAGATTTTGGCCTTTAAAATTTTTATTCAGTACTTTTGGTCTTCAAACTTTTTTATTCATAGTTTTTGCATCAGATATTTTGTGTGAACAAATGTTATGAATGACTTGTCTTTTATTAGTGATTTTTCTCTTTGGGTTTTTTGTATCAGACTTTGTTTTCATAAATTTTGTTTATAAATTTTGTAGGATCGATCAAAACATAAAACCCAACTCTTGATTCTTGAATACTAAAAGCCCACTATACTTGGACACTAAATTAAAATACTTCTTCATACTTACTAAGATACCCACCAACTAAACTAACTAGATTTGAGCTATGCAAAAAATATGAAACATGTGAATTTTTGGAATTTATAACACACAAATTAGAATTGAATGGTAAAGTATATATACATAATGTGTAGTCATTGATGTATTCATTTCTCTCAAATGAATTCAAACTTGACTGATATCCTACATAAGAAAATCTGTAGCTACATGTGAGACTATTGCAAGTAAACAAGCAACTAGTGGAATGGACAATTTTTCATAAAGCACATAAACAAATTGTAAGAAATAAACATAATTGTAATTGCATCTTAATCTAAGGCATTCAGGGGAGCACTTTTCCATCACCATTTTCTATTAAATATTTGACCGAATTCAAGAACATAATTTATAATGCCACCATTTTTAACAATAGGTATGGGAACTACTTTGAATTATTGAATGTTGTAAATTCTATTGACTTAATTTCATTAGATGGAAAGATATCTCCATTAGAGTGACTATTTATCATAGACTTTCTAGCACTTCAAAAATAGGGATTGCATTCGACTGTGGCCAAGCTTGAGGTGATTCCATGCATTGACCTCCTCTAAGACTTATTATTCATAGGAAATGTTATGAATGATGCATTTTTACACCATATGGGTAACTAAATGGTTGTGGCATGAATATATAGAGCATATTTTTAGAGGTATTTATCACTATAAGCACCAAATTCTTATTTTAGAAAACACACGCTAGTTTCATAGAATTAGGATAATATTATGGAAAAGGTGTTGAATTCATGGATTCTCCCCAAGGAAACCATGACATACAAAGACAAGAATCCCACTCCAATTAATATGTTTAAAATGGGAGTACAGATTGCCATGGTGATACTCAACAGGCTCTATATAAATCCCAACATCCATTTCCTCAATTTGGGTTGGGTCCATTATTGCATATGATGGTGACTAGTGATGCAACATTTACCCTGGGTGAAATTATAAGCTATGCATGAAGTAAACTATAAATAAAAAGATAATGAAATAATCTAAGTTAAATTTAAAAAAATATAGAGTAATAAAAAATAAAAAAATAATCAAAATTCATAGTTGAGACATAAGAATCCTCTATTGTGATTTGAATCTGATTTTCTCTATCAGGAATGTGGTGCTCACTCCTCTAGTGCAAAGGGAGAATGGGTAGAGTTTTAGTGCAAAATGGATGACTTTGATTTGGTTTGATTCACTTTAGATGTAAGATTTATTGATTAAAAATATATGATTATGAGTATGATTGTGATTTCTCAAATTTGTGATTGATTGTGATCTCTCAAGATTTTATGATTGATTGTGATATTCCAAAATTGTGATGATTGAAAATGAGGATTTACTAGCTTATTTATAGAATCTTGTAAAATTATCCAATGATGGATGATAATTTAGAAATTTTTAATGTTTCAAATGATCACCAATTGAGGATGAATCTTCATCTATGAGGATGGATACAATTTCAACCTGGTGGAGGAAAAAGAGGGATTGCTTAGTTGACTCAACTAGACTTTGTTAAAATGGTTTGACAACTTAGAGGAGGAGTCATAAGATGTGGATAAATTCATGGGTTTGGTTGGGATGAGGGAGAAAAAATGTGGGAGAGGTTTCAATAGGTGGAAAATCTAGATTTAAATAATTAAAACAAAGATTAAAAGGTGTATAATTCACTTTTTCAAAAAGTTTTAATTAATTAGTTATTTAATTTTAATATAAAATATTAATTATTAATGTAATACAAATGCTTAAATAGAATTTAGGTGTATATCAACACTAAATCAAATTTAGGTGTCTACATTTTCCCCTCTTCGAAATGGTGTTGAGAAGCAATATTGTTTCAAATAATATAAGTAGAGTGTTGATGATGAAAAATAAAAAAATTACCCCAAATGAATGAAAATTAGTGTGATGAAGCACCCTCAAGAGTTTGTGTGAGATAAGGATAAATGCTCAAAATTGATGAAAAGAAGAAATGGTTAAATGGACAAACAAAAAATCAAATTATTTCAGGATTGATGTCAAGTTTGCAAGATGTTTGGTAACGTAAAAGAGTTCATCGTAGTTAATAAAAACTAGAGATTTTATTTGAAAATCAATAATTTAACCACTTGAAGATTTCATTCTTGTTTTTATTTGGTAATGACTCTAGGGTCAATTGAGCAGGTATGGGAATGATATATTTGAGCAATAATAAATTGTGGATCTATAAATAGAAAAAGGTATTGATTTTGTCAATGATTATGGATTTTGCACTGATAAATGATTGCAAGAATTTGAATACAATCTAAAATAAATTGATTTAATGGTTCTATAAATTTGAAAATGGATGAATAAGTAGTATTATGAAAGGATGGAAATGAGAAAACTATCATCAATAATACAAATACTTGTCTCAATACTAATGTTTACAAAATTGTAGAAGGAAAATGTAAAATGATTTTCCCCTAGTTGTTAAATGCTAGAGAAGATATTGGAAAAAGTAAATTTTCCACTTTATAGACTGCATGCTTGGATTATGCTTAGATGTAGGGGTATCATGAGAAAATGTGGGAATGATATATCAAAATGATGGTAAGTCACAGGCTAGAAAATGAAAAATATAGATTGTCTAATTTGTGACAAAGATTTACAAAATTTATATTTACAAACATTGATAAGGAGATACATCACTTTGATTAAATACCAGTTAAAAACATAGATGAAATGGCTTAAATGAATGATGGTGATGGCAGTGGTCAAGCTGACCTTAGAGACTCTATGTCTCTAAGTGTTGCCTACATAATCCATTTAGACAATGTCAATGTGTGTATATTAGGCTAGATGTAGTTCTCCCAAAAATTAGGAAGAGAAGTGATAGTGTAAGATAAGATTGACTCATGTATGCTATACTTAAGTTAATGATTACACATTAAAATTATATGATGGAGAAAGGATGGAAAATATGATTTATCAATCCCAATTGACAACTATAATATATGAAATGGAAAGATGAGGAAATGATTATGGATAATTGATATTTAAGCATTAAAAAGGAAATGAAGTGAGGATATGGATTAATGATGATGGATCAAATGATTCAACAACATGGATGAGATAAGGATAGATGGAAGAGAGATATGACACACAAAATTTATGTCTAAGAATGTGAGATGTTTTGATAGCTACCTTGTGATTTATTTCATTCTTTGCATTAGATTTCTGACAATAATTCCAATTGACTAAGAGTTGAACAATCTGATTTTTTATATTGTGTATGATAATGTGCACCAATGGTATATAAAAACCATGATGAATATCATGTGATACACGTAAGGACTAATATATTCATAAGGATAAAACTTAGTGTATCATGATATGTAATATCATAATAACATCATTATTAATGTGCATAGTGATTTAGACACTAGAAAAATAATAAAGATAAGATAAAAAGAGATGTTTTCAATAATGAAAATAATGTAAGTAAAACAAACACTATGAAATAAAATAAACACCCATGATGTAAAAGAAAGTAAATGACTAAAATAAGTAAATGACTTTTTTATGTCCTTGGCTAAAGTAGAACCCTTTGGCATATGCTATTTTTGACAATGTTGAACTGTCTGATGAGTAATCCATATAAAGGATGACTAGGGTATGTAACTAAAGACAAGGGATTTTTTTATTATTTTTTGGGTTTTGTTTTGTTGGATTTTGATGTATTTTCTAATGTTTTGGATTTTATTGGGGTTTTCAATGTTTTTGGATTTATTTATTTATAGGTGTATATATAAGGAATACCAACAAAAGGAAAACCATATTCTAGCACTGAAGAGTGAGTAGTAAGGTATGGAAGGAAACCATTATATATAGAATATGTATGAATAGGAATGGATTAGAATTAAGATGATAAACTCTAGGGAACACATGAGGTAAGAACCAAGTGTCTAGTCATCAAAATAACATTACAAAGATACACCAAGATGTTGCTAAGAACATGTTTCAAGACGTTTCCACTTCCTTAAAAATTCCAAACTAGGAAAAAGGATGGTTTTATGATTGCAAGGATTGAATAGGTTTGGTGTTAAATGGATAATAATTAATTTGGATAGGTAAAAGTACTTAAAGATAGTGTATGTGGGTTGAGGAGGAGTTTAGGATGGATTAAATAAGTATAGGATGGGTAAGTATGCTTTGGGATAACTTAGGATAAGTAAACATGGATGGTTTAGGGTAAAAGGATGGGATTAAAAATGTTGTAGGATGAGTAAGGATGGAGGGATGATTTAGAATGCATAAAATTAAAATGGAATGAGCTTGCCCCCAAGTGTAGGGTACTTGTAGACAATTAATTATTTTATGCATGATGTCAAAAATTATTTTTCATCGTGGTACTTGCCCAATGTGCCATATAAATGGTTTTCACTTTTGAACAAATTTGTTTCTCTTTTTTATTTTTTTTATTTTTCTTTTCCTTTATTAAAAAATATATATATATATATATATATTTTTGGCATCTCAATTATAAAAGGGTTTGAGATGCATTGATGCTTACCACTATATATATTTTAGGTATGTACTCTAAATATGTCTTCAATAACTTCATTGATTTTTATGTTGGCTTCTTTCAGCTTTATTAAGATATGGTCATAGCCCCTACGAAATAGGGTTCTACTAGATAGGGTGAATAGAAAGTATGTTAGATGAAGGATGTATGTTGAGTGCATAAAGGATTTGGATGGATGAAATTATAGTGGGGATGAATATACAATTCATGATGTAAAGGGTGAATGGGGCCAACAATCTTATGTTTAGTAAGACTAGGAGTAACTACAAGTTGGATATTTTAGGAATTCAATGTTTCTTTAATGATATCCTCAACTTGTGATGGAGATATATCCTAAAAGTATGCTAATTCAAAGGATATATTAATTTTCTCATCTATTGATGCCTTCAAAAGGTTTTTACCAAAGTATTCTTCTTGATTATTTTGATTGGGATTTAGATTTGGATTGTCCAATAGTTCCTTAAAGAGGTTTTCACTAAGGGACTCATATTTTTGATTTTCAATATTATGATTTGGCTTTTGACTGCAATTTGTATTTTGATAATTTGATAGTGCCTCAAAGAGGTTTTCACTATGGAGTGTGGATTTTATATTTAGATTATAGGATTTATTTTGATTTAGGTACACTTGTTGTTCCTTAGATTATTTAGTTGTTTCTTCATTCTCTTCTGGCAGATCAACTATAAAGTCTACAATTATTTTATCATCATGGAAGGAAGTTAACTGTAAGTAAGATCATTGGTCCCAATCAATACATGGAGGATACATGATTACAAGATGGAAGTTAGGAATGATGATGTTTATGAAATTAGTGTTAGTAGAAAAGTCCTCATAGAGACTATGAATGGATGCTATTTTCATTATGGATGAATTTACCTTAGAAACCACAAAAATTATCATTAACATATTTACATTGAATTTGAAATGGTTTGCAGCTGATGCTATGGGGTTTAACATTTAATTCAAAATGGATGGGTTTGATAATTCCTTGCTCATGGATTATTTTATCTTTAATTACCTCTATCACTTGGGGTTCATGTTGTGGGATGATGGGAGATTCAATAAGTGATAATAATCTAGTTTTTTGGACAATGGCTAATAGGCTAAGTTGGTTGAAGGAGCTTTTGTCCAAGATAAGATCTTGGTTAGAAATGAGATATTTGAAAAAAATTGGATCATGATCAAAGATAGGATCTTGATCAAAGATACATTTTTGGCCAAAGATAGGATATTTAATAAATATGTGTTCTTCATAAAAAATGGATGGTAAACCATGGTTATCAAAAAATAGGTTGATCAAATATGGATTGGCTAAAAATAGATTTGTCAACAATGGGATCTTGGGAAATGGATGGAAGATTATGACCTTGACTTGATAGTGGTGTGGCTTGATTAGGCTTAGGAAAGACATCTTGGCATTTCTCCAAGCTATGATTTTTAGACGTTGATACACTTGGCTCTACCTTGATGCACCCTTTATCAATCAGATATTGGATATAATGCTTTAGTCTCATACAATGGTTTATAGAATGACCTTAAATTTTGTGATAATCACAATATTCTCTAGGTATATAGAACTTAGGTTTTGGGACATTTGGCTCAAAGTATTTAGTGTTTGGATATATTACTAGGTTTGCAGTGACCAATTTTTGATAGAATAAATCATAAGGTTCCCATAAATGAGTGATTTTTTATTAATAGACATGGTATTATTTTTGACAGGTTGGCAGTTTTGAAGTTATTGTAACTCTAGGGGTGGAATGACACTAGATGGTAGAGGTGATATAATTAGATTCCCTTTATTAGTGTGATAGGGTATGTTAGAATCAAGGATATAACTAGTGGAGGGGAGACTTGGTTGATTTTGAAAAATAATTTTACTAGTGGTAAGGTAATGTTGATGTGGAATGTTTTGGGATTCCCTAGTAATGAAGTGGACTAGAGAGGTAGCTTGATCTTGGAATGATTGATTTGTTGGATTTGTGAAGGTTTATGGACTTTAATCTATTGGGTTTGTATACAAATGTGAATTTGATGTAGTTTGGTTCAAGTTTGGGAATGGGTTCGATGCAAAATCAAATGATTGATTTTGACGAATTTTGAAAGGTTGGTTGTGAAGGGTGTAGGAGTTAAAAGGTTGATTTGGATGAAATATGGTTGGATTAGACTGAATGGGAATTTGATTTATGAATGGACTTTGGTTCAAATATATATTTGAAATTGGTGATGAAGGTGAATCAAAAATTTGATTTAGATTGGTGCTAAAGTTGGAACTAGATGGATTGGTGAAGAAGTTCAAGTTTGAGTTTTGGGGTGAACTAGATGCAAAATCAAAGGATTGATTTTGATTACTATGGAAAGTTTGAATTGGAAAAATTGAATAACTAATCAATTTTGGATTTGATTGATAGATGGATGAGGATGAATACATATTAAAACTCAGATTTGGATTGACTTGGTTATTGATTTGACATTAATTCAGATATGTGTTTGAATCAAAGTTGGTTGGATACAATCTTGGGTTATAAATAGGATTATTTGGAATTGTGATTCGGGATAAAATTGTTTAAGGGATTATTCCACATAGCCATACTTATTGAAATGGATGATACTACTAATGAAAAACTTGACTCAATAATGAAAAAGACTTGAAATTAGACTCTAGTAAATAAAAGTGACTAAAATTTTGATTTGATAACAACAAATAATTTTATTTTTTGTTTTGAGAAATTAATTTTCACACAAGTAATTTCAACACATGGGAATCACAAGGAAACAACAAACAAGTTCTATTCTAAAAAATCAAGAAATTTACATAAAAAGGTGAAAAATCTAGGATGAGGGTCTTGAAGAACTTTTAGGCCTTCTATTTTCTCTCACTCATATATGCTCTTAGCTATGGCCTAGTATTTTAAGGCACTAACCATGGAGGATCTTGTCATTCCCATGATCCATTGAGTCTAGTTTTGAAGGTGTGTGGAAGGTAAATTTTTGATGCTAACCACTAATTGATGCACCAAAATTGAATGGAAAAAAGGTGATCCTAGGATTAAGGTATATACAAGCTCATATTGGGGAATAAAACCATGGAAAAAATTGATATACAGAAGCACACTATTGAATCTTGTCCCAAAGTTCCCAACATAGCCATAATGGTCTTAGTCTATTAACAATCAACAATATTAGATCTTGAGTCAGTTGTCAAAATTCTATGTACTGGAGCATGAAATCCCCTCACATCATAGTGTGATTAAAACACAAAACCACTTAATCAATTAAAATAGCTAGGTCTCGATTTATGTACCCCATTGATAAATAGGGTTTGGCCTACTACATGGTGGTGAAATCCATGGTCAATAGAACCCCTAAGAAAATAAAAATAAAGAATTGATATTTGTTTCTAATTTTTAGGTATCATCACCAACATGACACCAAGGAAAGAGCATATGTAAGATCAAATACATAACAGATAAGTTGTAAGATCATTTCTAAATTCCATGTATTGTCACCAATATGACTCTAAGGAAAGAGCATACACAATCTTGTAACCAAACAAGAAGTTGAAAAGAAAAAGTAAATTTACTCCAAATAAATTCAAGTGTGACTTAATTACTAAGATTTTAAAGGATTAAAAATGAAAAATGTTAGTAAAAATAAATGAAATATTTGGTTAGATAATTTTCTTTTTGTAATTATCTTTGGCCAACATCTTGTAAACAAATAGTTAGAAAGTTTTAAATTGGTTTGTCTTCAAGGCAATCTAAAAAAAGTTAGAGAAAACTAATAAAAAATAAAGAGGAAATAACTCTTTTAAAATGATCTCATAGTTACACAACCAAAGAAAAAGGTGAAACTGTTAGTTTGCCATAAATATAAAACTAAATAAAAATAATAATTTATGATACACATTTGATTTTTTGAATTAGTTAAAGTATATAAAAGTAAAATATTTTACATGGTTTTATTTTTCATTTCGATATCTTTATTTGGTGAAAATAAGATCTCAAATGGAGTCCCGAGTCAAAAGTTATGCCCTTTGGAAGATGGCCACTCAAAATGTAAATGAATTCACTGCACACTTTGACAAATTCACTGCTCATAAAACCTTATAGTATTTTTGTAACACTTAGTAGTATTTTTGTTAAACTTGGCTGCATTTTTGTAATAAAAAAAGTGAATTTGTTAGAAAATAGTGAAACTGTAAGCAAAAAGTAAAATTATCATAAAATGACAAAAATGTAGAACTCAGTGGCATTTTTTTAAAACACAATAGTGAAATTGTTAAAAATAGCAGCAAAATCATTAAAAACAATAGAAATATTGTTAATAATAGTAGTGAAATCATTAATAATAGTGTAAAAATAATAAAACACAGAAGATAAATTGTTAATAATAGTGTAAAAATCATAAAACATAGTGGCAAAATTATAAAATAGAGGGAAAAAGGATAATTTCATTATTTAGTCTCACAATTTTGTTGCAAAGGTCTCCAAATTTGCTATTACATAGGAAAATTAACATAGTTGAATAGAAATTTTGTTATAGCAACTTTTAGTCTAAACCAACTCAAAAAAGAAGTGAGATTAAAGACAAAAGACAAGCATAAACAACAAAAATCTTAGAAAAGCAATGTTATCTAAGTTCAAAAGAAGAAGATAAGAAGATTAAAAAGATGTGAGTAATTCCCACAAAACACCCCAAAAATGTATGAAATAAATTATAAATGTAAAGACAATGAACTAATCTAATATGAATTCAACTAAAGCTAGAGCAACAAATGCAAAAAAAACAACAATAAAGACTTCACAGTTGAGATATAAGAATCCTCCATTATGATTTGAATCCAATTTTCTCTATCAATAATGTGGTGCTCACTCCTTTAGTGTAAAGGGATAACATGTAGCATTTTGGTGCAAAAGGGATGACTTTGATTTGCTTTGGATACAATATTTTCTAATTTCAAAAGATACCATTATGATTGTGAGTATGATTTTGATATCTCAAATTTGTGATTGATTGTGATCTCTCAAGATTCTATGATTGATTGTGATATTCCAAATTTGTGATGATTGAAAATGAGGATTTACTAGATTATTTATAGAATCCTAGAAAATGATCTAATTATGGAGAATCATTTGTAATTTTTCAATGTTCTAAATGATCAACGGTTGAGGATGAGTCCTCATCCATGAGGATGGAGACCATTTCAACCTAGTGGAGGAGAAAGAGGGGTTGGTTAGCTAACTCAACAAGAATTTGTCAAAATGGATTGACAACTCAGAGGATGAGTCATAAGAGGTGGAGAACTAAATGGATTTGTTTGGGATGAGGGAGAAAAAGGTGGGAGAGGTTTGAATAGGTGAAAAATATGGATTTAAATAGTTAAAATAAAGATTAAAAGGTGCATAATTGACTTTTTCAAAATGTTTAAATTAATCAATTGTTTTATTTTAAGAGGAAATGTTAATTATTAATGTAAAAAGAATGATTAAATATAATTTAGGTGTATTTTGACACTAAATGAAATTTAGGTGTCTACAAGCTACAAGTTAAGAGAATAGATCATCCATAAGGACAACCAGCCCACTTTAGTGGGCTACTTCTATATGATATAATATCTTTTAGATACTGTAATGGGAACAATGTATAAATTCCTCAGTAAGCTATGGAGCTCGACCATATACTATATCAAAAATCACATTTGTGATCATTTTCAATTTTTACATATATATACTTATACCAAGAATATGGTGATGATTATTGAGGATGTTTAGCTTCAATTCTAGCAAGCACTCCATGGGTCTCTACTACCTAGATTTGAAGCAAGCATCTTAAAAACACTATCTAGAAAAGGTGATTATTTTATATATCTTGAATACACTATTAACATGATCACTTGGCACAAGGTTCATCCTTTGAACCTTATAAAATATGTACTTGATAAATTAGATGAGCAAGAAATTGCTTTCCATCTCTAGTGGAACATTAAGGAGCACATGCTCAAAAATAAGAAGAGCATAGTCTATGGGCACCATATGGCCATTGGCAAGATGGTATACACAATGAAAAATCACTTTGGAGATGTGGGGGGAAGAAAGAGTTATAATTTTACCATAGTATCTCATAGGGATTAGAATCCTCACAACTACATCTAAAAACACATTCAAGGCCTTAGTATCCCCTACCAACATGTCCATTATGATTATGTCTTTTTATTCATGAATGCATAGAATGATGATAAGGTATTGGAAAGGGAAAGGGTTATCAGTTTGAAGGAGGATCACTTAAGTATGGTTCAATAGGAAACTTCAATCACTATGAAAGAATCACATAATAGAATTCCACTCTTTGTAGGATGGACATCCTCATACTTTTAGAAGGACCATCTTGTAGAGAAGTCCAAGGAAGAAGGAGATCCATCATAGGAGATTCCTTTCATGTTGTAGGATATCAAGAAGGAACCAAGGGTGAGTGAAATTGATCTTAGGGGATCTCTAGGAGACCCTATTAATCTAGATTCCTATAATGAGGAAGAGAAAGGACAAGATCCCCCAACTACCATTGTAATTAAAATGCATATGGCTACCCCTCAAGAATAAGATTTTACATCTTCAAGGGTAGCCACACAATAAATAGCTACCTTAGTTCAATAAGGCTCCTCCTCCAAGCATCATACTACTATTTGTTATATAAAGAATCCAAGGACTCCCCCCATAGGTAGTCCTAAAATAGAGCAATCTCAAAGGTTGCCTATAATGCCCCAATAAGTAGTAATTCAAGATGAAAAATATTTTGATGAAGAATTAGATTTGGATAAATCAAAGGCTATGAGCCTTAAATATGATAAGGGGAAATCACCATCTGTGGAAGATAAAATAGGTAAAAAATCTTTGTCTGTAGAGACCACCTCCTTGCTCTCTTCTTCTATTCCTATTTTTGCATCTATGTTAGTTTCATTGGTGTTAAAAAATCCCAAGATGGAAGTTATTACTTTTGATTCTGATGATCCATTAACCACCTCCTATTTCTTGAATTTTCCTCTACTCACCCCAAGAATTGAGATGGATTCTACCACTATTGATTTTCCTTCCACTACCTTTGATCCAACTTCCACCACCATGACATCCACGTCCATCATGGCCACTTCAAGTATTCCTTATAACACTACCTCAGTCAGATCATCAAAAAGGAAAAGGGCATCTAGGAAGATTGAGATAGACATGGATACTCCCCAAATCGAAAGCTCATCCACCTAAATCACTCTCCCCATACCATCCACCACTCCATCCCAAGAAACCATTTTCACTAGCTCAGGAAAGGGCAAGAAGGTAATGACATAGGCTATCACAATCCATCCATTCCCCCAATATGGAGGTTTTGATTGGTCTAATATTATTTGGCCTTTATTTCCTAACATAATTGTCAAGATAGCAAATAAGCATTAACTAGCTAAGTAAGTTAAAGAAGAAGATATGGTCAAAACCACAAAGGAGATAAGCCTCAACCAGTTAAAAATTACACCATCGGCTAGTGATTTTAGGCCAATACCTCTCAGATGCCTAGCTTTAAAATAATAGATATCCCATCTATTTACAAATTTATTTAACAAGCCATATGGGACTATTTATAGGGTAAGGAAGAGGAAGATGGAAGATGATGCTGGCAAGGAATTAATTTTTGAAGAGATACAAAAGATATTTTCTTTAACAAAAAGACAAAATAGACAATTTGGTCAATACCCCTATAATCAAGACTTAAAATCTCTAGCTATAGTACATAAGTATGCCATGGTGGTAATTCACAAATGCATAGAGCTAGATAGACAAGAACTGGAGGTAGAGTTGATGAAATATAAGAACAATAAAAGGCAGTGCATATCCCAACTAGCATTGAAGCTGAGGTCCAAGAGCCATCATCAAATTTCTATAATTATTTAGAAGTAATAGAGTTTATGTGGGTTGAATTAGCCCCCCATGTTTCCAATACAAACAAATTATTTAATTCTTTGAAATTTGATGAGAATAATTTGAAGATGTTAATTGTCAAATAATAAGTTTTATATCCACCTAGATCTCACGAAACCATAAGAGGTGTCCAATGAACTCAACTTGATGGTCATCAAGATAGAAGAGGCTAGGGAATGGGTAATAGCAGTCGGGTCTTTTGTCCCCAAATATGAAGAGTAGGAGGCCCTCATTATCCAAATTTTGAATGGATTGAAATTGTCCAAAGTAAAGGATATTATAGGGAAGTTGATCAATAAGATGAACTTTCATCAACTTATTCAGGAGGCTCCAAACAATTTTAAGTAAAGTCTGCAAGGAATACCATTGGAGGATATAGAAGTCAAGTTGAGATTTGCTAAGAAGAAGGTGATTGAAGTTGAGATATTCAAGATCAACTTCTAAATGACTAAAGCAGAGAATGCAAAGTTACTAGGATAAGTTGATAGGGTGCATAGAACCCCTCTTTTGAATTTGAACATAATTCGGTAGTAGCATTATGTATCACATAATTTTTGGCTTGAGATAGAGGCAACGAAGAAGCAAACTCAAGTTTCTACTTCCAGTTCTAAGTCAACATCCATAGTTATAACACCAATTGAATTCCATGCAGCCATCTAGATGTCAACATAGCCATGAAGGGCCAAGTTTTTTCATGTACATTTATATAGTATTATATAATTATATATATATTTTTTTCTTATAGTTCTAACCATATTTCAAAGTTACCTATTCATTTTTTTAAACATGCACAAGTTGCATGGTTTTTTTAAGGCTAACTTAAGTTACTAATAATTGTAAGATAACTCTATATGGTTTTGACCATAGTTAGAACTAAATTTATAACTATGACATGTAATATATCTTTCATGTACTTGGAGGATGAGGTGACCCCTTCCCCAAGTCTATTTAAACACATCTAACCCATAATTTTTAAGGGTTAGAGAATTTTTAATATACAAGAACAGGAGAAATTTTGGTTGTCAACTCATTTTTGTGTATTTGATTTTCAATGTTTGTATAATTAATATTATTTATTTGGTTGTATGATTAAATCTCTCTTAGAGTGCAAAATTTGTGAATGAGTTCTTTATTGTCTTGATTGATATACTAGTCTTAGATGTGCAACAACTATTGATATGTATGATAACACCCTTCCAAATATCTACTATAAGATTACTTCAAGGGAATTATAATACCTTTATGGATAAATTTAAGGAATTATAAGGCCCTTGGTATAATCTCCTAAGAGATACTTGGAAGGGAGTTGTCATATATTTAAGGGAATGTTGAAATTATCTCGTAATAGATACCTTCACCATGAACAAGTTGAATTTTCTTTTACATGGAAGGCACTACTAGGTGATATTTTGAAGTCCCTTGTAATACATTCAATGTATCTCATAGGAGATACCTTTCAAACATGCAAAAGATTATATTTCCCCTTTAAGGTATCTCCTAGGAGATACCTTTCAAATAGGCAAAAGAGTGGATTTCTCCTTCAAATAATAAGAGGAATTTTCCTTTACATGGAAGGCACTACTGGGTGACATTTTGAAGGCCCTTTTAATACCTTCAAGTATATCTTTGGATATACCTCTCAAACATGCATAAGAGTGGGGTTCCCCTTCAAGATATCTCTTAGGAGATACCTTTACAATAGGCACAAGAATATATTTCTCCTTCAAAGAACAAGTGAAATTTTCATTTACATGGAAGTCATTACTAGGTGAAATTTTGAAGGCCCTTTTAATACCTTGAATGTATCTCCTAGGAGATACCTTTAAAACGTGCACAAGATTGGATTTCCCTTTCAAGGTATCTCATAGGAGATACCTTTCAAATGGGCACAAGAGTGGATTTATCCTTTAAGGAATAAGTGGAATTTTCTTTTACATGGAAGGCACTACTGGGTGATATTTTGAAGGCCCTTGTAATACCTTCAAGGTATATCCTAGGAGATACATTTCAAAAATGCACAAGAGTGTATTTCCCCTTCAAGGTATTTCTTAGGAGATACCTTTCAAATAGGCACAAGAGTGTATTTCTCCTTTAAGGAACAAGTGTAATTTTCCTTTATAGGGAAGGCACTACTGGGATATATTTTGAAGGCCTTTGTAAGACCTTCAAGGTATATCCTAGGAGATACCTTTTAAACATGCACAAGAGTGGATTTACCCTTTAAGGTATCTCCTAGGAGATATATTTTACCATCAAGCTATGATCAGATGGCTTGGGTGCTACCAAATGTCTTGCTTGCAAGCTCTTATGAGCTTTAGATGGATGCAACATGGTGTGGACAAACATTGACTTAGAATGGACCTGAAGGGAACACACATCAAATTGGAGGAATATTTAGGTCTCCTTTCTTGTTAGAGTGATTCATTCCCCCTTTGGGCCCATGTGATGATTCCATATGTCATCCTTGTGAAGTTACATCTTGAGATCTATGAGATCACCTTCAAAAGAGACATGTGTCTCCATCTGAGCCACATGATCAAAACCAATTTATCAACATTTTTCCAAAATACTTTCAAAGGTGACACATGTCAAAGAAAGATCTGAAATCCTTTCAAAGGTGACACATGTCAAGGAAAGCCCCGATAGTCTTCTAAGAGAGCATCCAAAGGTGACACCTATCAAGGAAAGATTCCAAATTGGGTAAAATTCAAATTATAACTAAATTTAAATTCTAATGTAATTAAATTCCAAAATAAATAGCTCAAAATTATTCCAAACACATGCAAATTTGATAATCTTGCCATTAATATGGTGTGAATTATAATCACCATCTACACTATATTAATCAAATTAATCTCTCAAAAGGATACTAAACTCAACTATTGTTACCTACATTTGCATTTGAATCTATATGCATTTTTTATCTCTCTTCTAGCTACCTTCTCCTAATATGAAAAAGACTTGATCTATTCACAGGTCACTCCCAACTACCATTGTTGGATCTTGAAAATTATAGAGAGATATAGAAACACATTGGTTACTACCCAAAATATTGTAAAAATGTCAAAATAAAGTCCCTTTACCCTAGGTAAGAGAACCTCTTTTGTAAATAATGACTTCCTATTCCAGTATGGTAATTCAATTATTTTCAAAGAGACAGAATTCATCCTCAAGGCCATAAACTTAGGGGGCATACATTAAAACAAAATTTAATTCAATGTAGAATTAGTTAGGGTAGTTTATTATGTTGAGACAAAGCCTCACATAATTAAATTGGCTTTGGACATCCTTACAATCAACTCTGTCAGTCTCTATAAGGTTATAGTAAAACTAGAGGTCATTTCATGTGTTGACCTAGTCTATGGTATCTTTGAAAAGATGAGATGATACTATGGTTTATTCAAATCAATAAACCAAAGGTTCTCAATTTCCTTCATATATATTGGCTATACCCAAATTACACATTCATTCAAATGGAAGGAGTAATGGTGGCTCCCCTTAGGTTACCAAGATATGTACCTATAAAATTGGCTGAGGAAGAGATGGCTTATCAACTACTACATGGAGTTGATTACATCTTTAAAAATAATAAGAATACAATCTCCCACAAGACTCCTTACAAGTTGGGGAGGAAAGATAAAAAAAAATTATGATATCATTTTCATTGTAAGGCATATGGACTCATACCTATTGCCTAAGGATGATTTTAGACCTTGAGACCCAAACAATGTCATTATTATGCATTTTTTCAATTTTAATAAGGATGTGGAAATAGAATATAAAAACCAAGAATAAGTGCATTCTTTCCCCACCAAATTTGTATTTATAAACAATTGTTATAAAAATTAATACAAGAGAGCCAAGAATTCAAAAGTTTGTCTAAAGTCATTGATTGTGTATTTATGTAGTTTCTATTCCTCATTCTTGTAGATGACTAATAGTTTATTTCTTATTGACTAGTTTGGTAATAACACTCAATATATGCATCTATTAACTTGATTTTAACACTAGGCTGATAACTCTGTTAGTAAATTTGCTCTATTTTCCTCTTATTTTCAACTAAATATTTGAATTAATTTATTGTGAATGAGTAAATTTATACAATATATTCTTTTAGACATATTCATTTATTTTCTTTTGAATATTCAAATGCATTTATTTATAACTGAGTAATATGCTAGAGTTGGTGAATGTTAGTTTTATGTGTTATTGTCATAAAAGTTATAAGACATGGTAATTTTGATCATCTTCAGCAAATTATCTTTTCTACTTTACCCTTCTCTCTTTTGAAGCCACCCATGAATCACTTTAGCTTAGATCATTATTTAAATATCCATTTTTTGTTTATATTTTGGACAATAGTTTGCAAATATTGAAAGCGTTGATCATATCTCTATTCTATTCCCAATGATAGTTATATAAACAATTCAAGTCTTGAGTCTTTCAAGACTTAAAATTGAGTTTCTTACTTCCCCCCCCCCCCCACCACTTCCATAGGGACACAAGGAGCACATTAAGTGTATCAACAAGTATAATATCCTATTTTGGCATTACTGGGTGATATTTTGAAGGCCCTTGTAATAAATCCAAGTTATCTCCTAGGAGATACCTTTCAAACATGCACAAGAGTGGATTTCCCCTTTAATTTATCTCTTAGAAGATACATTTAAAATAAGGACAAGAGTGGATTTCTCCTTTAAAGAACAAGTGAAATTTTCCTTTACATTGAAGGAACTAATGGGTGATATTTTGAAGGCCCTTGTAATACCTTCAAGATATCTCCTAGGAGATACCTTTCAAATATGGAAGAAGTAATAGTGGCTTCCCTTTGGTTGCCAAGATATATACCTATGAAACTAGTTGAGGAAGAGATGGCTTATCAAATAATACATAGATTTGATCGCAGCTTCAAAAATAATAAGAAGATAATCACCCATAAGAATCCTTACAAGATGGGGATGAATAAGATCACAAAGTGGTATGATTTCATTGTGGATGTAAGGTAGAGGGACTCATACCTATTACCTAAGAATGATTTCATACCTTGGGACCTAAATAATGCCATTACCAAGAATTTGTTCATGTTCAATAAGGGTGTGGTAATGTAATATAAGCACCAAGAATAAGTGCATTCTTTTCACCCCTAATTAGTAATCATAAATAGTTCTTATAATAATTAATACAAGATATCCAAGAATTTAAAAGTTTTTTTGAAGTGCTTGATTGTGTATTTCTTTAGTTTTTGTTCCTCATGCTTTTGATGAATAATAATTTTTTTTTATTGACTAATTTGGAAATAACACTCAATATATGCATTTGTTAGCTTGAGTTTAACACTATAATGATAATTGTGTTAGTAAATTTTCTCTATTTTCATCTTATTAGCATCTAAATGTGCTAATCAATTTACTATGAATGAGTAATTTTATGCAATATATGTTTTTAAACATATTTATTTATTTTCATTTGAAGCTTCAAATGCATTTATTTAGATTTGATTAATATGTTAAAGCTAGTGAATGTTAGTTTTATGTGTTGTTGTCATAGAATTTAGAATATTTGGTACTTTTTATCATCTTAATCAAATTTTATTTTTTACCTTACCCTTTTCTCCTTTGAAGCCTCCCATGAATCACTTTAGCTTAGTTCATTCTGTAAATATCCATTGCTTGTTTATATTTTGGGAAATAAATTTCAAATATTGAAAATGGTGATCATATATTTTCACTATTCCTAGTGGTAGTTGTATAAACAACTCAAGCCCTGAGTCAACCAAGACTTAAAATTAAGTTTCTTACTTTCCCCTCATTCTCTAGTGACACACGGAGCACATTAAGTGCATCAACAAATGGAATCTCCAATTTTTGCACTATTGGGTGATAATTTGAAGGTCCTTATAATACCTTCAAGGTATATCTTAGTATATAATTTTCAAACATGCACAAGATTTGATTTTCCATTTAAGATATCTCCTAGAAGATACATTACATGGAAAAAGTGTGGATTTCTCCTTCAAGGAACAAGTGCAATTTTACTTTACATGGAAGGCACTACTAGGTGATATTTTTAAGGCCCTTGTAATAAATTTAAGGTATCTCCTAGGATATACCTTTAAAACATGCACAAGAGTGGATTTCTCTTTTAAGGAATAAGTGGAATTTTCCTTTACATAAAAGGAAGTAGTGGGTGATACTTTTAAGGCCTTTGTAATACCTTAAAGGTATCTCATAGGAGATATATTTTAAATATTAAAAATAGTGTATTTCCCCTTCAAGGTTTCTCCTAGGAGATACCTTTCAAATAGGCACAAGAGTGGATTTCTCCTTCAAGGAACAAGTGGAATTTTCCTTTACATGAAAGGCACTATTGGGTGATATTTTGAATGCCCTCATAATACATTCAAATAATCTCATAGGATATAATTTTTAGACATGCACAAGAGTGTATTTCCCCTTTAAGGTATCTCCTAAAAGATACCTTTCAAACAAGCATAAGAGTGGATTTCTCCTTCAAGGAACAAGTGGAATTTTCATTTACATGGAAGGCACTACTAGGTGATATTTTAAAATCCCTTGTAATAATTTCAAGGAATATCCTAGGAGCTACCTTTCAAACATGAAAAAGAGTGGATTTCACCTTCAAATTATCTCTTAGGAAATACATTTCAAATAGGCAAAAGAGTGGATTTGTCCTTCAAGGAACAAGTAGAATTATCCTTTACATGGAAGGTACTATTGGGTGATATTTTGAAGGCCCTTGTAATACCTTTAATTTATCTCCTAGGAGATACCTTTAAAACATGCACAAGAGTGGATTCCCCCTTTAAGGTATTTCCTAGGAGATACCTTCAAATAGGCATAATAGTGGATTTCTCTTTCAAGGAACAAGTGGAATTTTCCTTTACATGGAAGGCACTACTAGATGATATTTTTAAGGACCTTATAATACCTTCAAAGTATTTCCTAAGAGATACATTTCAAATATGAATAAGAGTGGATTTACCCTTTAATGTATCTCCATGGAGATACCTTTCAAACAGGTACAAGAGTGGATTTTTACATCAAGGAACAAGTGGAATTTTATTTTATATAGAAGGCACTACTTGGTGATATTTTTAAGTCCCTTACAATATCTTCAAGATATCTCATAGGAGATACCTTCTAAACATGCATAAGAATGGATTTACCCTTCAAGGTATCTCCTATGAGATACCTTTGAAATAGGTATATAAGTGGATTTATCCTTCAAGGAACAAGTGTAATTTTTCTTTACATGGAAGGCACTATTGGGTGATATTTTGAAGGCTTTTATAATAAATTCAAGGCATATCCTAGGAGATACATTTCAAATATGCACAATATTGGATTTCCCCTTCAAGGTATTAGAATTAAAAGGCACCACCTAAGAACTCACTATTAATTGAGATTTTCCACTTTTTGAGATACATATGAGTCATAATGCATAGCTACACTCTAATAATCTACAAGGGAATCAAAAGGTGCCTTGAGTCTGGATTTTGAGCCAACTAGGAAGATTAGTCATATTCAGGCCACATGAGTACTTAGCTAGATCTAAGCTGGCATCCACATGTTGAAAGGTGGAAATATCTAGCTTTAAATATAAAATTGATGGTAAATCAAATTCAAATTAAACCTAAATTGAATTCTAGTGAAATAAATTGCTAAAAACAATCATTTGAAGTTTGACAAGCTTGCCATTAATATGGAACAAACCAAGATTGCTATCAACATTTCATTAATCAAGATTGCTAGAAAGGACTTATGTGCATTAATACAATATACGAGTTCATCAATAAAAATTAGAAAGCCATGGCCAAAGAAAGAATGTTTGGATCTACCAAGTCAGAATAGGTCCCATTTCTCTATTCATATGAGATAAACACAGTCTTCTAAGATACTAGTTTTAATACCATTGCATTGGCCATGGATGAAAAATAATACAATGACTTATTTTACCATGTGGAGAGGTTTATTCTCTAGATGTATTCCTTCCAAGATCTAACTCTAACTTAGCCATTACTTTCATCAATATATCCCCCAAATGGTTCTTTAGACAAGACATGGATTAAGCAGATGCAATTGGCTACAAATATATACAAACAAAACCATATATATATATAAGGTTTTTGTAATAAATTAGGTGTTTTATATATAATGTGCTTTACACACACACACACACACACACACACACACATAAACAAAATCTGAATTGAATACAATTTTTCTCTGAAGTTTGAAGGTTTATCCTTGAAGACTAATGACTTAGCTATTAATAATGGAGACTATGCTCTAAAGACCGATATCTATGCTCCTAAGATAAAAAATCATGAATGGGAAGAATCCACTTCCATAATTGAGAATCAAGACAATGTCAGTAGACCACCAATGTTGTAATCCATAGATTAATGTGGTAGTGTTTTAAAAATATCTCCATTAATAGATTATATATGATAGTAGTTTCAAAAGATATCCAATACATTTGATGTGATGATGTTTCCAAATGGTGTTCTCAAACAAGATTGATGTGACTATGTTTTAAATAGAGGGTCTGTCAAAAATATTTGGTATGATGCATAATTAATTATGACTATTACTCTTAGTATGGCCAATAATGACCTTTATGACACATCATTAGTACTTGATCGAATAGAGCACCTTCCCATTATATCTCACATGATCTAAAGAGATAACCATAATTACCACCATTATTCTTGTCATAATCACATCCTATAACCTGCTTTACTATTCATCATTGCATTATCATTGCCATCAATTGTTATGCTGTATCTATAACCTCTTACTTCCTTTATTCCCTATGTGAATTTGAGTTCCAATTTTTTATAGTATAGTCAGATTTGCAATTAAACAATGTTTGCTTTGAAGATGGGTGGGAGAAAGAAAAAATAGTGAACTAGAATCTTTTGATGCATTGTTGCAAGATGAAGTAGCCAAAGATGTCTTTGAAATAAAAGGTTGGTTGAATATATTAAAATTGTTTTAGGGATTTTGTGAAGAAATTATGCAATAATTATATGATAATTTTGATGAAGATAACGTTATTATCAAAGGGAAGAACATTCTAGTAAATCCCTCTATAATCGGTGCTCTATCTAGGATTCCCAAGGATAGAGTAGTTGGCATTCAAAATATTAGTTTTTCTAACCTAATTTATATGTTTGTTGAAGGAAATGAGACACACACTAGATTTTCTAAATCCCCCCAAGGAGTGGCTAAAGGAATTTTGACAAAAAGTCTTCCTCAACCTTGTCAAAATGTTATTTTCTAGATAATTAAATATATCAATTATGATGGTTTGTTTATTATAGTGGGTGGATATGTTATGATACTCTTTATTCACTTGAAGAAAAGAGTTTTTCAAGAATAATATAACATCAATCTTCCCTTTTTCCTTCATAATGCTTTGAATAATGTTTCTTAGAAGATAGGATGAGGTTCTGGGTCTACTTGCCATTATAGGCTGGTTACACTCATTTGTCACCCTTATTTTCTCAGTAAACCAAGGGGTGAAAAGGCTTGGTTCTCTTTCCTCAAAAATTTTTATCTAGTTCCTACCAAAAATACACCATGCCCTACCTCTCCTCCTTTCACTATAATTTGGATTGAATAACCCATAGTTCAAATTATAAAATGGTCATCTCTGCCACCATTGGGTTCAAATATACTATGTTGGATATCAAAGAGAGTAATGGGAATTTATTTAGACCCCCCTTATCCTCATCTAGATAAACTCTAGTGAATTCACTGAATTATCTTACAACAACAACAAGATGTGTAGGCCATAGAAGTTGTATTTGTAGAGGGAACCCTAACATAAGAAGTTGTACCTCAAGAAGTAGAGCATCATGTGCCCTCTATTTTTGATAAGGACAATGCACCCTTGATTAAGGAAGATACATCTTCTCCACATTTTGTCAAAGAAAAAGAAATTTAGCATGACATGCCTTTATCATGCCATGAGGAAACAATTCAACTCAAATAATAAAAACCTAAAACAAGCCAAAAAATGACTTTTCAACTTAGTCTAAAATGGAAACAATTCATAGTATCCCAAAAAGAGCGAACAAATGGATAATGAAAGGAGATAGAGATAAAGTGGAACCATTGAAACCCTCTTGCATCATAACACTTTTTTACTATGATTATTTTCTTACAATTAATAAAAAATGTCTACTTTCCCTTCACATTCACCATTTGGGTCCCTATTAAATACAAGTGCTAAAAAAACCTAATCTATGATATTTATTTATCTTATCCATTTCATTTTTTTCTTACAGTTAATAAAAAATGTCTAATTTCCCCTCACATTCACCATTTGGGTCCCTATTGAATACAAGTAAGTGTTAAACAATCCTAATCTCCACCATTTCATTATCTCTGCCATTTAATTATTTGCTTATAGTTAATAAAAAATGTCAAATTTATTAGATCATTATTGATGATGTCATAAAGGTGTACAGATGAGTGGATGAAGTACCTTAATATTCTATGTGATAAAGACAAAGTGTTAAATGTTCTTGTCTTAGTATACTTGAAGGAAGCTTGGTTGATCTTCTATTTTGACATGATTAGAGATGTTTAGGGATGAGTATGGTGATTAAAATATGTGAAAGATGTACCTAATATGTTTTCTATGCTTGAATGAGTGGATTTCATCTAGTTGATTAGTATTGTCATCTAGACATGTTGGGTCTAGTGGCAAAAAGATTGAGTAGGTAGTTTGGTGACGTCACCATTCCCATGTGTGGATGAGTCAAGGGGAGTTGGTCATATTGTTATAATAACATTAGTCCCTATTTTTTTTAATTATAAATTTTATATCATGCACAAAAGTGCATCAAAAGATATGCAAGTGTAAAATTGGGCTCCTAAGCAGTTTGACAGTGTTTTCTCATACTTAACCAAATTTGCGTGAGGCAAGAAAGAATCGAGTAAGTAGTTTGGTGATGGAATATCTTGCACATGTGTATGTTTCAAGATAATTTGATCATATGGTTTTTTTAAATTTTATTCCTAGTTTATTTTCACTAAATTTTAGATGATGTACTAAAGTGCATCAAAAGATATGCATGTGTAAATTTGGCCTTCTACATATTTCTTGACATCATTGGCTTTGTGGCAAAAAACTCTAAGTGATAAAATTAATGGAAAATATATTATATATACAAAGGTTTAAATATTATTTTGAAACATTGATTCCCCTATTTGAGAAAATCATATGGTATAAATTTGAGAACATATGAGTAATCGAGGTAAAAGATATGACTATGCAAAGTTATCCTTCAATGTAGATTATAATGATTCCCATACTTGGTCATTTTTTCACAATTTAAAGTTTGAGTAACATCAATGAAACACGTTTATATAATAATTTAGTAATAAGAGAGATGGTGCCAATTTTTCAATGTTTAATGTTGAGTAGAGATAAAGATCAAGCTTCTTCTAAGGATTAATGGTGAGTGGGTGATCTTACAAATAGAGATCAATGATACATGTAAGTCAAATGGGTCAAAGCATTCATTGCTTAAATTAAGTAAAGATCAAGTTCCTTACAAAATTATTAATGGAGAATGTTCATTCCAAGTTATATGGAAGTATCAAAATGAAGACAAGTATTTGATGTTTAACATCAAGCAGAGATAAAGATCGAGCTACATATAAGAGATTGACAGAGCACATTAAGTCAAATAGTCAAGATGAAGATCCAATGATAAGTGATGAAAGGTAAAGGTCAAGTTAATTAAAATAATATAGATGTTTTTTTATTTATTTAAGTAGTGAGTACATGATATGCGAGCATAGTGTTCAAAGTTTAACTGTGACTATTTGTATTTGAATATTTGAATTTGCAAAGGAAAAACTAGTGCTCTATATTTTATCTATATATTTAGATCTATGAAAATTTTTCTAATGGTGTAAAAATAAAATTGTATATGAATACAATGTGAATTTGGAAATATTAATTTGAAGATTTGAAAGTATGTAAAATCAAAGTTATGAAGGTTTAAATTTGATTATGTTTCTATATTTTTTTTACAAGTGACCCATGAAGGATGTTTGAGCTTGTGTTGATGTTTTTTGATGTCTCATGATGACTTAGAAATTTTGGAGAGTTTTAGACTCCATGAGGATGATCTATGTGCATTATTAAGGTTTTAATAATCATATTCAATATGAACAAAGGTTTATAAGTTGATTATGTATACATTCGTGATGACTATGTGCATAAAATGTTGTTTGAGAAAATTGTGCTTAAGTAAAAGGGTTCTTTGTTGGTTGTTGGCACTTAAACGGGACCTATAGATCATATGGAATGGTTACATGCATTTATAAGTGGTCTTGTTTTCTTGTTTTATTCAAATAAGTGCTAAATGGGTGAATAGGTCTCCATGAGACCTATAAGAGCTTCAAGGGCCTAATTGAAAGGTGTAGTTGCTTAAGGGTGACCCATAGATTTTATGGATGAATTATGAAGATTTTATTGAACTATGTATTCATATGATAGTTTATATAAGATTTAAGGCATGCCTAATGGCTGACCAAGATATTAATAATCATGATAGCTCTATAAATGGTGAAATCAAATGTATTGGTTTCAAGACTTGTGAGAGACTTACATGTGGAATGTGCATTTGAGAGCATAGTGTTATGAATAAAAGGAAAGAGTGGGTGCCCTATGGATGATTTGAAGAGTAGAATAAATTGAAAACTATTTTTATGACCTGTAGGTCATAATTTTGTTGGAAAAGTAGTGATCTTGTAGATTAAATGTGAGTGAAGGTGAAGAGTGACAATTAGAGGTCCATCAGCATGTGTTGAAGATATTAGTTCAAAGGTGGATGTGTTTAGAGATATTGTTTTTATTGCTCAGCATCTAAGGGGATTGTTTCCTCCTTACAAGGTGAAATTTTCTAAAGGTCTAGTTGTTGTTATATCTCAACTAAGATAGGTGTAGTAGTACCTTATGGTATTGTAGTCTCACTAAATAAGAGATTGTAGTTCCTTTATCAGTTAAATATGGTCTAAATTGGTTCTTGTTATTATAATATAGTAGTCTAATTATATATTCTAATGGGTTTTCTCCCCTAAGAGAGCTACCCACATATGTCATATGTTATATGATTGATCTAGCATTGTCTCTCTTGCTCATTGTTATGAATAATGTGTATGCTTCATGAATGCCTATGGTAATAGATTAAGAACTTGAAATAATTGAAATTAAAGTTGAATTTTATAGGTTCATTTATTCACCCCTATCAATGATTGTACCTCTAACAATTGGTATCAGAGTAGGTCCTTTTGTAAAGGCTTGATAGCTTGAAGGTGATCTAAGGTACAATATGGGTAGTCATCAAGGAGGTTTCTCTACTAATTAATCACAAATGTTCAATGGATCTAATTATGTTTGTTGGAGTGTAAGGATGAGTACATACATTATGTCCTTAGGGTTTGATGTACGACAATATATTATGGATGGTTATGTTTCTCCTACTACTCCATCTAATGTTTTAGACAAGAAGTTATTTGAAAATAATTTTAAGGCAATGAATGTCATCACTTGTGATCTTACAAAAACTAATTTCATCAAGTTAATCCACTATAAATCTTATAAATAAATATGGGACAAAATGTAGATCATTTATGAAGGACATTCAAATGTTAAGTTTGCTAAGTTGTAGACTCATAGAAGATAATTTGAAAGTCTCAAGATGAAGGAAGAAGATTTTTTGGCATCCTTTTTGTAGAGAGTTGATGAGAATATGAACATCATCAAAGGTCTTGGAGAGAACCTTTAAGAGGCTACTATAGTTCAAAAGGTATTAAGGTCTCTATCTCTCAAGTTTGATCCAAAAGTATTTGCTATAGAAGAAAGTCATGACCTTACTTAGTTGAAGATGGATCAATTACATGTAACCCTTATTTCATATGAGATGAGAGTGAATTATGCTATACCACCAAATAAGGAAGCAACATTCAAAAATTATATGAGGCCTAAGAAGAATTTTCAAGGTAAGAAACCAAAAGAGGATGAAATATCTGATATTGATGAGGATGAACTAATTTATTTGATTATTAGGAAATTGAACATAGGCTTAGGGAAGTATAAGGGTAAACTACCCTTCAAATATTTCAATTGTGGAGAGATGGGACATTTTTATCACAAGTGTCCTCATAATCATGAGAATAATGGTGATGAATAGCATGGTGAAGACTAAGATGAAGACAAGAAGACATACATGAAGAAAGGATTCATAAAATATAATAACAAGAAGAAATCCTTTAAGAATAAGAAGAGTCTTTACACCAAATAATATTGCAACTCATTAGATGAGAGTGAAGATAGTGACTCAAAATATTATCATGAAGATGATGCATCTGTTGAAGATGATAGCTCTATTAAAGATGAAACTTTGTTCATAGCTGAGGAACAAAGTTTCTCACATCAAAAAGAGTCTAATTGGAGTGATGTAGATGATGATGAAGATGAGATGGGCTATGAGACTACATTGACAAATGCTCTTGAAAAATTAAAGATTGAGAAGAAGATCAATAATAAGATGAAGTCTCAACTTAAAGACTATGAGGAGCAATTCAATGTGTATGAAACTAGATTGAATGAAGATACCAAGGAGCATGAAGATATGGTCAAGGATCTTAATTGTCAATTAGAAATATTGTATAAAATCTTAAAATATAAATAATATGAATGTTCAAGGTATGTCTCTAAAAATGAGTCTTTAAAATCTGAGCTAAAAAAGACATCTAGTAAGGTGAAGACATTTATGAGATTTAAAAAGACCTCATGTGATCTAGAAAATATTTTGAGTGGTCAAAAGAATGATAGTGATAGAACTAGTCTTGGATATGAAGAAGAATAAAAGAATGCAACTCAATACAAGGTGAAGACTAATGTAAACTAGGATAATCATACTTTGAAGACAAATCATCAAACAAGGAATGAAGGTGTTGGCAGAATAAAGACAAACTAGATTAGATAGCCAAATGCCATGAGCTATGCAATATTTAATAGTTACAATTTTACATGTAATCAATTTGGGCATAGATCTAGACAATGCAAGAGCCCTATTATAAATTAGTTTGTATGGAACTATGCTGGAGATCTTTAGTCAAAAGGTGTGAACAAAGTTAAGGGATTTAACTATCTTGATGTCAGACACTTTGCAAATCACTTTTTATATAATATTAAACAAGTTGAGTCCTCTTCAAAAAGAGGAGGTTGTTTCATTTTTAATGACATAGGACACATTAAAATATTTTGTCCAAATAATATGTGTAAACATAAATTTATTGTGAAAGGTATAGTGTGCTTCAATTTTCAACAGAGAGGTCACATTGCTAGATTTTCCAAGAAAAGGCCTATAAGATAAATTAGATTTAATCAGGATCTTAGAGTGAAAGAAAGAAGGAAAGTTAACTCATGGAAGCTAAAGGTGACAAGTGTGAGTCATGATGAGTCTATATTTCCAAGTAATCTATATTTTATGGTGGATAATGTTACAAAAGTTAAAGAATGCCAAGGGGTTTCATTGTTTGCTCATGTTGAGAATGGAGAGATCAAGCTCAAGGAAAAGACCAAGATACTTGTTGAGGCTAGTTCTGAGGTGTGTATCGATCGAAGTGAACATCTTATTGTTTTTGAGTAAGTATCATTCAAATAACATCAATTTTTAGTACCTAGTGATGAGGGTCCAAGATGTAAGGAATATTTTATAGATGGAAAGGTATGTCATGAATCTATGTTGTCTCCATGTATTGTCAATACAATCATAGAAGAGAAAGAGAATGTTGTAGTGGTTGATAATGTTTCTTCTCTTAAGCCTAAGAATATGAAGAACTATTAGCATAATATGACCAAGGAAGAGAAATAATATGAGGATTTGTGGGAAAATCTTGGTTTCACATTATTTTAGGACATTGTGAAGTATGGTGTCTCTACCTAAGCTTCTTAGAAGACATTTTTATTTCGAATAATCAAGTTTATGTGATCAAATACCATAATTCTAATCTTAACAGAGACTTGTGTTGATTTGAAAAGGTCTTTGGCTAAGGAGGAGCAACAAGTTCATGAGTTTATTCTAGAGATTTGTGAAGGAGCTATAATATAGGGTCAAAATGAGTGTTTCTAGGCGGTCTAATGAGATTGGTGCTTTGAAAGGTCTATACACTTTTGTGTGATGTGATCCAAGTGTTTTTTTGGTTTAAAGGTATGTTGAATTCAAGTTGAATAGTTTTTAGTGCTCTCAATTTTCTTAGTTTTAGCTTAAGGGTAAACATGCCTAAAAATGGGTTATATTAAGTCAATGTTTCCAAAGGTATAGAGGCTAAAATTTTGTTCTAGAAGTTTTTGATGGATATCTCTAGGTGTGTATGAAGTTTTAAAATGTGGACGTTGTCTAGAAGGAGGTTTGTTGACTCAGTTTGTTTTAAGATTCTAGGGTTTTGGGCTATGCTATAAAAGTGGTTTAACTTATGAGTTATGGTATGAGGTTTATTAATATGTAATGGGTCAAATGGGTTGTCAAATCAAGCTTCATAAATATCTTAAGGTTTGTGGATTTCAATTTATTCATGTTTTTGTCAAGATGGAGGCCTGATCGATAAATTAGTTTTTGAAGGAAGTATGTTGCATAGGATGATCTAAGGAATTCACATTGGTGTACATGAAGGGTAATATGATATTGTTATATATATTATTTTTTATGTCTTGAATGTGTGTCTACTAAAATTTGTTGGCTCTATAAATTCCATGTAGGGCTAAAAGGAGACTAGACGTGCCTAGTTTGAAGAAGAGTGATTTTTTATTAGTTTATCCAAAAGAGAAAGGTATATTTATTTTAGGGTGAGTTATAAATTTTGTTTATTTCATATTTTCTATTTGGTGAGTGGAATGAAGCTCTATTGGTGTTCCTTGTGGTAGCTCGAGAGAGAAGGCTAGTAAGCATGTGTGGTGGTTCTTCATGATGTGCGGAGATTTAAAGATGCTCAAGATATGAAATAAATCAAATATATTAGGGGGAGTCAATCTCAAATATGTGTTTTTAGTTACATCATATTCTAATGGTTTTATGTGTTCTTTCTTGATTAGTTGCATTGCTTGGTTAAACAAAGTGTTGGCATGGAGCAAGAGGAAGTTGTCAAGGCAAGAAGAGGTAGGCTCAAGCTAAGGGGGAGTTTGTGTCATATTTATAACATGGTACTATACTATTGATGGTATTTTTATGTCCTAAAAATCATATTGTGCCCACTTTTTTATTGTGTCAAACAAGGAGAAAGTTCCTATTATGAGAGTGCTTGAAAAGAGAAAAGGAAAGTGAGTTGTATATTGCTATTTGATGGTTGTTGATATCAATAATAAAGGGTGAGATTGTTGAAATTTTTTAAATTATACCATTATTATTTCATGGATGTGTCTAAGTGAGTGTATGAAGTATCTTGATAGTCTATGTGACAATGATAAAGTGTGCAATGTGCTTGTCCTAGTATGCTTGAAGGAAGCTTGGTTGATCTTCAGTTTTGGCATGATTAGAGATATTCAAGGATGAGTATGGATATTTGAGGATATTAAATAGGTCATTAAGATTTTTTATATTCTTTGAGTGATTGTTTTCATGAGTTTATTTCATCCGGTTGATCATTGTTATCATCTAGACATTTTGGGTCTAGTGGCAAAAATTTGAGTAGGTAATTACCACATGTGGATGAGTCAGGGGGAGTTGGTCATATGGTTGTGATCACATTAGTATCTAGTTTTTTGTGATAAATTTTAGATCATTCACCAAAGTTCATCAAAATATATGTAAGTGTAAATTTGGGCTCCTAGGCAGTTTGATAGTGTTTTCCCATACTTAGCCAAATTTGCATGAGGCAAGAAAGAGTTAAGTAATCAGCTTGGTGATGGAATATCTCACATTTATGGATGTTTAAAGAGAATTTGATCATATGTGTTTTTTTAATTTTATGCCTAGTTTATTTTTTCTAAATTTTATATCATGCATCTAAGCACGTCAAAATATATGCATGTGTAAAGTTGGCCTTCCATGCATTTCTTGACATTGTTGGCTCTATGGCAAAAAAAATCTAAGTGAGAAAATTAATGAAATTATATCTCACACATAAAAAGGTTTCAATTTTAGTTTGAAACATGGTTGGATTCAACTATGTGAGGAGATCATATGGTCCTAATTTGAGAACATGCTAGTAAGCGAGGTAAAAGATATGACTATGCAAAGTTGGCCTTCTACATAGATTGCAATGATTCCCATATTTAGTCATTTTTTCACAAGTTGAAATCGAGAAACATTGATGGATAAAATTTCTCCAAGAAGTCATGAATTATTGATATGATTCCAAGTGTTCAATATTTAACATTGAGCAGAGATAAAGATCAAGCTTCTTCCAAGGATCAATGGTGAGTGGGTGATCATACAAATAGAGATCAACGATGCACTTGTAAGTCAAACGGGTCAAAGTGTTTATTGATTAAAATAAGTAGATATTGATTTATATAAAAAATGATCAATAGATCATGTTAATTCCAAGTTGTCTAGAAGTAACAAGATGAGGATAAGTGTTCAATGTTTAACATCAAGCAGAGATAAAGACTGAGCTATGTATAGGAGATTGATAGAGTGCATTAAGTCAAATAGTCAAGATGAAGATCCAATGATGAGTGATAAAAGGTAAAGGTTGAGTTACTTAAAATAATATCAATGGTGCATGATTTATCTAATCATAGAGGACATGAGATGAAAACATAGTGTTTAAAGTTTAATTGTGACTATTTGCATTTGAATATTTGAATTTGCAAAGGAATTACCAGTGCTCTATATTTTGATCTATACATAATTTGTGCATGGTGTAAAAATAAAACTTGTAGAGGACTCCAAGTCACATTTTTAAATATGAATTTAAAGATATAAAAATATGTAAAATCAAATTTATGAAGGTTCAAATCTGACTATGTTTCTATATTTGTTCTACAAGTGACCTGTGAAGGATGTTTGGGCTTATGTTGATGTTGTTTCAGTGTCTCATGATGACTTAGATATTTTGGAGTGTTTTAGACTCCATGATGATGATATATGTGAATTATGAAGGTTTTACCAATGATATTTAGTATGAACCAAGCTTTAGAATTCAATTATGTATTTGTTCATGGTGACTATGTGCATAGAATTTTGTTTGAGCAAATTATACTCAATCAGAATGGTTCTATGTTGGTTGTTGGAACTTAAAGGGGACCTATAGATCATATGGAATGGTTTCATGAATTTTTAAGTAGTCATGTGTCTTATTTTTTTTATGAATTTATAAATGGGTGAATAGGTCTCCATGAGACCTATAAAAGCTACAATGGCCTAATTAAAAGGTGTATCTATTTAAGGGTGATCCATAGATGCCATGGATGACTTATGAAGATTGTATTGAGATGTTTCTTTGTATAATAGTTGACTTAAGGTTTAAGACATGTCTAATGGCTAACTAAGATGTTGATAATGATGATAGCTCTATAAATGGTGAAACCAAATGTGGTGGTTTCAAGACTTGTAATAGACTTATGTGTGGAATGTGCATTTGAGAGAATATTTTTGTGAATAAAAAGAAAGGGTGAGTACCCTATGTATGAGTTGAAGATCAGAATAGATTGAAAATTATTTGTATGACATGTAGGTCATAATTCTATTGGTAGAATAGTGCTCGTGTAGATTGAATGTGAATGAAGGTAAAGAGTGATAATTAGAGGTCCATCATTAGGTGTTGAAGACATCAGTTTAAAGGTGGATTTATTTATAGGTGTTGTTCTAGTTGATCAACATCCAATGGATTTGTTTCCTCCTTGCAACATGAAACTTGTTAAAGGTCTAGTTATTGTTGTAGCTCAATTAAAATAGGTGTGGTAGCACCTTATGGGATTGTAGTATCACTAAATAAGGGATTGTATTTCCTTGATCAGTTGTAATTGGTCTAAATTAGTTCTTGTTATTATAGGATAGTATTCTAATTATAGGTTCTACTGGGTTTTATCTCCTAAGAGGGTTTCCCACATATGTCATGTGTTATGTGATTAATCTTACATTGTCTTTCTTGCTCATTGTTATGACTGATGTGTATGCTTCATGAATACTTATGGTAATTAAATAAATACTTGAAAGGATTGAAATTGAAGTTGGATTTTCTAATCTCACTGATTGACCCCCCTCTCATTGATTGTACCTATAACATGCTTTCCCCTCACATTCACCATTTGGGTCCGTATTGAATACAAGTAAGCAATAAACAATCATAATATCTACCATTTCATTATCTTTGCCATTTCATTATTTGCTTATAGTTAATAAAAAATGTTTGATTTCTCCTCACATTCACCATTTTGGTCCCTATTGAATATAAGTAAGTTCTAAATAATACTAATCTTTGTCATTTCATTATCTTGGCCATTTTTTTATTTACATACAGTTAATAAAAAATATTTGTTTTCCCCTCACATTCACCATTTAGATTCCTATTGAATACAACTAAGCATTAAACAATCCTAAGCTCTACCATTTCATTATCTCAGCCATTTCATTTTTTGCTTATAGTTAATAAAAAATATCTTCTTTCAACTCACATTCACCATTTGGGTCCCTATTGAATACAAGTTATAAACAATCCTAACCATTTCATAAAAAAAATCTAGGTCTATCTAAATCTCAATAATTTAATAACTTAAAGCGGTAAACAATGAATAAAAGGGTCATGTCAAGATAAAAAAATCACACATTTCAAATATAGTAAAACAATAAATTAAATATATTAAATACTTGATAAGAATGACCTACAAAAATGATAGTAAAAAATAGGGTCAATGCTTCTACCACTAACACCATAGTTAACCTATTAGTCAATAAAAGAATATTTTTCAGCCTTCTAAATGGAGAGGGAAAAATTGAGAGAAAATAATGGAAAGAGGAAAAGATAAACTTAACCCTAATTTCAAAGCATGCAATTTTTTTTTAATTATTTAATAATTTAAAAATTTATAACATATAAAATTACTTTAAAAAAATATTTATATATTTAAACATATTAAACATTTAAACAATGTATATTATTTAATAAAAATATTTAAATATTTAAACATAAATAAATAATAATAATAAACTCAGCTAGTTTTTGAATATAAAAATATTTACAAATTTTTATTGTTTATTATACTTATTATAATTAAAAAAATTATATTTTTTCATCAAATTACATGATTAAATTGTCTAATAGGGATTTGAATCCTTAATTTTTATCCCCCATAAAATACCTTTGAGATAATTTTATTCACCAATTCAAATACTTGGGAGAGTGAGTCATATTTCTTGAATTTATAAATTAATATTTTGAGATGAATTCTACCCCAAAATGGTAATTAAATTAAGTGATGCAAAAATGTACCTAGTAACTCAAATACCTAGACTTGGGAAAGGATTACGTGGGGTTATCTAAATTATGGTTATGTGAGGTCATAAGTAGTATACACCATACAAATATATGATAATTAAATTTTCATTCATGACAACAAGTCATGTGATATCTCATGTAGAGTCAAGGTTAAACATTTTAGCCAACAACATAAGTACTTCAACTTTGAAGCCCAATATTGGGGTCAAAAATACATGGCCAAATCACATCCATGTAAAATAAAATAAATTTAAAAAGGAAACTATAATCCAATATGTTAACATATTATTGTATTTACCTTAGGTTATTTACTAAGGTAATTTATTTTGGTTAGTTTCCTTAACCACTTTGGTTAAGAGGTTAGTTGTTTATTCGGCCTTTGTTATTTCATACAAGCCGACATAGGTTAGTTTTATTATACCCGTCTCATGCTTCACGGGTATTTCATTTGTTTGCCTATTTAATAGGCCTTCATGCTTAGTTGAACGTGGAATGTGTGCTCTGCTATTCTCAATCTCATTTTTTCTCTGTATTTTGTTTAATCTAATATGGTATCAGAGCCTATGGTTTGTAGAACCTGAGTGAAGGTTTGTGGAAGCCAGAGAGAGGTCGGTGTCTTGCCAGGGAGGAGCTTCAGGTACCCAGTGGAGAGCCGAGGAGAGAGAAAGCATCACGGAATTCGGAAAACTCAACCAGAAGGTCTGAAAATTGCCAGGAAGTATCAGAAGGCTAAATAAGACCAAAAGGAAGCAAAAACAAGCTGTTTTAGAGGCTCAAAAGCCTCTGTTGAATTTATCTCTGTGTTGGGCGCCGTAAGGATTCGGCAAAATCAGAAAAATTCATTTCTTCATCTTTTTCAGCGAAACAAAAGTCTAAATTGCAAGTTAAATCAAAACTAAGACACTGGTGAAAACGGTTTGCAATTTGGTTGAGAAACGGGCTCAGAATCTTCCCCTGAAGTTTCAGAGGTAGGCCAATTTTATGATTGGCTGAATTTTTTTATAAAATTTTTAGCCTAAAGTTTTTAATATTTCAATTATTTTTATTTTTTAATTGAAATAAATCAAAACTTTAGCCAATAAGGGTTATTGGGGACCTACCGCTGACTAATAATCACGGAAGCGTCTGAAAAGCTAAAAATTTTACCATTTTCTGGGTTTTTTATCTGGATGTCAACGGAGAAAGAATTTTTTAAATCGGAATTGTAGTTTTCCCGATTTAATTGTTTCAGTGGTAGATTTTTTGTGATCTTGCAAACGGTATTGAATTTATTGCCAAAAACCGGATAAGGTTGTTCAGTGTCAATATAGAATCAGTGTGTAGAAGGAATTTTTTTTTTTTTTTTAAATTTAAAAAAAAAAAAAGTCATTATAGTTTTTCCGATTTTATCATTTTCGTGAAAAACTAGGTAAAATGGCTAGTATTCAACACCTGTTACTACCAGATTCTCAGAAATTGACTGGCAAGAACTTTAGTTTGTGGAGTCACAAGGTTTTGACAATATGTGAATATCTGAATATTGATCAAATAGTGCTCGGTAAAGAGCAAAGGCCTGCCACTACTACCAATGACTATGATAAACGTCATCGTGAGGCTCTCATGTTGTTAAAATTGTCAGTAGCAGATAATCTAATCTCAGAGGTCAGAAATGCGACTATAGCATCAGATTTATGGAAAACTTTATCTTCAAAATATCAGGCTTCTGAAGCCGGTAGAGTGTTGTATTTGAAGAATTTTTTGTTTTCCACTAAGATGCAGGAAGGTGGCTCCATTTCTGAGTTTTTATTGCAGATCAAGGACATCAGTGACCAGTTGAAAGCAGTGCAGAAACCTGTTGATGAGCAAAATTTAATTGCTCTTGTTATGCAAAATCTTCCACCATCATTTGAGTCATTTGTGGAGTCCTTGCACATGATTGCTGAGATGCAGACTTTGGATTTTGAAACATTGTCTACATTGCTATTGCAAAAGGAGAGACGACAGGAGCATGCAGTGTTGTCTACATCCACTTCCACAGAGAGTGCATTCTTTATTAAGGAAAAGGGTAAGCAGTCTGATAAAAATAGCTATCCATCAGAATCTTCACAAGTAAGTGGTAATAAGAGATCTAAATGGAAATGTTTTTACTGTAAGAAACCTGGTCACCTTAAGAAAGATTGTAGGAAAAGACAACATGATATGGCTAACCCCAGAAAGAAAGCTCATCATGCGAATGTAGCTGAAGGTGAAGGCGAGGAATCACCAAATTTTGCTTTCATGGCTTCCAGTGGTAATTCTGTGGTGGATCGAGCTTGGTACTTTGATTCAGGGGCATCTCGCCATTATACATGCCATAAGGACTGGTATGTGGATTTTGTTGAAGATAACAGTAGTAATGAATCTGTATCTTTAGGAGATGGTACAACATATTTTGTGAAAGGATTTGGTAATGTTCATATAAGTTTTAATGGTACAGTAAATTATACATTCAAGAATGTTAGGTATGTACCGGATATGAACAAAAATCTTCTTTCAATCAGTGAGATCACCTCAAAATCTGATTTTGTTGTAAAATTTCAAGAACAACAATGTTTAGTCACCACTAAAGATAACAAGATTATTGCTGTTGGGATCGGTGAGAAAGGCTTGTATAAGCTTGCAGATCCAATCAAAGCAAAAGAAAGTGCACTTGCAGCAGTTGATAGCACAAGTTCACTATGGCATGAAAGGTATGGGCATTTGAATTTTCAGTATTTGACTACATTGAGTAAGACTAAGATGGTTAAGGGGATTCCTTCTATTCGGCATAGTCATCATGTATGTACTGGATGTCAGTTGGGGAAGCAAGTTAGACATTCATTTGATGTTGGTAAAGCTTCGAGAGCAAACGGAGTATTGGATTTGGTACATGCGGATTTGCATGGTCCAATGCAGACACCTACCCCTTCTTGTGCCCATTATTTCCTGTTACTGGTTGATGATTTCTCTAGGAAAAAGTGGGTATACTTTCTAGTAAAGAAATCTGATTGTTTTTCTAACTTTCTTACTTGGAAAGCTATGGTTGAAAAACAGGCAGGACGGCCAGTGAAATCTCTTAGAACGGATAATGGGGGTGAGTTCATCTCAAAACAGTTCAAAGAGTTTTGTGCCACTGAAGGCATACACAGACAATACACTACACCTTACACTCCACAGCAAAATGGAGTTGTGGAAAGGCGTAATAGGACGGTGATGGACATGCCTCGTTGTATGGTCCAAAGCAGAAATGTCCCATACAGGGATTGGGCAGAGGCAGTGAATACAGCAGTATACATCCTCAACAGAAGTCCTACAAAAGCTTTGGAGAATTTGACTCCAGAGGAGGCTTGGTCAGGTTGAACTCCAGATGTAAGTGATTTCAAAATTTTTGGTTGTGTAGCTTTTGCAGTTATTCCTAGTCAAAAGAGAAAAAAATTGGATGCAAAAAGCAAAACATACATGTTTGTTGGATACAGTGATCAGTCAAAGGCCTACAGATTACTTGATGTTTCTACTAACAAAGTTGTGGTAAATAGAGATGTCATAGTAAATGAACAAATGCCATACTTCACAGCAACTGGTCAAGTTTCAGATATTGAGTCATTGTTATCTAATGATTCCATTATTAGTCATAATGTGAAAAATGAGCAGGATTCTTGTTCATCAGTGGAATCACATTCCAGGGAGGGAATTGATATAGGTCATTGTGAGGTTCCAGCAACACAACCAAACAATCCAAAGTGGTATACTGCCACAATTGAAGCACTAAAAGAAGGAGAATTGCCACAAGATGTGGAAAGTAGAAGACTGAGATCGGGAAAGCAGTTTGGTAATAGAGGTGAGCATGTTAATCTTGCTCTAACAACTGATGTTTCACAAGTATTTGAGCCTAATTCTTTTTCAGAGGCCAAAGGGAAGTCTGAGTGGGAATCAGCTATGTAATTGGAATATGATTCCTTGATGAAAAATAATACTTGGAAGTTAATGGAACTACCACCAGGAAAGAAATCCATTGGTTGTAAGTGGATTTATAAGGTAAAATACAAAGCAGATGGTTCCTTGGACAAACACAAAGCCAGACTTGTTGCAAAAGGTTATGCACAAGAGGAAGGGGTTGATTATGAGGAGACTTTTGCTCCAACCACCAAGATGGTAACTTTTCATTTGATTATTGCTATTGCTGCTCAGTTTGGATGGCAGGTGCACCAAATGGATGTAAAGAGTGCTTTCTTGAATGGAGATCTAGAGGAGGAAGTCTACATGGTTCAGCCACAGGGTTTTCAGGTTCCTGGTAAGGAACATCTTGTTTGCAGGTTGATCAAGTCCTTGTATGGACTTAAGCAGGCTCCTCGAGCTTGGTATACAAAAATAGACTCATATCTCAGGGAGTCAGGTTTCAAAAGGTGTAACTCGGAACCAACTCTCTATGTAAAGGTGTCTGGTGATGATATCTTGATTCTCATTATATATGTTGATGATATAGCCATCACTGGGAGTAGTACTAGTCTCATTCAGCAAATGAAAGCTGATGTTTGTTGTACTTTTGACATGACAGACTTAGGACTACTAAAATACTGTTTAGGTGTTGAGTTTTGGCAAAGTGGTAATACTATATTTGTGTCACAGAATAAGTATGCCAGTTCATTGCTAGAAAGGTTTAGAATGATGGATTGTAATCCAACTCACACACCTATGGAAACAGGAGCTAAAATTTCAACAAACACTGATTCACCTCTGGTCAATGAAACAGTGTATCGGCAGCTAGTGGGTAGTCTCATTTACCTCACTACCACTAGACCGGATATTTGTTTTGCAGTGAGTTTTCTATCTCGCTTCATGTCTAAACCACAGGAAGTCCATTGGTTAGCTGCAAAACGAGTATTAAGATATGTTAAAGGTACTCTTGACTTTGGCATACTGTATAAGAAGTCTGTAGATTTTGAACTTTTAGGATATTCTGATTCTGATTGGGCAGGTTCAGTTGATTCAAGAAAATCTACAACAGGGTATGTTTTCACTTTTGGTTCAGGAGTTTTCTCATGGCAGAGAAAACTACAAACTACAGTAGCATTATCTTCAACAGAAGCAGAGTATAAAGCTGTGGTTAGTGCAGGTTGTGAAACCATGTGGATAAAAAAAATTTTGGAGGATCTTCAGTTTGAGTCATCAAAGCCTACTCCAATTTTTTGTGACAACCAAAGTGTTTTGAAGATGGTGAAGAATCCAGTATTTCATGCCAGGACCAAACATATTGAGGTTCACCATCATTACATCCGACAGTTGGTTACAAATGAAGACATCAGTCTCTTCTACTGCCCCACTGCAGAGCAGCCAGCTGATATAATGACCAAACCACTTGGTACAGACAAGTTCATAAAATTTAGAGATAAACTTGGTCTTGTTTCTGGTTTAGTCATTAAGGGAGGGTGTTAGCATATTATTGTATTTACCTTAGGTTATTTACTAAGGTAATTTATTTTGGTTAGTTTCCTTAACCACTTTGGTTAAGAGGTTAGTTGTTTATTCGGCCTTTGTTATTTCATACAAGCCGACATAGGTTAGTTTTATTATACCCGTCTCATGCTTCACGGGTATTTCATTTGTTTGCCTATTTAATAGGCCTTCATGCTTAGTTGAACGTGGAATGTGTGCTCTGCTATTCTCAATCTCATTTTTTCTCTGTATTTTGTTTAATCTAATACAATAAACTTTACTCATCTTGAAAAAAAATATTTTAATAGAAGTATCAAAAAAACTTTGTTTATCAAGATTATATAAACTATATTACTGATGAAACACAAGATTTAATTATAGATCTTGAAAATCTTTTCAAGGGAATGTTGAAAATTAGTTGGTACATCCCAAGATGTATGCATCTAAATTCACTTGTTCTATTTAACATCATTAATATTATTATTAGTTGACACTATTTACTCTTATCTAATCTATCCCCTTTCATCCCACTAACTTATCACCCCTTTCTCATTATTTATCTAATGTTCCCCTTCATTATTTATCATCTACTATCCTTATCCATCCCCACTAATCAAATAATTAATATCCTAAATCCCCATTATCTTATAATAATCCCTAATTATTTATTATTTGAAAATTTTAAATTCTATGGCCCACCTACCCACCTACATTATCCTATTCCTCAACTCTCTTACACCCCTAGTCCCTAATCACCCATCTAATCCTTATTTAATCCCATACATAATCCTAATTAGTCCCTAAGAGGATTATATAATTATCCAATTCTATAATACTCTCTATTCTCACCCCTCCTCTCTAGAATCCTCTAAATCTAGAGGCTTCCAAGAATAATCCAAACCCTTGATCTCGCCAAGCCAACTTTGAATCTCAACCATTGATTCTTCCCTTCTCTTTCTATTTAAAAAACTCCATTCCTCCATTATAGTTAACTAAAAATCATCTAGAAAATCCATGTACAACTATTAAAGTAATCAAGAGTCTCCATGCCAATCTAATCCATCATCAACAATCCATGATCATACCAACATAATGTCAAAATTCTGAGTCTAAGATAATCAATCTAATCCTCTTATTTTCATATTCTGTTTAATCATGATTTAAATAATTTAGCTTTAAGATTATAATGTCAATTTGAATTGTGCATTAATTTATTACATTTAGTTCTAATGTTTCTAGATCTTACTTAGGTAGTTTGATGTTTGAGTAGATTTAGATTACTATAAACTAGTACATCCCAAGATGATCAATGCCATTTTCATCTACCTCAGAACACTTATTATATATGTATATATAGACTTTCCATTTATATATTGTATCTAAATGTAAATTTTTATGGTTTATGGAATTTCATTCCAATAAAATAACAACATACTCATTTGAGAAGCTATTCAAGGGCATTTTAATTACTTAAACCCCATTTCATCCCTCCCACTAACCTCTCGTACTCATTTAATCTGCGTTGGGACCATTTTCAACAGTAGTTGTACTCAACAGTTGGAAGAATGGACAAAAGGCTTAAAATAGCCTTTTTTCCACTCTTCTAGCTGCCGACGTCTTTTACCAATCGGTCGACGCTGGCGGGATCACCGACATTGATTTCTTAAGACAGGCCTGAAGGCAAATTTTGGACCTCTCTCCAAATCTCTGCTGAATCCTCCCTGGCTCCTTCCTGAATCACAAACCTGGAATTTGACCTCTCTTCCTCTCTCGGCTTTCAGACCTAGACATCAATAGGAACTCTCTGAAATCAACCATCAGACTTCAACCAACGCTTTTCTAGCTACAAACACAATAGGGACAAGCATCTAAAACACCTCTGGCTCTGCACCAAGCAGGAGGTAAGTATTCTTCTACCCTTTTTATCATTTCAATAATTTAGAATGTATTTAGAATGTATAAGCAATTAGCTTATTTTCATTACTTCTAAGTATTATCAACCAGACTCAGCTATCAACCAGACCCGACCTGACTTCTTCCTAAAAAGGCTAAGAAGCCTTCTTCATATCCTTACTCCTTTTGACAACCTGTCCTCTCCATTTGACCCTGTCCACTGCCCTACATCCTTGCATAGACCCCTTAAGCCCACAGAGTCCGTCTGCTGACCACAAATTTTCTTTGAGACCCATCTAAAGACTACTGCCCCCATTGACATCAGTAGACTAACCGACATTGGCAGATTTGACTAATCGACGCTGGTAGACTAACTGACATCGGTGACTATGGAAGAACGATAGCAAGATACAGGTACAATCTATCTTTATTTCTTTTGTTTAGTCTTTCACCATTTCTCTTTCTAGTAACATTCTCTTTTACCAACATTGGACTATCATCCCTCAAGGAAGTCTTTGCGCTTTCAGGACTAGACTTTGCTTGGCAGTCCACCTTATCTCTATCTAACAATCTCTGTGTTTGAGTCTCTTTCTTTTACAGGGGTCATCCTCCATAGCCAAAGAGGAGCTCCTTCAATCGTCTAGATACGGTGCACAGACCTCATTTGGGTATCATCTAACCCTTTACCATTACTTAGTTTCTTTCATCTTCTGAATGTGGAAAAGCAAAAATAGTTAGAAACATTCTGGCACGCCCAATGGGACCCTAGGAATTTTCCTTGGGTTCATACTTTTTCGTCTAAAAAAAAACTTTTCATATAGGTGCATTAGGTCTCTTCTTGCATCTTTTTCTTCTATCTCTTCCAAAAGACACCATTAGCAAAGTTAAAAAGAATCCTTCTTTTTCTTTCTTTTCTGCATCTTAGACTTCATACTCTTCAACCTCTTCTCTACTTGTCTGCATCCGAACACACATTTCAATTTGGGCTTAAAATTTATTGCGTTTCATTTCTGCCTAAATGCATACTTAGTCCACACATCTAGTAATTAGAACCGCATCATGAATTAATCGTAGCACACTTATGTTACACAACCTGACCACTATCACAAATCAAACATCTAAACAAACTTGAGACAAGGTCTGACTAGGATTTCATCACCTAGCGGATACCTTACCCTTCTTGGTAATCCCACTTGGACTTCACTACCAAGGGGAGAGCCCACTCTATTCTCTGGCAAAGTATAAATTCTAGGGGACGTATATATTAGTTAAGCGACCCAGCTTATCTCTGGGCTCGTGAAGTGAGGGGAGCTTGCTCCTTAGCACCAAGCCATGTATAGAACCTAACACAAACATTGAGCACCGAAACTAACCTAAAACCAACCTTAGACTACTTCTTCTAGGACCTGTTCTAAAAGCCAACTTCCCAAACACACTCTAAGGCATAATCCAACATGATTCTAAAAGTTTATTCTTAGGATTTAACATTTAGGGTCTGCCTATCTTCATCTATTTTTCTATTTCTATCTGGTTTTTTGAGCTAGTAAGGATGTTTTCTTCTTTTTTCCAAAAACTTTTAAATTTTTTGAGTTTCTAGAATAACACATTCACCGACATCAGTTTTTACACTGACATCGGCAACTACCTTCACTGACATCGGTTATCTAACTGACATCGACAACCTATTTCACCGACATCAGTCTTTTTATTGACGTCGGTCACTGTCCAAAACTTTCTTTCCCAAACAACAAGCTTAAAACCTAACTTTCTTGCTGTTAAACACACATTTTGATTTTTTGAAGCTGGAAAAAACACAGTCTCTGGAACCTGACCCTTTTTTCCTTGAATGGTTTTGACGCATAGTCAAACCAAAACTCTTGTTGACCATGCAAGGCACCAACCACTTCCGCCTTTGCCCTCCATATCAAGTCCCCTAATGGAGTGTACTTCAGACACTGAATATTCTCCTATCCAATCAACCCCCGATCAATCTCTAATTGTTCCCAAAGGGGATCAAAATTTTGAGAGATTCCTTGACCATAACATCAAGGCTCTCCAACACTATCTCGCTAAGAGCCAAATGCGAGACTCTTCAATTCAACCAAGTTCATCACATTTTCAGAACTTGATTGTCTCGACTCCACTCACTCTTGTGCCCATACACGTGGGAGTGACTACCTATCCTTTTACCAGTGCCACCATTCAACCACCTCTAGCAGTATCTAGTCAACTTGTGTCCTCTAATTTCATGGCACAATCCCCTTTGACCTCAACATCAATCCCTATGACAAACTACCAATACATTGCGCCTATACAAGTGCAACCAAGTACATCATATGCCCCTTCGACCACCTTCCAAGCACCTTATAACCTAGGGGGTGCCCCACCTACCAATCTATCAGCTAATCTCATTAAGATGCTGATGGAAAAGATGTCTAACCTTGAGACATCCATCTCTGGTTCAAGCAATATTCTTTCATATGAACAAGTATGCAGTGAACCCATTCACCGTTCGGTACCCATTCGACCATATCTTAACCAGTGGGAACTCCCCAAGTTTACTCACTTTTAGAGTAAGGAGGACCCACAACAACATCTACGAGCATTTTGACACGCTTGTTATCTCATAGAACATGACGATGCGTTGTTACTACGCACGTTCCCCATGTCACTTTCAAGGGCCGCCCTTGACTGGTATATCTCTATTCCCAATCATTCCCTCTTTTAATTCACTCAACTGGGTCAACTTTTCCTTGACCACTTTTCTATCAATATCACCAAAAAGGTCTCCATCACAGACCTATACTCTATCAGACAGTTTGACGACGAATCCATGCCGATTTTGTTGCCCATTGGAGAGGCTTAATCAACCAACTCTCCTTTTTTTTGCCTCAACCCAAACTCATCAAGCTCTTTTCACAGGCATGTGCCAAACATATTTCATCCACTCTATGGGTCCAAACATTCCACACCTTTGATGAAGCTTTCACGATGGCTAGAAAGCTTGAACTACATGCTGTCAAGGAGAACAAAGTCACATTGCGTAGTAAAAATGCTAATGCAAAATCCAATGACCCCTCTTCGTCCAAACCTTCTTCTTCTAATTCTAAATATAAGACATCAGCAAATGCTGTAGTCATTAGACCATCATCTTCAACAACAACTAACCAATCTCAGCCTTCCACATCAGACTACATCACAAAACAATTCCAACAACGATATGTGCAATGTCAGTATACTCCTATAGGAGAATCATACGCCTCCATTTTGGATAAACTTGTCAAACAAAGAGTCCTCAATCTCCCCAAAATTTAACCACCTCAATTTGACCCCTCGGAACCTATCCCTGCATGGTACATGGAAAATGACTTTTGTCATTATCACCGTGTCTAGGGCCATGACATAAACAACTGCAAAACCTTCAAAAACATTATCCAGGACATGTTAGACAAGGGTGACCTTGTCTTGGAAAACCCAAACATGCCACCCAATCAAAGCATTGACATCTTTAAACAACCCTTTCCTAATCATCCTCCTAGCCAAAACAACGTTCAGACCATGGCTGATGACCCCCAAGACCATAATATATGCACAATCAACATGGTCTCACCTCTTATGCCTAACCAACCTCTCTCACAGTCTGAAGAGGTTAACCCACCCATTAGTTCATCACAGGGGGATGAACCTTCTACTCCCATTAGTTCTCCATTGACCTCTCCCATATTGGAGGATGCCTTGACGATTCTAACACTGGCTGCCTCACCTTCATCCTTCTCATCATCAATGGGGGATCATACCTTCCCCACTACTCGACCTCACACTGAAGCCATCACCATCCCTACGCTCTGCCCTCTCGAAGAGCCACAATCTCTAATCCCTTCTCTGCTGAAAGAGGAACTCGCCACCTCACCCACTTCGACTGAAGAAGATCTGGTGAGGGTAGACTTGAACCTTACCCCCCACAATAGTATGTCTCACACTCAACCAAAGAAGGCTACTAAACCCCATCAGAGAAATTTTCTCCCACCATCACCATTGCCCTCTATTTTGGGCCCACACCCATCCACCTTAATAGGAGTGCTTCCTACTCCGACACCCAACAAAAAGAAATCACCTCCATTACTACCAACACCTAACAAAAACATACCTCCTTCAAAACACCCAATGCCTCCTACCATGAAAGTGTTATCTATGCATCTGGCCACACTGCCAAATAAAAGGATGGTACGAAACACTCCCTCAATAGCTTCTAAATAGAAGTTGTCAACTTTTACTGCAACACAATGTGCAGACCCATTAGTAGGTTCTTATAACTTGCTACTATGCTGACTTTTACAATCCTCTAACATCACTCTTCCACCTATCAAACTATTTCAACCTCTCAGACCAAAACCATCTTGGTTCAACGACACTAAAATTTTCCAATATCATTGCACCCCTGGACATGACACTGAGCGTTGTTGTGCTCTTAAAGCTGTCATTTTTAAACACTTGAAAAAGGGCACTCTTCTCATTAAGGACCCCTTTGACAAATCTCCAACATCATCCCATGCCTCCTAAACCTTTTCACCGTCACACTCATCAACTCTCAGATCAAAACCATCTTGGTTCGATGACACTAAATTTTGTGCATATCATCGCACACCTAGACATGACACTGAGCGTTGCTGTGCTCTTAAAGTTGTCATTCATCAACATCTCAAAAAGGACACCCTTTTCACTAAGGATCCTCTCAACCACTTTTTCAACAAACCACTGACACCATCATATACCTCTCAAACCTCATCACCTAAGACTGTGGTTCCTCTACCCCCTTCAACCCCATTATTTGAAATCAACACCATCAATGTGGCCACCAAGTCATAAAACATGAAGGATAAAGGGAAAGAAAAGGTTTCTCTCCCTCGAACATATCCTTTCATCAACCCCCCTCAAACATCAAAACCCAATATTTCACTTTTGGGCACATCTCAACCAATTTTTTCAAAACCAATTTATGACCCCATGGTGAAACAACTTCACCCAACCTCTGTGAAGACATCTTTGTATGACCTCATTCAAAGTTCTCCACAACATTGACAAGCCTTAATCAACACTTTACAAGCAGTGGGGGTCTAACCTGAAGACCCCAAACCACTAGCTACCTTAGTCCAACCATTTCTCAAACATTCTCTTCATCACCAAAATAACTAGGGGAATTTGACTCTATATTGACCAAACGTCAACCAACCAAGCACCAACCAAGCATTAACCAAGCATCAACCAAGCATCGACCAAGCATCAGCCAAGCCTCGACCAAGCCTTGACCAAGCATCAACCAAGCCTCGACCAAGCCTCGACCAAACATCAACCAACCAAGCATTGACCAAACATCAACCAACCAAACATCAACCAACCAAGCCTCAACCAAACATCAACAAACTTATTAAAACATCTTCACATCAACCAATCAACCAACACATGACCAATATGGAATGGAGTAAACGAGGTGAATTTTCTCCTAATTGGCTTAGACCTTACATCATCACGCACAGGTATGGATTAGGGACTTATTGTCTGTCCTCTCTCAATGGATGGCCAAAACCTGAGCCTCTTAATGCCTTGCATCTATGACCATTCTACTGTTAGTCGAGTCCTCGTTCACTTGACATTTAACTTGAGCTCATCCCTTGAGCAATCCTTGTCCTCTTAATCCTCATTCCTTTCAACCTTGTTCCCCTAAATTATCCCTCTGTAACCCTTTTATAAAGTATGAATGCTTTGTCTTAATAAAAGGGAGCCCTTGAACTTCTATAGTCTTGTCCATGACTCAAATTCTGTCAAAAATAAATTGAGATGTCAAAATATCAAAAGGTCATAAATTCTAAAGGTAGACTGCTCCCTTGAAGGATAGTTGTACTATCATTGCTATAGCTAATAGATTGCTCCCTCGAAAGATAGCTATTCACACCTCTCCTATATATATAAAGCAAAAATATAGACCACTCCCTCGAAGGATGGCTATGCCTAAAATCTTACTACAAACAACACTTTCTCAGAAGCTTCCCACATCGATTAGCTTCACAAATGACCACAAAGCAAAATGACATCTCTATGTAGACTTCCCGCATTGATCAGTCTGCCAAAAAAAAAAAAGGTCATGGACTTGACTTGTAGTCATTTTATGGGTCTCCTATGAAAAGGGGCAAAGTTATCCCTACTAAAAAGGGTTACCCTATCCTCACATATCACATCACCTACTCAAGGGACTTTGAGCTCATTTTAATGTCAAAGTGATTTGCCTACTTCTCTAACACAACCAATGGTCAATGACGTAATGTATGAATGGGGCTTTTGGTTTGAACACCCCCTACCTGTGCTATCATTATGGTCCTTGTCAATGAAAGGGCAAACATGCCTTTCACTCTAGACACTTTGGTCACATTCAACCAAATCATTTTCCAAACCAACCCAACCAAATATTTTTTAGACCACTAACATTCTCATAGCCTATTCACACTAATTTCTATGGACACCAATACACATGGAAACTATCAACCACACAATTTATGTCAAGCATAAACCATTACTTGCTGAAGCATAAACAGACTCATTTCATTTTTAGCATACATCCATCACCTAAAATGGATAATTGCTAGGGATGAAAAACCCCGACCAATGTTACAAAATACACCATTGTAAAATATGAAAAAGGTTGTAGCATCATCTTATCCCTCATCATTTCAAGCATGTACCATCAGACATATGGGACGTGCTAAATCATTCTCATAACCAAACCCCTTGTCGACCACTTTGACTCTTCATCTAAACTACATTGGTCTGAGGCCCTAACAATAGGGGCTATGTAGGCAGCACTCAGATGACATGACATTTTCTGGGGTTAGCTCTGCCATATCCGTTTGTTCATCTACTTGATGGACAAACCATTCTACCTCTCACCATGACTTCACCATGATTTAGACCCAATCCATAATCGACCCTCTTCCTCCCTTTTTGGGAGAACTACATTAGCCTGAGGCCCTAATAACAGGGGCTATGTAGGTAGCACTCAGTTGACATGGGGTCTTCTAAGGTTAGCTCGGCCATTCCTTTGTCTGTCCTCAACCAATGACCTTGGAGATCATGACTATCTCCTTAGACCATGACCACTCCCAAGACAACTTTGCCTTGGTTGCTTTTGCCCTTGCTACCTCATGACTAGTTAGAAAATTGTCCATGACCCCCACAAGTATTGGATCGCACTCTAGTTGATCCCCACTACTTGTGGCCTTTTCATGTTTTCCAAGAGCACTTCCTGAGCCTGGGATACTTGGAACATGATGACCATTAGAGCTACAGCTTGGATGATTTAACCCAATCAGCTACGACTAAATGCTGGGGCCCGATTATTTAAATTTTAGCACTCCTCGAGCTTCAACCATGACAATTTGACCTACCTATCACGTGGTGTGGCATACGTGCAATCCCACCCTTTGCAGCATTCATACCCTAACCTTCACCCTTTCCATCCACTCTCTATCAAATTGACACCCGATCTCAGGTTCCCTTCCCTCACCTCTCGCTTTGAGGGGGGAACACCTCATCCCATACCTGGGGCAACCAACTCCTATTTTTGTCTTGCAGTTCGTCAAGAACAACCAACAAGATAAAAAGGGGCAAATGTAGACACTGAAATTGTGTCTATCCCTTGGTCATCCTCCCCCTTGGTCTCCTTGGTCCACCCCCTAAACATTCCTAACCCACACACTTATTAATTTAAAATAAATAAACTATTTTAAATTAATAAGCCCCTTGACACATCACCCTTGGATACCTCTCCTTGGATACCACATCACCCCATGCCAAATCTTAATTACTTAAACCCCATTTCATCCCTCCCACTAACCTCTCGCACTCATTTAATCTACCTTGGGACCATTTTTCAACAATAGATGTACTCGGTAGTTGGAAGAATGGATAAAAGGCTTAAAATATCCATTTTTCCACTCTTATAGCTGCCGACATTGGTTACCAGTCGGTCGATGCCGGTGGGATTACCGATGTCAGTTTCTTAAGACAGGCCTGAAGGCAAATTTTGGACCTCTCTCCGAATCTCTGTTGAATCCTCCCTGGCTCCTTCCCAAATCACAGACCCAAAATTTAACCTCTCTTCCTCTCTCGGCTCTCAAACCTGGACATCAATAGGAACTCTCTGAAATCAACCATCAGACTTCAACCAACGCTCTTCTAGCTACAGACACAACAGGGACAAGTGTCTAAAACACCTCTGGCTCTACACCAAGTAGGAGGTAAGTATTCTTCTGCCCTTTTTATCATTTCAGCAATTTAGAATGTATAAGTAATTAGCTTCTTTTCATTACTTCTAAGTATTATCAACCAGAATCAGCTATCAACCAGACCCAACCTGACTTCTTCCTAAAAAGGCTGAGAAGCCTTCTTCATACCGTTACCCCTTTTGACAACATGTCCTCTCCATCTGACCCTGTCCACTACCCTGCATCCTTGTACAGACCCCTTAAGCCCACAGAGTCCCTCTGCCAACCACAAATTTTCTCTAAGACTTGTCCAAAGACTACTGCCCCCACTAACATCGACAAACTAACCGACGTCGACAGATTTGACTAACTGATGCTGGCAGAGTAACTAACGTCAGCGACTGTGGAAGACCGATATCAAGATACAGGTATGCTTTATCTTTATTTCTTTTGTTTAGTCTTTCACCATTTCTCTTTTTAGGAACATTCTCTTTTATCAACAGTGGACTGTCATCCCTCAAGGAAGTCTTTGCGCTTCCGAGACTGGGCTTTGCTTGGCAGTCCACCTTATCTCTATCTAAAAATCTCTGTGTTTGAGTCTCTTTCTTCTACAGGTATCATCCTCCATAGCCAAAGGTGAGCTCCTTCAAGCATCTTGATACAGTGTGCAGACCTCATCCGGGTATCATCTAACCCTTGACCATTACTTAGTTTCTTTCATCTTCTGAATGTGGAAAAGCAAAAATAGTTAGAAACAAGCATTTCTAAGGATTTATAATGATTGATTAGTGCATTGTATGATGACCAATTTCATTTAAAGCTATCACAAGAATGATTTCTATTTATATAATATGTATATAAATAAATTTCCATATATTATTATATACTAGACTCAAATCTTTTTATAGATGTCTTTAGATATAGATTTGTATTTGAGACAAAATATTGTAAATCAAGTTAAAGGAACCAAGATGGGGATTTTGCACAATCCTCATTACAAATGATTAAAGCATTTGATGAAAAAAATTCTCTTATTGAGAAGAACACATAAAAGGCATCCAAATTATGTGTTTGATTCACAATCTGTCTTGCATAACCTCTTTCATTAGAGGTATCATTTCATCCCTTGTCACCACATTTTATGGCACTGTAAATTCCTATTTATGAGAAATAATTGGGTGATATTGAGTATGATCAAGAAATTAAACTCCTTGCATTAAAAAATCTATTAAAGTTTGGGGCCACTACATTAGTCTCATTTAATACATAAAAATTTCAGATCAAACCATCTTACAATGTTAATCCAAATGAACCAAAATGTGATACCAATAAAATAGTGAAGATAATGATGCCACAATGAGTTATATTACAAAATGAATCACATAAAAAATTATTAGATTCACAAAGTCTTTGGTGCTTCTTATTACAAAGTTGGTTGAGTGTCAACTCATGTCTCTCCCTAAACTTGTAAACAACCCTTGAGCATATTTCGTCAATCCCTAACTTATATGAGTCCTAATAAATTACACTTGATAGGTCTCCTACCATGGGTTTTGGATCACATTTAGGAGATCATTAGTATTAGAAAATATTTAATAATCCACTACAAGATATATAATGAAAATTATAAAAGCTAAAATATGGAAATAGAAGCAAAAGTATCATCATGGAAATTTGGAACCAATGGTTTTGATTTAGAAATAATAGGCTCTTACATAATAAGTGGAATTTCATCCACATTTTTTTAAGATGTAACATAAGCATATTATCTAATAGGGATTTGACTCTTTAATTTTTAGCCATCCCTGGAATACTTTTGAGATAATTTAATTCACCAAATCAAATACCTATGAGGAAAAATCATGTTTTTTGAATTTACAAACTAATATTTGGAGATGAATTTGATGCCAATATGGTAATTAAAATAAGTGACACAAAATCATACCTAATAACTCAAATACCTCTTTGGAAAGGATTTTATGTTCTTATCTAAATTATGGTTATCTGAGGGCATAATCAGTCTACCTTAGAACACTTACTATATATAAAATTTCCATATATAGATTATATATAAGTGTAGGTTTCTATAATTTAAGGAAATTCATTACAATAAAATAGAAATATAATCATCACAACAAATTACACTTGATGGGTCTCCTACCATGGGTTTTGGATCACATCTAAGGGATCATCAAAATTAAAAAATGTTGAATAATCCACTACAAGACCATACAATAAAAATTATAAAAGTTAAAATATGGAATTATAATTAAAATTATCATCATGGAACTTTGGAACCAATGGTAATGATCTAAAAATAATAGGCTCTTGCATAATAAGTGGATTTTCATCCATATCTTTTGAAGATGTAACATTATTAGTTATTAATATCTGTAGGAGAAACAAGTGGTAGTGGTATAATAGTAGGTATACACATTGGAATAGATGGTGTCTTAAGAATATATATGTCCACTTCAAATTTTTATCATATTTCTAAACCAAAAATTCTTCTTATTCACTTCTAATTTTTTTAGTGCCATTGTAACAAAAGCAATTTCTCCATTACAATCACTAAGATAATACCTGATCACCCACAACTAATTTCCTTATCCAATGAATACAGATGCCTCCTAATGAAAACCAAAGTAGTTGCTTATCTAGGTAACACTTTAGGTGACAATTAGGGTGACACATCAGATGACAATTTAGGTGATGGTTATACCCCAATTGGTGTTAGAACTTTTAGGAGCCATAACTTTTGAACCATAGCTCTATTTGACTCCCTATTTGAACCATTAGAAATATAAAAAAGAGGAGAACATGATGAGATGGCATGGATATATTATTGGTATGTTTTGACCCCTAAAAACCCAATAGAAGTATTTATAATTTCAATTTTAATAGTGTTGTCTAAAAATAGAAAATTTCTAAAAATAGTAATTTCTCAAATTATTTGTTGTAAATCATGAAACTCGATCCACTTCATCTCTCTTGATATTGGTGACCTTCCACATCCTCCTCCTACCTTCAGAGTATGTATAAACATAGATGTATCCTGAGAAAGGGATTAGACATCTCTTCCCAGAGATAAGCATATGTTTTTTGTAATTTTGTAGTAATAAAACATCTCTTCCTAGAGATAACATTATATGATTGCTTTATTTTGTGTTCTTGAATTATCATTTAACCAAAACCTATGAGTTTTGGTTAATTTGTATTAGAGTAGTTTATCATAAGAGTGTATAATCCCAAGGATTAGGTTATACTACAATAATATTGGGTGGAAGTAACAAATCCAATAGACTATCCACCTGTTCACTTAAAATGACCTCTAATGGTAGACAATACTAAGACATTCAATCCATTAAAGGAAATGACGAATGAATCCCTCCAATGGAAACAAGCATAGATGTTGTAATAATTCATCCAAATTCTCTAACAAGTCTTGATGGAAAATTATGGCCCCTCATTTGCACCTTATGGCTCCTTATCCATGGAACATCCTTTTAGCGCTCTAACACCCTTTCAGTGCTCCAACACCCTTCAAGGTTTAGGTGAATTTTTATATCCCTAAATTTTAAGGAAAAAACAATGATGATATATTATAAATTTTTTTGGATCAATTATCTTCCTATTTTTTATAAATAAATTTACCAATGGAGAGAAGATCACTTTTTCTCTTTTGAAAGCATCATTGCCCATCAAAAATTGGTGGAAAGTGTACAAGAAAAGGTTTAGTATGGATGACATTGGCCTTGAGGTGGAACTTACTTGAGATGATTTCATGGAAGCTATAAAAGAAGAATACTACCCCATTGGAGCATATGATGATCTGTATATATAGTGGTAACAACTTCACCAAGGTAAAGAACAGTCTATTCAAGATTACACTGACAATTTTTATTCTTTGTCTGTGAGATTGGGAATCTAGAAAAGTGAGAAGCATAAGGTTCCCAAATATCATGGTGGATTATAATGCTATATATGGGGGAAAATGAAAATTTTCAATTTGGAAACTCTTAGTGAGGTGTACAAGTTCATGGTGAAGATTGAGCAGAAGTATGGAAGAAAGAATATGAAGAGTTAGCCTTCAAAATATAAAAATGATAAATAAGGTCAAACACAAGGCCAAAATTGGAAGCAAAAGGAGTTCTAAGATAATAAGCCCCAAAAGTGAAAGACTAGAAAATGGTATAATTACCACAAGACTGAAACTCACTCCAAATAAGAATGTTGAGACATCAAGTCCTAGATTTTTGAGTCATAATCCTTAACATCTATTGCTTTACCTCATACACACTCTATAGTTGAAGAGGATGAAGAAAATATTATATATGATAAGCCTAATACCATCGTTGCTTCATCACAAACCCATGGGGAAAGGATAGATGACAAGAAAAGGTTGTTTCACTCTAAATTGTGGGTGAAAGGTAAGCCTATGCATTTTATTATTGATAGTGGGAGTCAAAAGAATTTAATCTCTACTAATGTTGTGAAAAGTATGAATCTATCCATGAAGCCTTATCCAAAGCCATATAGTATTGGATGGTTGAGCCCAAGGAGATACCTATGTGTCACCCACCAGTGTCTTCTTTCATATGTAATAAAACCTTTCCAAGATGAGGTCTTGTGTGATGTGGTCAATCTATATGTCTACGATGTATTCTTTGGTAATACATTCATGTATGAATGACATAGCATCTATAAATCAAGAAATTGAAATATCACCCTCACTCTTGGAATATAACACTATAGGGTACTAGAGGTACCACCTCCCACATCTATCTCTCTGATTAGTGCCAAACAATGTAAGAGATTAGTGGAGAAGACAAAATAATTCATTCTCATGGTGGTCAAACCACAAATATCCAAGAAGGTTGATGTTTTAGCCTTGACTACACAATCAACACAAAAACATAAGTAGATGAGTTAAATCATGCAAGAATATGATGACTTATTAATGTCACAAACATGAGTTCTACTTCATTGTAAGGTAAAACATTCTATCAATTTGGTTCTAAGATCACCTTTACCTAATAGCCCTATGTATCACAGATTAATTTTGGATAATGATGAGATAAAAAAATATAGATTCAAGAATTGATCCAAAAGGGTCACATTAGGCCAAGCTCTTTTCCCTATAGAATCCCAATTTTCCTAATTCCAAAGAAGGATGGAACATGGATTATTTGTATTGACTATCAAGCCTTAAATATAATCACTGTGAATAATCACTACCCCCTCCCTAGGATTAATGACCTATTGGACCAACTCCATGATGTGAATTTCTTCACCAAAATTGATCTCAAATCTAGCTATCACCAAATTCCTATCAACCCCACCGATGACTGAAAGACTACATTCAAATCCAAGGAGGGGCTCTTCAAATGGTTGTTTATGTCTTTTGGCTTGACTAATGCACCTACAACCTTCATGAGGATGATGGATGGCATATTATGACCCTTCACAAACTCATTCATGGTTGTCTCCCTAGATGACATACTCATGTACAATAGAACATGGTAGGAACATCTGAAACATGTCCATAAGGTGCTTCAAACTCTTCAAAAGCACAAGCTGTATGAAAATCTTAACAAGTGCACATTTAGGATGAAAACAATTTAGTACCTATGGTATGTTATGAATGAGGAAGGGGTCCATGTCAACCCAAAGAGGATTTAGGTTAGTCAAGAATTGCCTACATCTAAGACCCTCATAAAACTTCACATTTTCTTGGGTCTTACAAACTTTTATTACAGGTTTATTCTTGGATTCTCACATGTTACTTGGCCACTAAACCAAGTGATTAAAGGAAGAGCTAAAGGTGCATTTCAATGAGGAAAACTAAAACAAAGATCATTTGAAAATTTTAAAAATAGACTCTATTTATCTCTTATTCTTGCCTTGCTAGACTTGCATCAACCTTTTGAGTTGATGACAGATGCATCTTAATATGTCATGGAAGATTTCATCATGCAACACAACCATCTTGTTGCATATCATAGTAAAAATTTCAATGATATAGTCAAGAAATAACTAACATATGACAAGGAGCTTTATGTCTTTGTGTAAGCCAACAAATAATGAAAACACTACATCTTGGGGAAAGAGATGGTCATCCACCCCAACCACAGACTATTAGAATTCATCTAGATGTAGAGAAAACTATAAAATGAGAGGCACTAGAAGTGGGCCACATATCTATAGCAATGTCATCTAATAATCAAACACAAAAAGGGAACTACAATACTATCATATATTTTTTGAGCCATCCACCAATTGTTGCACTCACAACAGTTCTTTATTTGTGCAGATACGAGACAACTACTTGGGGTGCTCTGGATGAAGTAGATCCTACCTTTTTTGATATATATCTAATGATTCTAGAAGGTAAACATGTCTCTAATTTCTATTTTTAAGATAATTTCTTCTATCACATGGGGCACATTTCTATTCCAACTTCAAAGCAATAGAAGATGATATGAGAAGCACATTTCAACAAGACAACTGGGCACTTTAGTGTAGAGAAGACATTGGTAATTCTTCAAAATCACTTTTGTTGGCCCCATATGTAGAAGGATGTGGAAAGGTACCTAAAATATTTCACCCCATGTGTGATATCCAAGCCAAAAAATAAGAAGCAAGGATTGTACACACTATTGCCAAAACCAACCAAGCCCTGGGAATCTATCTCAATGGATTTTATCTTAGGTTTTCCCAATTCAAAACATGGAAAGGAATGTATTCTTGTTGTAGTTGATCATTTTTCAAAAATAGCTATCATGATTACTTGTAAGAAAACTATATCTACTGTGAAAAATGCTCAACTATATTTTAGTCATGTATGGTTCCATTTTGGTCTCCCCAAGTCCATTATTTTAGATAGAGATAGTAGGTTCCTGAGTATCTTCTAGTCCACTCTATGGAAAATGATGAATGCCAAGCTGATTAAGTCCACAACCTTCCATCCATAGATTGATGGTAAAAAATAAGTGGTAAATTTCCTAATTATCCACATGCTTTAGATGTGTCACTCCAAACATCCATGCACATGGGATGAGGGGCTTATTTTCATACAACATAAATTAAATCAGTCCTTGAATAGATCCACCAAGCACAGTCCATTCCAAGTATGCTTCGGGTTCCAACCCATGGCACTAATTGATGTAACCATTCCATTATCCACCATGAAATACACACCTCATGAGAGATATAAGGAAAAAAAAATCAAAAAATTTCATTGAATAAATCCAACACATCTAGCAACAAGTTTATGACATCTTGGAAAAGATGAATCAAAAGTATAAGCAATGCCACAACAAACATAGGGTTGCATACCATTTTGATGTAGGTGACAAGGTTTGGTTATATATTTAAAAGGAATGACTCATAGGCCCACACATAAAAATTTAGCCTCTATGATATGGTCCTTACACCATTATCAGACAAGTTAGAGAAAATTCTTTTGAGTTGAACCTGCCAGCCTACTTTGGTCTACATCCAATATTCAATGTGGAGCTCCTCAAACCATATCATCCACCTCTATTAGACACTTCACTTGTATAAAAATAACTAGATATTGATGAGATTAATCTGTATAGTTTTTCTCTAGTAGAGGAATATTATATTGTGGAAACTTGGATGAAAACAATGAGAGGGTGCTCTATTCCACTTTACCAGGTGGTCAAAAGGGGCAAGCTTAGCCACCAATGTGAGTAGCTCACAAAGAATTAAATCAAGACACAAATACCACACTTGCTTATGAATCTTGACATAATAGGGACCATTGCTTCTCAAAGAGGGAGGAATGATATGGGAAACACTTTAGGTGACACTTCAGGGGATAATTCAGGTGATGGTTCTACCCTAATTGGTGGTAGAACTTTTGGGAGCCATAACTTTTGAACCATTGATCTATTTAAATCCCCATTCAAACTATTGGAGAGCTAAGAACAAAGATAACATGATGAGATGGAACTAATCTATTTTTTTTTATTTTTGACCCTTGAAAACCCAATGGAAGTGCCCACAATTTCAACTTTAATAGTGCTATGTAAAAATAGAAAGTTTCTAAAAATAATAAGTTCTCAAATTTTGTGTTGTTGTAAATCATGAAAATCAATCCACTTCATCTCCCTCAAGATTGGTGACCTTCCACATCCTCCTAACTTAAAAATATGTATAAAAATATATGTAGCCTAAGAAGGGGATTAGACATATCTTCTCAGAGATAAGCATGTGTTTTCTACAATTTTGTGAGCAATAAAACATCTCTTCCTAGAGATAGCATTATATGATTGTGTTATTTTGTGTTCTTAGATTATCTTTCAACCAAAACCTCTGAGTTTTGGATTAGTGGTATTAGATCAATTTGTATTAAGAGTGTATGATCCTAAGAATGAGGTCAAACTACAAGAAGCTCAAGTGGAAAATAATAGATCTAATAGACTATCCACTTGTTCACTCTAGATGACCTCTAATAATAGCCAACACTAAGACATCTGATCCCTTCAAGGAAATGGTGAATGAATCCCTCCAGTGATAGTAAGTACACATTCTACAATAATTCACCCATATTCTTCAACAAATCTTGATGGGAAATTTTGGCTCCTCATCTGCACCCTCTGGCTCCCTATCCATGGAACATCCTTTTAGTGCTCTAATACCCTTCAAGGTTTAGGTGAATTTTTATATCTCTACATTTGAAGTCAAAATCAAAGTTGATGTAGTAGAAAATTGGTTGGATCAATTGTCTACTTATTTTTCTATAAATAAATTCATCAATGAAGAGAATATCACTTTTGATCTTTTGAAAGCATCATTGCCCATCAAAAATTGGTGGGAAGTGTACAAGAAGAGGTTCAGTATGGATGACATTGGCCTTGAGGTGGAGCCTACCCAAGATGATTTAATGGAAGCTATAAAGAAATAATACTACCCCATTATATCATATTATCTATATATACAGTGGAAACAACTTTGCCAATGTAAATAATAGTCTATTCAAGATTACACTGCCATTTTTATTCTCTATCTATGAGATTGGGCATTCAAGAAAATGAGAAGTATAAGGTTCTCAAATATCATGGTGGAATACAATGGTATATATGGGGGGAATTATAAATTTTTAATTTGTAAACCTTTAGTGAGTCATACAAGTTCATGGTGAAGGTTGAGCAGAAGTATGGAAGAAAAAATAAAAATATTCAACCTTCAAAATATAAAAATGATAAAGAAAGTCAAACATGAGGCCAAAATTGGAATCAAAAGGATTTCCAAGATAATAATCCCCAAAAGGGGAAAACTGGTAAATGGTGTGATTACCACAAGACTAGAACTCATTCCAAAGAAGAATATCAAGCCATCAAGTCCCTACTTTTTGAGTCACAATCCTTGACATCTACTACTCTACCTCATACACATCCTACAATTGAAGAGGATGAAGAATATTTTGTAGATGTTGAGCCTGATACCATCATTACTTCATCATAGACCTATGGGAAAAATATAGATGACAAGGAAAGGTTGTTTCACTCTAAGTTATGGATGAAAGGTAAGCCTCTAAATTGTATTCTTGATAGTGGGAGTCAAAAGAATTTAATCTTTGATAATGTTGTGAAAATTTTGAATCTATCCGTGAAGTCCCACCCAAAGCCATATAGTATTAGATGGTTGAGCCTAGGGAGATACCTCTGAGTCACCCACCAATGTCTTCTTTCATATACAATAAATTTTTTTGAAGATAAGGTCTTGTATGATGTGGTCAATCTATATGTCTATGATGTACTCCTTGATCATCCATTCATGTATGAATGACATAGCATCTATGAATTAGGAACTTGAAGGGATCACCCTCACTCTTGGAACATGAAACTATAGGGTACCAAAGGTATCACCTCCCACATCTATCTCCTTGATTAGTGCCAAAAATTTAAGAGATTAGTTAAGATAAAGCATTTCATTTTGATGGTGGTCAAGCCACAAAGATCTAAGAAGGCTGATGTTGTATCCCTAACTACACAATCAACACAATAATATAAGTACATAGGTCAAATCATGAGAGAATATGGTGACTTATTCAAGTTACACATGGGAGTTCCACTTCACTATCAAGTAAAATATTTTATCGATTTGGTTCCAAGATCACCTTTGCCTAAACACCCTGTGTATCACAGATCAATTTTGGAGAATGATAAGATAAAAAATAGATTAAAGAATTGATCCAAAAGGGTCACATTAGGCCAATCTATTCACCTTAAGGAATCCCAATTATCCTAGTACCAAAGAAAGATGAAACATGGAGGATTTATATTGATTATCGAGCCCTAAACAAAATCACTATGAAGAATCGCTACCCCCTCCCCAAGATTGATGACCTACTAGACCAACTCTATGGTGTGAAGTTCTTCACCAAAATTGATCTCAACTATAGCTATCACCAAATTCTTATCAAGCCCATCGATGTTTGGAAGACTACATTCAAATCCAAGGAGGGGCTCTCTAAATGGTTGGTTATGAATTTTGGCTTGACTAATGCACCTACAACCTTCATAAGGATGATGGAGGACATCTTACGACCCTTCACCAACTCATTCATGGTTGTATCCCTAGATGACATACTCATCTACAACATAACATGTAAATAACATCTCCAACATGTCTGTAAGGTGCTTCAAACTCTTTAGAAGCATAAGTTGTATGCAAATCTCAACAAGTGTACATTCAAGATGAAAATAATTCAGTACCTAGGGTGCATTGTGGATGAAGAAGGGGTCTATATCGACCTAGAGAAGATTCAGGTTATTCAAGAATGGCCTACACCAAGGACCCTCATAGAACTTCATAGTTTCTTAGGTCTTGTAAATTTTTATCATATGTTTATTTATGGATTCTCACATGTTGCTTGGCCACAAAACCAAGTGACTAAAGGAGGAGATAAAGATGCATTTTAGTGGGGTGAAATAAAACAAAGAGAATTTGATAAATTAAAAAATATACTCTATTTATCTTCTATTCTTGCCTTACAAGGCTTGCATGAATGTTTTGAGTTGATGATAGATGCATATGAATATGCCATGGGAGCTTTCATCATGTAACATGGACATCCTATTATATATCATAGTGAAACTTTCAATGATATAGTCAGGAAATACCTAACATATGATAAGGAGCTGTATGCCATTATGAAAGCATAAAAATAATAGAAACACTACATCTTGGAGAAAGAGATGGTCATTCACACCCACCATAGAACATTAGAATTCATCCATATGTAGATTAAACTATGAAATAAGATGAACTAGAAGTGGGCCACATATATAAAATAATTCCATCTAATAATTAATCACAAAAAGGGAAGCTTAAATATTATCATAGATTATCCAAGCCATCAACCAATTATTGCACTCACTACTATTCTTGATCTGTATAGATATGAGATTACCACCTAGCGTGTTCTGTATGAAGAAGATCCTACCTTTGTTGATACATATCAGGTGATTTGAGAAGGTAAACATGTCTCTAATTTATATTTTCAAGATAATTTCCTATGTCACATGGGACACATCTATGTTCTAGCTATAGAGCAATAGAAGATGATATGGGAATCACATTTTAGCAAGACAACTGGGCATTTTGGTGTAGAGAAGACATTGGTAGTTCTTCAAAAACACTTATGCTAGCCCCATATTTAGAAGGATGTGGAAAGGTACCTAAAATATTATACCCCATGTGCAATAACCAAACCAACAAATAAGAAGCAAGGATTTTACACACCATTTCTAGAACTAACCAAGACTTATAAATTTATATTAATGGATTTTCTCTCAGGTTTTCCCACTTCAAAACATGGCAAGGACTATATTCTTGTTGTATTTGATCATTTTTAAAAAATGGCTATCATGATTACTTGTAAGAAAACTATGTCTACTGAGGAAAGTACTCAACTATATTTTAGTCATGTATTTCTCCATTTTGGTCTCCCCAAGTCCATTATTATAGATAAAGATAGTAGGGTCCTGAGTATCTTCTGGTCTACTATGTGGAAAATGATGGATACCAAATTGATTAAGTCCATAGCCTTCTATCCATAGACTAATGGTCAGATAGAAGTGGTTAACCACATGATTATCCACATGCTTCAAATGTATCACTCCAAACATCCACACACATGGTATGAGGGGATTCTTTTCATACAACATAGATATAATCAGACCCTACACAAATCCACCAAGCATATTCCATTCCATGTATGCTTCAGGTTTCAACCCATGGCACCAATTGATGTAGCCATTTCATTTTCTACCATGGAATGCACACCTCATGGGAGATATGAGGTATTAAAATCAACAAATTTTATTGAACAAATCTAACACATCCAATATTAGGTTCATGACATCTTGGAAAACATGAATTAGAGGTATACACAATTCCACAACAAACATAGGGTTGCACACCATTTTGATGTAGGTGGAAAGGTTTGATTGTGGATTTGAAAGGAATGACTCATATGCCCACACATGAAAATTTGGCCTCTATGATATTCTCCCTACACCATCATCAAACAAGTTGGAGAAAATGCTTTTGAGTTGAACCTACCAACCTACTTGGGTCTGCATCCAATATTCAATGTGGAACTCCTCAAACCATATCATCCACCTCTATTGGACACTTTAGTTATAGTAGAACAACTAGATATTGATGAGATTGAACTATAGAGTTTCTATCTAGTAGAGGAAGATTAGATTGTGGACACCTAGATGAATACAACAAGAGGGTGCTCTATTCTACTTTATCGAGTGGTCAAAAGGGGAAAGCTTATCCACTAAGGTGAGTAGATCACAGAGAATCAAATCAAGACAAAAATACCACACCTAATAATTAATATTGATGAAATGGGGACCATTTATTATCAATAAGGGAGGAATGATATAGGTAACACTTTAGGTGATAATTTGGGTGACACTTCAGGTGACAATTTGATCGATGGTTCTACACCAATTAGTGACAGAACTTTTGGGAGCCATAACTTTTGAACTATAGCTCTGTTTGACTCCCCATTGAACTGTTAGAAAGATAATAACGAGGATAATTTTATGAGATGGTATATAGATATGCTTATTGTTTTTAGACCCTAAAAACCCAATGGAATTTCACATTATTTAAATTTTAATAGTGTTATGTAAAAATAGAAAGTTTTTAAAAATAATAATATCTCAAATTCTGTGTTATTGTAAATCATAAAAGTCAATCCAATTCATCTCCATTGATATTGATGACCTTACAAAACCTCATCCTACCTTCAAAGTATGTATAAAAATATATGTATCCTAAAAAGGGGATTATACATCTCTTCCCAGAGATAAGCATATGATTTTTGTAATTTTGTGAGGAACAAAACATCTCTTCCTAGAGATAACATTATATGATTTTGTTATTTTGTGTTCTTGAATTATCTTTCAACCAAAACCTCTAAGTTTTGGATCAATGGTATAAGATTGGTTTGTCTTAATAGTGTATAATCCCAAGGATGAGGTCAGACTATAAAAATCTTGGGTGGAAAATAATAGATCCAATAAACTATCCGCATGTTCACTCCAAATGACCTCCAATGGTAGACAACATCAAGATACCTAATCTCTTTAAGTAAATGGTGAATGAATCCCTTTAGAGGTAGCAAGTTCATATTTTACAATGATTTCCCCAAAATCTCCAATAAATCTTGATGGGAAATTCTATCTCCTCATTTGCACCCTCTAACTCCCTATCCATGGAACATCCTTTCAGTGCTCCAACACCCTTCAAGATTCAGGTGAATTTTGATATCCCTAAATTCAAAGGAAAAATCAATGCTGATGTAGTAGAAAATTGTTTGGACCAATCATCTTCTTATTTTTCTATAAATAAATTTATCAATGGAGATAATATCACTTTTGCTCTTTTGAAAGCATCATTACCTATCAAAAATTGGTGGGAAGTGTACAAGAAGAGGTTCAGTATAGATGACATTAACCTTAAGTTGAAAACTACCCAAGATGATTCAATGAAAGCTATAAAGAAATAATACTACCCCATTAGAGCATATGATCATTTGTATATACAATGGTAATAACTTCACTAAGGTAAGGAATAGTTTGTTCAAGATTACACTGACATTTTTCATTCTATGTCTATGAGAGTGGGCATCTAGGAAAGTGAGAAGCATAAGGTTCTCAAATATCATGGTGGACTATAATGGTATATATGGGGGGAAATTGAAATTTTCAATTTGGAAACCCTCGATGAGGCATACAAGTTTGTGGTGAATATTGAGCAGAAGCATGGAAGAAAGAATACAAAGAGTCAGCCTTTGAAATGGAAAAATGATAAAGGTCAAACATGAGGCAAACATTTGAAGCAAAATGAGTTACAAGATAAGAAGCCCCAAAAGGGAAACACTAGGAAATGGTGTGATTATGAAGAAATTGGAACTCACTCTAAAGAATAATGTTGAGCCATCAAGTCCCTAATTTTTGAGTCACAATCATTGACATATACTACTCTACCTCATACACACCCTACAGTTGAAGAAGATGAAGAATATATTGTAGATACTAAGCCTGATGTCATCATTACTTCATCATATCATAGACCCATAAGGAAAGGATATTTGACAAAGAAAAGTTATTTCACTCTAAGTTATGGGTGAAAGGTAAACCTCTAAATTTTATTCTTGATAGTGGGAGTCAAAAAAAACTAATCTATGCCATGTTGTGAAAAGTCTGAATCTTTCCATGAATCCTCACCCAAATCCATTCAATATTGGATGGTTGAGCTCAAAGAGAGACCTCCGTGTCACCCATTAGTGTTTTCTTTCATATGTAATAAAACCTTTTCAAGATGAGGTCTTGTGTGATGTGGTTAACTTGGATGTCTGCAATGTACTCGTTGGTCAGCCATTCATGTATAAATGGCATGGCATTTATGAATCAATAACTTGAAGGGTCACCCTTACTCTATGTGGTGCTATATGGTACCAAAGGTACCACCTCCCACATCTATCTTCTTAATTAGTACTAAGAAATGTAAAAATTAGTGGAGAAGAAAAAATAATTTGTTCTCATGGTGGTCAAGACACAAAGATCCAAGAAGGTTGATGTTACAACGTAACTACATAATCAACACAACAACAGAAGTAGATGGGTCAAATTATGAGAGAATAAGAAGACTTATTAAAGTTACCCATGAGAGTTTCACTTCACTATCAGGTAAAAAATTCTATCAATTTGGTTTTAGGATCATCTTTGCCTAATAACCCTATCTATCATAGATAAGTTTTAGAGAATGATAAGATAAAAAGACATATTCAAGAATTGATCTAAAAGGGTAACATCAGGCCAAGATATTTTTCCTATGAAATCCCAATTGTCTTAGTTCCAAAGAAGGATGGAATATGGAGGCTTTACATTGACTATCAAGCCTTGAATAAAATCACTATGAAGAATCACTACCCCTTCCCTAGGATTGATGACCTGCTAGACCAAACTCCATAGTGAAAAGTTCTTCACTAAAATTGATCTCAAATTATCTATCACCAAATTCCTATTGACCGCACTAACATCTAGAAGACTACATTCAAATCTAAGGAGGGAATATTTTAATGGTTGATTATACCCTTTTTCTTGATTAATGCACCTATAACCTTCATGAGGATGGTAGATGACATCTTATGACCCTTCACCAACTCATTCATGGTTGTATACCTTGATGACATACTTTTATACAACATAATATGAGAGGAGCATCTAAAACATGTCCATAAGTTTCTTCAAACTCTTTAAAAGCACAAGTTATATGCAAATCTTGACAAGTGCCCATTCAAGATGAAAACAATTCAGTACCTAGGGTACGTTGTGGATGAGGAAGGGGTTCATGTCGACCCAAAGAAGATTTATATTATTTAATAATGTCCTACACCAATGACACTCATATAAATTTTAAATTTATTAGGTCTTACAAAATTTTATCATAGGTTTGTTCTTGGATTCTCACATGTTGCTTGGCTACTAAACCAAGTGACTAAAGGAAGAGCTAAAGTTGTATTTTAGTGGGGTGAAATACAACAAAGAGAATTTTATAATTTGAAAAATAGACTCTATTCAACACCTATTCTTACCTTTCCAAACTTTCATCAACCTTTCAAGTTGATAACATATGTATTTGAATATACCACGAGAGTTGTCATCATGTAATATGGCCATCCTATTAAATATCATAGGGAAAATTTCAATGATATAGTCAAGAAATACCTAAAATATAATAGGGATCTCTATGCCATTATTCAAGCCTATAAATAATGGAAACACTATATCTTGGGAAAAGAGATAGTCATCCACACCAACCATAGATCATTAGAATTCATCTAGATATAGAGCAAACTATGAAATGAGAGGCACTAGAAGTAGGACACATATATATAGTAATTCCATATGATAATTAAACACAAAAAGGGAAGCTCAAATATTATCATAGATTATCTGAGCCATCCACCAATTATGGCACTCACAATAGTTCTTGATCTATGCAAACACGAGACTACCACCTAGGGTGCTCTGTATGAAGAATATCATGCCTTTGCTGATACATATCAGGTAGGTTAATAGGGTAAACATGTCTCTAATTTATATTTTCAAGATAATTTCCTCTATCACATGGGGCATGTCCATGTTCTAATTGATAAATAATAGAAGACAATATGGGAAACACATTTTAGAAAGATAGCTGGGCAATTTGGTGTAGAGAAAACAATGGTACTTCTTTAAAAGCACTTCTAATAGCCCCATATTTAGAAGGATATGGAAAGGTACCTCAAATATTACACCCCATATGTGATAGCCAAGCCAAAAAATAAGAAGCAAGGATTGTACACACCATTGCATAAACCAACTAGGCTTTGGGAATATGTCTCAATGAATTTTCTCTTAGGTTTTCCCACTTCAAAACATGGCGTGGACTATATTCTTGTTGTAGTTGATCATTTTTTTTAAATGTCTATCATGATTATTTGTAAGAAAATTATTTTTTAAGGAAACTATTCAATTGTATTTTATTCATGCATGGCTCCATTTTGGTCTCCTCAAGTCCATTATTTCAGATAGAGATAATAGGTTCTTGAGATTTTCTGGTTGACTCTTTGGAAAATGATGGATACCAAGATGATGAGTATCATATGCTAGATAGAAGTGATGAACCACTTGATTATCCACATGCTTTAGATGTATCACTCCAAACATCCATGCACATGGGATGAGGGGCTTCATTTCATACAACATAGATACAATCAGGCCCTGCACATCTCCACCAAGCACAATCCATTCCAAGTATACTTTAGGTTCCAAACAATGGCACAAATTGATGTATCCATTCTATTCTCCACCATGGAATACACACCTCATAGGAGATCTAAGGTAGCAAAAGCAAGTCCAACACATCTAGCAGCAGATTCATGACATCTTGGAAAAGATGAATCAAAAGTATAAGAAATGCCATGAAAAACATAAGGTTACACACCATTTTGCTATTGGTGATAGGGTTTGGTTATGGATTCAAAAGGAATGACTCATAGGCCCACACAAAAAAAATTAGCTTATATGATATGGTCCCTACACCATCATTAGATAAGTTTGAGAAAATTATTTTGAGTTAAACTTGCTAGCCTACCTTGGCCTACATCCAATATTCAATGTGGATCTCCTCAAACCATATCATACACCTTTTCTAGACACTTTATTCATAACAAAACAACCAAACATTGATGATCTTGGTCCACAAAATTTTTATCTAGTAGAGGAAGATCAAATTGTGGACACTTGGATAAAGACAATAAGGGGGTGTTTTAGTCCACTTTACCGAGTGGTCAAAAGGTGCAAGCTTAGCCATCAATGTGAGTGGCTCATGGAGAATAAAAATAAGACATGACTGCTACACATGATGATGAATATTGATGTAATGGGGACCATTTCTTCTCAAGGAGGGAGGAATGATTTGGGCAACACTTTAGATGATACTTTAGAGGACAATTCAAGCAATGGTTATACCCCAATTAGTGGTAGAACTTTCCATAACTTTTGAACCATAGCTCTGTTTAAATCCATGTTCAAACTATTGGAAATATAAAAACAAAGAAAACATGATGAGATGACATGGAGCTATGCTTAGTGGTTTTTATCCCCTAAAAATCTAATAAAAGTGCTCATAATTTTAATTTTAATAGTGCTTTTTAAAAATAATAAGTTTCTAAAAATAGTAATTTCTCAAATTCTATGTTATAAATCATAGAAGTTGATCCACTTCATATCCCTAGATATTGGTGACCTTCCACATCTTCCTCCTGCCTTCAAAGTATTTATAAAAATAGATGTATCCTAAGAAGGGGATCAAACATCTCTTCCCAGAGATAAGCATATGTTTTCTATAATTTTTTGACCAATAAAAAATCTCTTATTAAAGATAACATTATATGATTGTGTTATTTTGTGTTGTTAAATTATCTTTTAACCAAAACTTCTGAGTTTTAGATTAGTGGTATCAGAGTGGTTTGTCTTAAGAGTGTATGATCTTGAGGATGAGGTCAAACTACAAGAAGCTTGGGTGAAAAATAATAGATCCAACAGACTATCCACCTATTCACTCCAAATGACCTCCAATGGTGGACAACACTGAGACATCTGATCCCTTCAAATAAATGGTGAATAAATCCCTCTAGTGGAAGCAAACATAGATGTTACAAGAATTCAACCAAATTCTCTAACAAATCCTAATGGGAAACTCTAGCTCATTATTTGCACCCTTCGGCTCCCTATCCATGGAATGTCCTTTCAACACTCCAACACCCTTCAAGGTTCAAGTGAATTTTTATATCCCTACATTTGAAGGAAAAATAAATGCTGATGTAGTAAAAAAATTGTTGGATTAATTATCTTTTTATTTTTTTGTAAGTGAATTCACCAATGTAGAGAAGATCACTTTTGCTCTTTTGAAAGCATCATTTCCTATCAAAAATTGGTGGGAAGTGTACAAGAAGAGGTTTAGTATAGATGACATTGGTCTAGAGGTTAAACCTACCTAGGATGATTTCATAGAAGTTGTAAAGGAAGAATACTACTCCATTAGAGCATATGATGATCTATATATACAGTGGCAACACCTTCACCAAGGTAAGGAACAATCTATTCAAGATTAGATTGACATTTTTAATTCTCTATCTAAAAGATTAGGCATCCAAAAAAGTGAGAATCACAAGGTTCTCAAATATCATGGTGGACTACAATGGTATATATGGGGGGAAATGAAACTTTTCAATTTGGAAACCCTCAATGAGGCATACAAGTTCACGGTGAAGATTGAGCAAAAGCATGGAAGAAAGAATATGAAAAATCAACCTTCAAAATAGAAAAATGATAAATAAGGTCAAACATGATGCCAACATTAGAATCAAAACGAGTCACAAGATAATAAAAACTATAAGGGGAAGACTAGGAAATGGTGTGATTACCACAAGACTATAACTCACTCTAAATAAGAATGTCGAGCCATCAAGTCCCTATTTTTTGAGTCACAATCCTTGACATTTACTACTCTACATCATACACACCCTATAGTTGAAGAGGATGAATAAGATATTGTAGATGTTGAGCCTGATACCATCATTGCTTCATCATAGACCCATAAGGAAAGGCTAGATGACAAGGAAAGGTTATTTCACTCTAAGTTATGGGTGAAAGCTAAGCCTCTACATTTTATTCTTGGTAGGGGGAGTCAAAAGAATTTAATCTTTGCTAATGTTGTGAAAATTTTAGATCTATCCATGAAGCCTCACCCAAATCCATATAGTATTGGATGGTTGAGCCTAGGAAGAGACCTCTGTGTAACCCACCAGTTTCTTCTTTCATATGCAATAAAACCTTTTCAAGATTAGGTCTTGTGTGATGTGGTTAATATGGATTTCTATGATGTACTCTTAGGTCATCCATTCAAGTATGAATGACATGGCATCTATGAATCAAGAACCTGAAGGATCACACTCACTCTTAGAATGCAGTGCTATAGGGTAATAGAGGTACCACTTCCCACATCTATCTCCCTAATTAGTGCCAAAAAATTATTGAGATTAGTAGAGAAGACAAAGCAATTCATTCTCATGGTGGTCAAGCCATAGAGATCCAAGAAGCTTGATGTTGCAATCCTAACTACATAATCAACACAATAATAGAATTAGATGGGTCAAATCATGGGAGACTATGATGACTTATTCAAGTCACTCATAGGATTACTACTTCACTATTAGGTAAAACATTCTATTGATTTGGTTCTAGGATCACCTTTTCCTAATAACCCTATGTATCATAGATTAGTTCTATAAAATGATGAGATAAAAAGATAGATTCAATAATTGATCCAAAAGGATCATATTAGGCTAAGATCTTCACCATGTGGAAGCCCAATTATCCTAGTGCCAAATAAGGATGGAACATGGAGGCTTTACATTAACTATCGATCCTTAAACAAAATCACTGTGAATAATTGCTACCCCCTCCCCAGGATTGATGTCCTACTGTACCACCTCTATAGTTTGAATTTCTTCACCAAAATTTATCTCAAATCTATCTATCACCAAATTCCTATCAACCCCACTAACATTTAGAATACTACATTCAAATCTGAGGGGCTATTCGAATGGTTAGTTATGCATTTTGGCTTGACTAATACACATACAACCTTCATGAGGATGATGGATGACATCTTGCAATCCTTCAAAAACTAATTCAAGGTTATCTACCTAGAAGACATACTCATATATAGTAGAACATGGTAGGAATATCTACAACATGTCCATAAGGTACTTCAAATTCTTTAGAAGCACAAGTTGTATGCAAATCTTGACAAATGCACATATAAAATGAAAATAATTTAGTACCTGGGGTACATTGTCAATGAATAAGGGGTCTATGTTGATCCAAAGAAGATTCAAGTTATTCAAGAATGGCCTACACCAAGCACCCTCATATAACTTCATAATTTCTTAGGTCTTGCAAATTTTTATCACAAGTTTGTTCTTGGATTCTCACATGGTGTTTGGCCACTAAACCAAGTGACTAAAGAAGGAGTTGAAGCTTCATTTTAGTGGGGTGGAATAAAAAAAAGAGAATTTGAGAATTTGAAAAATAGACTCTATTTAGCTCCTATTATTACCTTGCCAGACTTGCATTAACCTTTCAAGTTGATGACAGATGCATCTAAATATGTCATGGGAGATTTCATCATGCAACATGGCCATCCTGTTGGAAATCATAGTGAAAATTTTAATAATATAATCAAGAAATATGGAACATATGACAAGGATCTCCATGCCATTATGTAAGCCTAAAAACAATGGAAACACTACATCTTGGAGAAAGAGATGGTCATCCAAACTGACCACAGATCATTAAAATTTATCTAGATGCAAATAAAACTATGAAATTATAGGTACTAGAAGTGGGCCACATATATGTAGAAATTCCATCTGATAATACAACACAAAAAGGTGATCTCAAATAGTACCACATATTATCTAAGCCATATACCAATTACTACACTCACAACAGTTCTTAATTTGTGTAGACACAACACTACCACCTGGGGTGCTCTGTATGAAGTAGATCCTAACTTTGCTAATACATATCAAGCACTTTGAGAAGGTAAACATGTCTTTGATTTATATTTACAAAATAATGTCCTCCATCACATGGGGCACATCTATGTTTTAGTTACATAAGAATAGAAGATGATATAGGAAGCACATTTAGTAGGATAACTATGTTATTTGGTGTAGAGAAGACATTAACAGTTTTTCAAAAGCACTTTTACTAGCCCCATATGTAGAAGGATGTGGAAAGGTACCTCAAATCCTGTACCCCATGTGTGATATCCAAACCAATAAATAAGAAACAAGAATTGTACACACCATTTCCAAAACCAACCAGGCCTTAAGAATCTATCTCAATGGATTTTCTCTTAGGTTTTCCCACTTCAAAACAATACAAGGACTATATTCTTGTTATAGTTGATCATTTTTCAAAAATATCTATCATGATTACTTACAACAAAACTATGTCTATTGAGGAAACTTCTCAACTATATTATAGTCATGTATGGATCCATTTTGATCTCCCCAAGTCCATTGTTTTAGATAGAGATAGCAGGTTCTTGAGTATCTTCTAGTCCACTCTATAAAAAATGATGGATATCAGGCTAATTAATTCCATAACATTTCATCCATATACCGATGGTTCGACATAATTGGTGAACCACATGATTTTCCACATGCTCTATATCTATCACTTCAAACATCCAATCACATGGGATGAGGGGCTTCTTTTCATAAAACATGGACACAATCGAGCCCTACATAGCTCCACCAAGTATAGTCCATTCCAAGTATGATTTAGGTTCCAACCTATGGCACCAATTGATGTAACAATTCCATTCTCTACCATGGAATACACACCTCATGGGAGAATTGAGGTAGTAAAAGAAACAAAGTTCATTAAACAATTCCAACACATCCAGCAGTAGGTTCATGACATCTTGGAAAAGATGAATCAAAAGTATAATCAATGGCATGATAAACATAGGGTTACACACCATTTTTTTTTAGGTGATAAGGTTTGGTTATGGATTCAAAAGGAATGAATCGTAGGCCCACACTTAAAAATTTAGCCTCTGTGATATGTTTCCTACACTATCATTAGGCAAGTTGGAGAAAATGCTTTTGAGTTGAACCTATTAGCCTACCTTGGTCTGCATCTAGTATTCAATGTGGAGCTCCTCAAACCATATCATCCACCTCTATTGGACACTTTAGTCATAGTAGACCAAACAGACATTGATGAACTTGATCTATAGAGTATTACTCTAGTAGAGGAAGATTAGATTGTGGACACCTAGATGAAGACAACAAAAGGGTTATCTATTCCACTTTATTAGGTGGTTAAAAGGGGCAAGCTTAGCCACTAAGGTGAGTGGCTTATAGAGAATCAAATCAAGACAAAACTACCATACCTGATGATGAATATTGATGCAATGGGTACCATTGTTTCTAAATGAGGGAGGAATGATCTAAGAAACTCTTCAGGTGATAATTCAGATAATTGTTCTACCCTAATTGATGGTATAACTTTTGGGAGCCATAAATTTTGAACCATAGCTTTGTTTGACTCCCCATTCAAACCATTTAAAATCTGAGAATGAGGATAATGTGATAATATGACATGGAGATATGATTGGTGTTTTTTGACCCCTAAAAACCTAATGGAAGTGCCCGTAATTTCAATTTTAATAGCACTATCTAAAAATATAAAGTTTTTAAAAATAGTAATTTCTTAAATTTTGTGTTGTTGTCAATCGTGGAAGTTGATCCAATTCATCTCCCTTGAGATTTGTGACCTTCCACATCCTCCTCCTACCTTAAAAGTATGTATAAAAATATATGTATCCCTAGAAGGGGATCAGACATCTCTTCCTAGAGATAAACATATCTATTTTTCCAATTTTGTGAGCAATAAAACATCTCTTCCCAGAGATAGAATTATATGATTGTGTTATTTTGTGTTATTAAATTATCTTTCAACCAAAACCTCTAAGTTTTGGATTAGTTGTATTAGATTATTTTACCTTAAGAGTGTATGACCTTGAGGATGAGGTCAAAATATAGGAAGCTTGGGTGGAAAATAATATATCTAGCATATTATCCATCTGTTCACTCCAAATGACCTTGAATGGAATATAATACCAAGACATATGATCCCTTCAAGGAAATGGTGAATGAATTTCTCCAATAGTAGTAAACATAGATTCTATAACAATTCACCCAAATTCTCCAACAAATCTCGATAGTAAATTCTAGATCCTTATCTACACCCTCTAGTTAATTATCCATAGAACATCCTCTCAGCACTCCAACACCCTTCAAGGTTTAGGAGAATTTTGATATCTATATATTTGAAGTAAAAATCAATGTTGATGAAGTAGAAAATTAGTTGGATCAATTGTCTTCTATTTTTTTTGTAAATAAATTCACTAATGGAGAGAAGATCTATTTTTTCTCTTTTGAAAGCATCATTGCCCATTAAAAAATGGTGGGAAATCTACAAGAAGAGGTTCAGTATGGATGACATTGGCCTTGATTTGGAACCTACATGGGAATATTTCATGGAATATATAAATGATGAATACTACCTCATTGGAGAATATGATGATATGTATATACAGTGGCAACAAATTTACCAAGATAAGGAACACTTTATTCAAGATTACAATGATATTTTTAATTCTCTATCTATGAGATTAGGCATCAAAAAATGTGAGAAGCATAAGGTTCTCAAATATCATGGTGGACTACAATGGTATATATGGGGGAAATGCAAATTTTGAATTTGAAAACCCTTAATGAGGTGTATAAGTTCACGGTGAAGATTAAGCAGAAGCATGGAAGAAAGAATACAAATAATTAGCCTTCAAAATGAAAAAATGACAAAGAAGTTAAAATATGAGGCTAAAATTAGAAGCAAATGGATTTATAATATAAGAAGCCTCAGAAGGGGAAGACTAGGAAATGATGTGATTACCATAAGACTAAAACTCACTCTAAAGAAGAATTTTGAGCCATCAAGTCCCTAATTTTTGAGTCACAATCCTTGACATCTACCGCTATACCTCATACACACCCTATAGTTGAAGAGGATGAAGAAGATATTATAGATGTTTATCTCGATACCATCATTGTTTCATCATAGACCTATAGGTAAGGCTAGATGACAAGGAAAGGTTGTTTCACTCTAAGTTTTGGATGAAAGGTAAGCCTCTACATTTTATTCCTGATAGTGGGATTCAAAAGAATTTAATCTTTGATAATGTTTTGAAAAGTCTAAATCTATTCATGAAGCCTCACCCAAAGCCATATAGTATTAGAGGTTGAGCCCAGGGAGAGACCTCCATATCACCCACCAATGTCTTCTTTCATATGAAATAAAATCTTTCCAAGATGAGGTCTTGTGTGATGTGGTCAATCTAGATGTTTGTGATGTACTCATTGGTTAGTCATTCATGTATGAACGACATAGTATATATGACTCAAAAACCCAAAGGATCACCCTTACTCTTGGAGTAAAACATTAAAAGGTACCAGAGGTACCACCTTTCACATTTATCTCCCTAATTAGTGCCAAACAATTTAATAAATTAGTGGAGAAGACAAAGTAATTCATTCTCATGGTTGTCAAGCCATAGAGATCCAAAAAGGTAGATGTTGTATCCCTAACTACACAATCAACACAATAAAAGAAGTAGATGGGTCAAATCATGGGAGAATATGATGACTTATTCAAGTCAACCATGTGAGTTCCACTTCACTATCAGGTAAAATATTCTATCAATTTGGTTCAAGGATCACCTTTTCCTAATAAGGATAGGACATGGAGGCTTTGAATTAACTATTAATCTCTAAAATAAATCATTGTGAAGAATCTCTACCCCCTCCCCAGGATTGATGACATGCTGGACCAACTCTATGATGTGAATTTCTTCACCAAAATTGATCTCAAATCCAACTATCACCCAATTCCTATCGACCCCACTAACATCTAGAAGACTGTATTTAAATCCAAGGAGGGGATCTTCAAATGGTTGGTTATTCAATTTGGTTTGACTAATTCACCTATAACCTTCATGAGGATGATGGATGACATCATATAACCCTTCACCAACTCATTCATGGTTATATACCTAGATGACATACTCATATATAGTAGAACATGGGAAGAACATCTGCAACATGTATGTAAAGTACTTGAAACTCTTGAAGAAGATTTAGGTTATTCAAGAATGGCCTACACCATAGACCCTCACAAAACTTCATAGTTTCTTGGGCATTGCAAATTTTTATCACAAGTTTGTTCTTGGATTCTCACATGTTTCTTGGCCACTAAACCAAGTGACTAAAGGAGGATCTAACAATACATTTTATTGGGGTGAAATATAACAAAGATAATTTGAGAATTTGAAAATAGACTTTATTCAGCTCCTATTCTTGCCTTACCAGACTTGCATCAAACTTTCATGTTGATGATAGATGCATCTAAATATGCCATGGGAGATGCCATCATGCAACATGGTCATCCTATTACATATCATAGTGAAAATTTCAATGATACATTTAGGAAATACCTAACATATGAAAAGGATCTCTATGCTATTATTTAAGCCTACAAATAATGGAAACACTACATCTTAGTGAAATAGACTGTCATCCACACCAACCATAGACCATTGGAATTCATCCAAACATAGATAAAAATAATTAATAAGAGGCATTAAAAGTGGGACACATATCTAAAAAAATTCCATCTAATAATCAGACCAAAAAAGGGGAACTCATATATTTTTGTACATTATTTGAGCCATCCACCAATTGTTGCACTCACAATAGTTCTTGATCTCTACGGACATGAGATTACCACATAGGGTGATCTATATAAAGTAGACCCTACCTTTTCTAATACATATTAGGTGCTTTGAGAAGGTAAACATGTCTCTAATTTATATTTTCAAGATATTACCCTCTGTCATATGGGGCACATTTATGTTTCATCTATAGAGCAATAGAAGATGATATAAGAATCACATTTTAACATGATAGTTAGGCACTTTGGTGTAGAGAATACATTGAAATTTCTTTAAAATCACTTCTACTATCCCCATATGCAAAGATATGTGGAAAGGTACCTTAAATCTCACACCCCATGTGTGATAGCCAAGCTAGCAAATAAGAAGCAAGGATTGTACACACCATTACCAGAACCAACTAGGATTTGGCAATCTGTCTCAATGGATTTTCTCTCAGGTTTTCCCACTTTAAAACATGGCAAGGAATGTATTCTTGTTTTAGTTGATCATTTTTCAAAAATGGTTATCATGATTACTTGTAAGAAAACTATGTCTACTTAAAAAAATTCTCAACTACATAGTCATGTATGGCTCCATTTTCATCTCCCCAAATCCATTGTTTCAGACAGAGATAACAGGTTCCTAAGTATCTTATAATCCACTCTATGGAAAATTATGGATACCAAGCTAATGAATTCCATGGCCTTCCATCCACAAATTTATGGCTAGACAGAAGTGGTAAACCAGTTGATTTTCCACATGCTTCATATGTATCACTCCAAACATCCATGCCCATGGGATGAGGGGCTTCTTTTCATTCAACATGGATACAATAAGGCCTTACACATCTCCACCAAGCATAGTCCATTCCAAGTATGCTTCAGGTTCCAACCTATGACACCAATTGATGTAGCCATTCCATTATCCACCATGGAATACACACCTCATGGGAGATCTAAGGCAACAAAAGAAACAAAGTTCTTTGAACAAAGCTAACACATCTAGAAGTAGGTTCATGACACCTAGGAAAAGATGAATCAAAAGTATAAGCAATGCCATGATAAACATAGGGTTACACACCATTATTTTGTAGGTGACAAGGTTTGGTTGTGGATTCAAAAGGAATGAATCATAGGCCCACACAAAAAAATTATACCTCTACGATATGGTCCCTACACCATCATCAGAGAAGTTGGAGAGAATTATTCTGAGTTAAACCTATCAACCTACCTTGGTTTATATCTAATATTCAAGATGGAGCCCCTTAAACCATATCATCCACTTATATTGGACACTTTAGTCATAACAGAACAACTAGACATTGATGAGCTTGATCTATAGAGTTTTGGTCAAGTAGAGGAAGATCAAATTGTGGACACCTAGATGAAGACAAGAAGGCACTCTATTCCACTTTATCGGGTGGTCAAAAGGGGAAAGCTTAGCCACCAAGGTGAGTGACTCACAGAGAATCAAATAAAGACACAACTACCACACCTGATAAGGAATATTAATGTAATGGGGGCCATTACTTCTCAAGGAGGGAGGAATGATCTAGGTAACACTTCAAATGATAATTTGGGCAACACTTCAGGGGACAATTCGGGTGACGATTTTACCCCAATTGGTGGTAGAACTTCCAAGAGCCATAACTTTTGAACCATAGCTTTGTTTGACTCCCCATTCAATTTGTTGAAAATCTAAGAATGAGGAGAATACAATGAGATGTAATAGAGATATGATTAGTGTTTTTTGACCTCAAAGAACCAATGAAAGTGCCCATAATTTTAATTTTAATAGTGTTATCTAAAAATAGAAAGTTTCCAAAAATAATAATTTCTCGAATTCTATGTTATTGTAAATCATGGAAATTGATCCACTTCATCTCCCTTAAGATTGGTGACCTTACACATCCTCCTCCTAACTTCAAAGTATGTATAAAAATAGATGTAGCCTGAGAAGGGGACCAGACATCTCTTCCCATAGATAAGCATATATTTTTTGCAATTTTATGAGCAATAAAACATCTCTTCCCCAAAATATCATTATATGATTATGTTATTTTGTGTTCTTGAATTATCTTTTAGCCAAAATCTATAAGTTTTGGATCAGTTACAATTTTGACATTAAGATTGGGTTAAGAGGCTATCTTTTTACATGAAGAATGCAAACCATTATAGACTAAAGTATTGTATGGTGATTTAGATCCCAATAGATATGCACTTGCTATTACTTTAAATGAACTTATTTTGACATTGTCATTGGTTTGGAGTAACTAGTAGGTTTAATTGTCTATTTACACTCCTTCACTTCACATAACCCCTCTTACCAACACACACACACACACACACACACACACACACACACACACACACACACAAATTATATTAGTTATTAAATAAATATTGACATATAATATATATCATAATATTTTTATATATTAAACTGATTAATTATATTTTAATATTGATAAATATTATTATATCATATAATGTATATGTTAATGTAGGTTATAAATCAATATTATGTATTATATATTTTAGTATAATATATTTCAATACATCTGTATATTATTAATAATAAAAAAATAATACTATATTTTAAAAAAATTAAAATGAATTTTTATACCTTTAACATATTTTATAATGCCACATAACATGAAAATGGCATAAGTTTATGCTTCATTTAACATTACATGGTTAAAAATGTTATCACATGTGTAGATTTAAAATTTTGTAGCACTTCACCATGTGAACAACAAATGAGGTAGATTATTTTGAAGAGAAAATCTATCAAACATTAATAATGTTTAATAGGCAATGGGCATTAAATTAAAAGTTGTCGTCACGTATCAATAATGTCAATCCATGTATCATGAAACATTAAATTTGGTGTGGTAGATGACACTTAGCATGGGACTTGGGGAAGTAAAGCAGATGGACAATAAATTAATTTCAAGTAATGTGAATGATTAATTTTGTAGCCCTTCGAACTTGGTTACAAAATGATAATTCAAAAATACATGGCCAAATCATATCCATGTAAAAACAATTAAATTTAAATAGGAAATTGTAAGCCAAATAACTTTACTCTTGAAAAACAATTTTAATACAAGAATCACAAAAAATTCATTTATCAAGATTATAGAAATTATATATCTATATATTATTAATAGTATATAAATAATATTAAAATCTTAACAAAACTAAATGAATTTTTATGCCTTTAATGTATTATATAAATCCATGTAACGTGAAAATGGGATGATTTTTTGCTTCATTTAGTATTATGGGGTTAAAAATATGCTTACAGGTATGGATGTAAAACTCTATGGTGTTTCACCATGTGCAAAAAAGATGAGGTAGATTACTTAGAAGAGAAAATTATCAAACATTAATGTTTAGTAGGAATTAAATTAAAATTTTTAATCATGTATCATGAATTTTAAATCATGTATCACAAGTATTAAATTTGATATTGTAGATGATACTTGGCATGGGATAGTTGGCAGTAAAGTAGATAGACAATCAATTAATTTCAAGTAATATGAATGATAAATTTTATATCCCTTCGAATTTGGTTATAAAAAGTCGAGGAACTATTAAATTACATAGAAATTATATAAAGGAATCTATGTTCTACTTTACAAAATGACCATTAAATTTAGTTAACCATGAGGTATTTGGGGTTATAATTCAATTAGTGATATGCAACTTTTCTATTGAACAAATTCAAATCAAGCTAAAATTTATTTAGCACCAATGAATATATGTCCCAATGAGTTTATTTTTCCACTCAAATCCTTTGGTTTATTTCTCTAATTTATTAAGACCAAAATGATTACTTAATAACTTCAATTTTAAAGTCTGACTATGAGATGTGTTTTTTGGTGTCTCTAATTGCAAGTGCCACAAAGTGAGTTGGACATGTGTTCATCAGTTTCCTGAATAAGATTGGTTGTCATTTTTGACTCGTGTATACCATGACTTTGTTGGTAGTTTTTTTAAGCATAGTTACTAAGATACATGTATTTTCACACCTGTAGTCAGCTACAATTTTTGTAATATAATGTTAGAAACTCTTTCTTTCATATGATATGAATTCATTATTTCCAACTATAGTTTTGTATCCAATCATATTTATTTATTTTCAATTTTTTTTAAAAAGTAAAGTACTCCTAATTTTTTTGAGCAATGTATATTGTAAAAAATTTTAAATAATGTAGGAATGCAAATTAGAAAAAATAATCCTATAATTTCTTAGTAGCATCCCCTAAAAAATAATTAGCAATCCCCTAGCATAGGACCCCTACTTTACTATAGGTGAATTTGATTAAATGGTAACATGTCAAATTGACAGATAGAAATCTTATAGATAGAGATGTAATTTCTACTATGATAATGTCAAATTTTTAGAGGTTAGTTTAATAGATAAAAAATAAAAAAAATTCTCAATATTTAGTAATCCAAAAATTAATGTGCCACTTCTAATATAATTCAAACATTTCCCAGTCCACTACTGCTACCATTCATTGATGAGAGAAATTTTTTGGGAATAATTATGGATGGTTATGATGTCCCACTTTTTAAAAATAATTAGGCTCCTTCATATTTTTTTAATAAAATTAATGTAAGTTTAATATCCTGAATGAAAGTCTTTATTAATTTTATTATTAATAGTTTTTAGAGCCAATAAAAAGGATTTCAGTAGGATAGGTTGGGTGCATATCATGTACCTAATTAAAATATGAGAATATCTATCAAATAGTCACTTTAGCTTGAGACAATCCCATCTACAATGAGGGATGTTGTAGATATTGAAAATTTATATGCACTTAAGGCACTTATTGATACCCTCATGTAACATACAAGCCAATTTTCCTATATTGATGTTTATGAGAGTGGACATGGAGATGGTATAATTAACACTATTACTTGACCATAATAATGTAGATTCTATGGTGCTCTATGCACTAGAAATTAAATTATATGAGGATAAGGATTTTATGTAAACCAATTATGATGGTGTTTCTAATTGGATAAATGATATGGTTTTGACCCCTGTTACAAGAAATGCAATAGCTAATTGTTGTTGTTTATTTTCACGGCCAAAAATGTGGATGCCATGGAAATGAAGGTTTGGGGCCATATTTTATGGATTTATTACTAATACTACATTATGTGGCCATTTTTGGATGTTTAATCATTATTATATTATTTTTGGGATGTCAGTGAAAGTTGCAATAACACAGTACCCAATATCATAAGCTCACCTTCTATAATTTTTAGTATTTGGAAATGGTAGATATATGATGATTAATTAGTATCTTAATCCTTGTGTTTATCATTATTTTAAATGGGATCACTTCCTAGTATAATTTATTTAATTGCTCATTTTTGATTTTTTGAAACATACATTTGGTTTGGAAATCTCCCTTGCAACTTTGCAAGTATCTTTTAAATTTGACATGTATTTTTTTTGTTGGACCTATTAAACTATAAATAGTCTTTAAAATATAATAATTATTTTACATAATAATAAATTACAATAATATATATGTAATTTTTTAGGTTGTAATATGAGATAATACCATCTCTTTCCTAGCCAGATTGTGAACCATCCTGTAGCTCATATATTGCTACAGCTACTTCATTGATGTTTATATATAATAAGATAATTTTTAATGTTATAAGTTGTAATTTATGTAGATTCACGTAATTTTATATATATTATCTTCTAATTATGATATTTTGTTTGTTTTATTATTGACGCCATTCGAGACTCCTCCATCTATATGAGTAGGAATAGACATAGGCATTGCTAATGTGATTTCATATATGCAACAACTTACTGAGGTGTGAGTCAAACTTGTAAATTATGTTTAAGTGTAAAGATGGATTTGTTTTAATAAATTTAGTGACAAAATAAACCCCATGTTCACATTTTATATTCCTTTAAGAATTATATACATACATACATTTGACCTTGTAATTATTTTGTACATATTATTATTTGAATTTAAATATTTTATTAAAAATATACATAGATATAATTATAGCCTAAAATTATTTTATTGTAAGGCACATGTCATCAAAATAAGTTGATCACATCCTTAAATATTTTTATCTCATTATGTCACTAATCATATAGAATATGGTTGGACTTTAGTTGATTATGGATAATTTTTATGGGTCACATATGTCCACCACATCTTCTTGTGGTAGCATTGAGTAGCTAAAATAAGATTTTCAATTCATAACTAATGGCTTCCTATCATAATTTTAAATAACTAATGATGTTGTACTTCATATGTAACTTATAGGTGTGTTAATTTCTTCTATTCACTTTTACGGAGAGGCATGGAAATTAGATGGATGCACTATGGAGTGACACTATGATTATTAATCATTTTTAAATTATGTGATGTATTATCTAATTGTATTATAATAATAATGCATATGGATGAGGTTTACTAAAAAAATTAATTAATCAATGATACACAACCATCTGGCAATTGTTATTTTAAATCTATTTAGAGGTGGACTTGTATATAAGTATTGGCATGGTTTATTTTGGTAAATGGCAGATGGATTCTTGTTATTCATATGGTTAGAGGATAAAACCTTATCTAGATTCAAAGTTTACAATTGTACAAAATAGTCAAAATATTTGCAATGGAATTATGATAGTGTTTAAATCAGTATGTATTTATTTCTTCTATTTATCACCACTTGAATATGAATAAGGACATTCTTCTTTCACATCCATTAATCACATCAAACATTGAGAATACATTGAATGGGAATATATAGTCATCCCCTTTGATTTTAACTTCAATGAATAATTTGAACCATAGTGGGCATTTTTCATAATGCTCATTACAAATAATTAAAGCATTAGAGGAAAAAGATTCTATCATTGAGAATAACACATAAAAGGCATACAAATATGGCTTGATTGATTAAAAATATGTCTTGCATAACCCTCTTGCATTAGAGGTATCATTCCAACCCTTGCCACCACACATTGTGGCACTAAAATTTCTTCCTTATGAGAAACATGAAGGGTGACCCTGACCATGACTGAGAAATAAAATTCCTTGCGTTAAATAAGCTGAAGTATGGGACCACTACATTGGCTTCATCCAATACAAAATTTAAAATCAATCCATCTTACAAAGTTAACCCAAATGGAATAAAATGTGATGTCAATCAAACAATGAACACGATATCACCACACCAAGTTGTATTACATAATGCACTATGCAAAAAAATTACTAGATTCATAATATGTCTGCCATATCTTCTTGTGGTGGTATTGAATAGCTACAGTAATATTTTCAATGCCTAACTAAATTATGGTTTACTATCATAATTATAAATAACTAGTGATGGTGTACTTCATATACTTATATGTGTGTTAATTTCTTGTATTCACATTTATGAAGAGGCATGGAAATTGGATGGATGTACCATGGAGTGACACTATGATAATTATATTATGTGATGTATAATTAGGTCATGATTATATTATAATATGGATATGGATGAGGTTTAATAAATATATTAATTATTCAATGCTACATAATCCTCTAGCAGTTGTTTCTATTTTGAGTCTTAGTCAAATGAAACAACTCATATTTACAAGCCATAGTTAAAGATCTACACTTTCAAGAATTATTGGATGAAACCTAGATAATTACCGCTATCTGAATGGGTTGTGGTTTTTTTATTCAATATCAGGGGCACATGAAGTAATCAAAATTATATTAATTATGAAATATGTTTCTAAACATTTTAATGTAGTTCAAGTGGAATATATAAACAACTCTTAACATGGATGCCAAGTCATTAAAATTGATTTAGAGGTGTACTTGTATACAACAATTGACAAGGTTCATTTTGGTAAATAGTAGAAGGATTCTTTTTATTCCTATGGTTGGAGGATATAACCTTATCTAGATTCAGAGAGATTTAGAGTTGTAGAAAATAGTCAAAATATTTGTAGTGGAATTGTGATAGTGTTTAAATCTTTTTATTAGTATGGATTTACTTCTTCTATTTATCACCACTTGAGAATTTAGTAAAATAAAATTGAATTCAAAAATGTTTCATTTTATGAAGAGGAAAAAAATAACCACTCTAGAAAAATATTTAAACATAAATTATTTAGTAAAAATATTTAAAGATTTAAACATGATAAATAAAAATAAATAATAAACATAGTTTTTAAATATAAAAATAATTACAAATTTTTATCATTTATTATAATTATTATTATTAAATAATTTTATTATATTTATTAATTTACATGATGATTTTTATTATTATTGATAAATGGTTTTAAAAGGGACCATACCTAATACAAAAAGGCTTAGAAGCTAGATAGAACATGGAAACCCATAATCAAAAAAGGCCCAAAGACCAAATAAAATAAAATAATAAAAGAAGGTTCAAAAAGAGTGGTGACCAACACCTAGCTATAGAAAATAACAAAAACTAGAAAATACAAGAGAGAGAAACAATAGGGAGAACCTTGATAGATAACAACACAAAAACTGCAAAACAACTTCACATTATCAAAAAAAAAGAAGCTTCACTTTATGAACTTGTTGAAGCTATTCTTGAGTCCCTCTAAAGAATTAAATAGATTAAGAGTATTAGATTGATAAGGTTCTATCATGTCAATGGTGGTTAGAGAATAATTTTTCTTAGTGCCACCCTTCCACAAGCCCAAATACAAGCTGGTGAGGGTGCAAAATTACCTAACATGAAACTCCAAGACCTCTAGAATGGCTTGTTGCATGGCCAAATGATCATTAAATATACTTCTAATATGATTCAAAGTGTCTTCCAAAGATTTAATTCTTTTGAAAATGTCTTCTATCTTAGTCCTAGAAAGGGAAGAATTATCCACCTTCTTCTTGCCCTTATCAAAAATCTTGTTGAGTTGGGTAACTTCATTTTTGAGCTCACTGGTCCTTTCTTATAATTGCATAACTTGGGCTTTGATTATAAGTTAATTGAGATTATGATGAGAGGGATAAATATCCACAGTAGCATGTCCCATGTCAAGGAGACTCTCTGTAATGTCAATTTCCTTTCCCATGAGAAAGATAAGAGTTGGACCTTTGCCTTTATCACTACTTCTAAGCACCCTCTTGGGAGGAGGAGAAGATGAGGCATGAGATCTAGGATTATTAATCTTAACCATTATTTAGGAAGGAGGTTTAGAAAATGGAGGGGGGAATAATGTGATATGGAATGTTAGTTGAGACAATGTGATAGTGTTGATGCAAAAGAAAAATAACCCCTTCATGAAGAGGCATGACACACTTGTGTGACTGAAAATCATGAATAGAGGCTTCCATAGAATGAAAGATATAATAAGGGAGACTTACCCTTTGAACCTTATGTAAATGGTTCAAAATTAATAGATGACGATGTAATAGAGTGTTATACCTACCGTCTAAAGCCACATACCTCACCAACATACCAACCACCTCATCAAAAGAGTAGGGAGAGAGGAACGCATAATACCAGCTTTAACAAAAGTCAAGGCATTAACCGTAGACCCTATAGAAGTATTTTCTCCTTTGAAACCTTATAAAATTTATTTCTTAAGAACTTTAATACATCCATGATAAGGTCGGTGATGGATGCAATGAGATCTTTGAAGACGGAAAAGGTCTTACCTTTATAGATGACAACCCTATTGTTATAATTATTGGCAAAAGAAATAGAAATGTGGTTGTCATGTCTTTTAATTTACATGATGAAATTGTCTAATAGGGATTTTAATGATTAATTTTTAGCCCCTATGGAATAAATTTGAGATAAAATTCATGAATTCAAATCCCCATGATAGCAAGTTTACTTTCTTGAATTCACACTTGTGACTCGATCAGTTAATTTAAAAAAAATAATAACACAATAGACATCTGACATGGTCAAATATCAAATATGATAGAGACCAATATAGAAGGAATTCCTAATTCACATCCATTAATCACATAAAAAATTTATTGTACATCATGTGGGAATACATATTCATCTCCCTTGATGTCAACTTTAATGAGTACTTTGAACCAAGGTGAGGATTTTTCACAATCCTCATTACAAATGATTAAAGTATTGGAGGAAAAAAATTCTCTCATTAAGATGAACACCTAAAAGGCATCCAAATATGGCTTTCTTGATTCACAATATGTCTTACATAACCCTCTTGCATTAGAGGTATAATTTCAACCCTTGCCACCACACTTTGTCGCACTTAAATTTCTTACTTATGAGAAACATGGAAAGTGACCCTACACATGACTGATGAATGAAACTCCTTGAATTAAACAAGATATTAAAGTATGGGGCCACTATGTTGGCCTCATACAATATAAAATTTAAGATAAAACCATCTTAAAAAATTAATTCAAATGAACTGAAATATGATACCAATCAAACAATGAACATGGCAGTGCTACATCGAGTTGTATTACAAAATGCACCATAGAAAAAAATCAATAAATTCACAAAGACTTTGGTGCTTCTTATTAAGAATCTACCTGAGTGTAAACTCATATCTCTCCCTACACTAATGTATTATTATAGGTTTATATGATTAAACCTCTTCCACAGGGATATTAATATGATGAGAATACATATTGAGATTTCCACTAGGGCCTTATGCACTCTACTAACAAATGCTTTTCATTGTGATACAAGCTTCATGACTTATATGAGCCATAAAAAAATACACTTGATGGGTCTCCTACCATGGGTTTTGGATCACATCTAGGGGATCATAATAATTATAAAATGTTCAATAATCCACTACAACACCATATTACAATGAAAATTATAGAAGTTCAAATATAGAAAGAGAAGTAAAATTATCATCATGAAACTTTAGAATCAATGGTAATGATTTAGAAATAGGATCTTGCATAATATTAAGTGGAGTTTCATCTACATTTTTTGAAGATGTAATATTAATAGTATCTTTGGGAGAAATAAGACTATGGTGGTATACTTGAGAATGCATCATCACTAGGCATAGTAGGCATACATGGAATAGATAGTCTTTGGAACATATATGTCCACTTCAAAAAATTTATCCAATTTCTAAGCTCAAAATTCCTCTTGGTAACTTTTAATTTTCTTAGTGACATTATAACAAAATCAATTTATCCATTGTAATCACCAAGATAAAATGTGATCAACCATAATTGAGTTCCTTATATAGTAAATATAGATATGCCCTAATCGAAACTAAGGGAGTTATAGTTTTAACATAGATATTAAATGCTAATAGGTTATCTCTTTACACAAATAATGCAAGACATCATAGACTAAATCATTGCATGGTGATTAAATCCCGATTGGTATACACCCACAATTATCTTTAAAAATGAACTTTAATATTTTGACATTGTCAAGGTTTTAGAACTATTAGTTTTAACTATCAATTATAATTTTACACTCTTTCACTTTAGATAACCCCTCTTACCAATGCATATATCCATACATTATATTTCATGATAGGTGTGTGTGTGTGTGTGTGTGTGTGTGTGTGTGTGTGTGTGTGTGTGTGTGTGTGTGTGTGTGTAACTAAGTAATATATATATATATATATATATATATATTGAATTAAATATATTATACTTAAATATATAATATATGATTATAATTTGATTTATAAACTATATTAAGATATATATTATATAATAATTAAAATATTAAAATATATTATACAATATATGATATTTTTATATTATATTACATTATATAATATATATTTTAGTATATATTTTAAATAAATATTATATATTTTAATATAATTTCTATAAATACCATTTTAATATATTAAATATATCACTTGCCTTGAATTTGACTTGACTACTTCTGAGGTGCATTTACGTTCAGAAATAGGTGACAGTCCCCAATGAATTTGAAATTCAAATTTAATTTGTAAAATGGGGTCCATATAATTTTCACACATTTTTTAGAGGAACAAAAACTATTGAACATGTCTGATTACATATATTCCTAGTTTTTTTCAAACATACATTATAGAGGACTGACAGATAAGAACATAGCAAGTTGTAGAGTGTTCACATCATTGACTATATTTGTTACTATCATTTCTATAAATCCTTACTTTCAGATATTTAATATTAATAGTGTTTAATATATATTTTTAATCTCTCTAAAATGTGTGATTTATTTGTGTCAACTTGGCACTTTTATTCATTGTTTAGCACTTTATGTTATGAAATTGCTAAGATTCAGATAGTCTACCTAGTTTATTATAATATTTTTGACCCTGTTGGAGCGTGCCCAGCTGTGATGTCAATGATCCTTCTTCTAAAAGATCACACACATGACTATTGTTTGAGAAAATAGGGTTTTCAAATTGTAACACTAAAATTTTATAAAACCATAAAATAAATATAATTTTAAATACTCTACCTATATATACATCAATCAATTTTTAATTAAAAAATAGTACAATTTTAAGAATGTGTGTCAAGCTCAGGGAGGCCCTAGGTTGGCCTAGGCAACAGTGAGCCCTAATGTAAATATTGATACAAAAGGAAAAGAGGTCAAAGGATTCAAGTGGGTGCATAAGACAAAAATGGGTAGACTCTACTAGTTGTAATTCAATATGGGTAGACTCTTTGTTTGTTTTAAATTCTATGGAAAATAGTCACACAATATTTACTTTGCACCTTTTTTTATAATCTTCATCATCTGGTGCTAACTAACCAATTGTGTAGATTTAGCCAATAAACAATGTAGTTCAAATGTCCTTTTTTCTAAATGAATGAGCATGGATAGTTACTCAAAATTCATCTCAATTATTTCTAAAGTGGTGATCCATTACAATCCAATTTTTTTTATTCCTATCCATGATAATATAAAACATAAAATAATATAATAGGTAGTCTCCCATAGCTTTACACTATGGCATTTACAAGAACAATTGACTATAACCCCACCTATAATTAGGATTTAAAATTATATAACTAGGTAAATGAAATAGTTCAATTGAATAGATAATTTACTACTGATGAATTTGTGTGTACTCCTAGAGTAAATAAATATAGTTGAATTTTATTAATTGAGGAAACTGACCACCTTAATAATTGGAGTACTAATACTTAAAATTACATATAAAGAAATAATAGGTTGAGAATATTTAGATTCATCCTCAAATCCTTACAGACTGTTGATGTGTGTCTATGTTAAGGACATAATGTGAAAAACTAAATAACATTTCTTGGATTATAGTCTAAGTCCTAGAAATCTATAGGGCTTCACTCAATTTATCTGGAGAGATTATATGGTTACAACTTACCACCTTATAGTCTACAAGCAAACACTAATATAGGGACAATAGAAATATGGTAGTGACTAATCTACCTAAATTTGTTATGATGTAAATTTCTTTGTATTTTTCAATATAAGCATAAACTCTTAAACAAACAAATGGATATATACAATGAACATTAATATAAAGTGGTTCACATTTTAAAAGCTCAAAAGGAGGGAGTAAGGTGGGGTAAAAAATAAATTTCCCTCGAAATAACAAAGACCAACATATCTCCTTTGATTTCTGTTAGCAACCGAGATAACATTTAGTTGAAATTAGACTGCTTAGATCTGATTTATATCTAGACTAACATTAGAATGATCTAAGGTTATGGGATGCCTATATTTAGACCAGACCTCTAGTTGTAAGGATAGCTCCTTTGAATGTGTGAATTTAGGATCAATTACTAAACCTATTATATGTTGGGATGAAAAGAGTAAGGAAGAAATTAAAATGATTCTTCAAACATAACAAGACCCTATGAACTTTAAAAATATGTAAGACCTTATTGCTTAAATGTCCTGACTATAAACATATTTTTTGAGTCCCTTAAGTAGTTGTAGGTGAAAATTTCATGGAATTGAATATTCAACTAAGTTTGGATCCTTGGGGTCTCTTCCAAAGTCCACAACTTAATGCATTCCTTTTATACTATTATCTTCTTTGCATGTTCACCATTCTTTCATTATGAAAACAAACCTCTCCTATATAGACCAATATGTATGATTTGATGTCCTTTGTATGGATTTAAAAAGGATCTAAATATGGTTTGGGAGTTTTGGTATTACACAAAGTACCCATGAGTTTATCTTTGTATGATTATCTCTTAACAATCTCATTACCCTACTTGAAAGTCTACACCCTTGAAGTCTCTATTAAGCATGGTTCATCCACTTGACTAAAGCAATGATTTTGAATCTATCTATAGATATACATTTTTGTTTCCTTATCCCTATTTAAATCTCACATGTATCCTTATTGAGCTCTATATTTAGGATATTCATCTCAATAGTTCATGCATTTGATGGTCCGAACCTCATCCACAAGCCTAGAAAAGGTCTTAAGACTATTATACCCATATCTATAACATATTTTAACTTAAAACCAAGCCTATAGGTGTCTCAAGGACACTTAATTGATTGTTTAAATGATATTTTATTAGTATTTTTGATGCACTTATTGTGTTCCTTGTGTTACTAGGGAATAAGGGGAAAGTAAGAAACTCAATTTTAAGTCCTAAAAGACTTAGGGATTGAGTTGTTTATAAAAATACTATTGGAAATATCACAAATAGTAGAGATGTGATCACCACTTTCAAATTCTACTACCAACCCTTATTGTAGGGACATCAGATGTTTATGCAGTGACACTTATTATTGATAATCTTTGTAAAATTATTTTAATATTTTCCAATTTTTGACCAAAATTTAAATGAACAATGGATATTTACAACATGAACTAATCTAAATTTATTTATGGGTGGATCCAATAGTGAGTATGGTAGGGAAGAAAAGAGATTGTGATCAAGATGATCAAAGGTACCAATTCTACTAATGTTTGAGGCAAAAATACATTAAATTATTATCTACCAACTCTAGCATAATGCTCAAAGCTAAGTAAATAAAGTTAAAATTTTAAAGGAAGAAAAAACATATGTCTAATAGCATACTTATCATAAAAATTACTCACTCACAATAAATTTCATGGCACATTTGACTATAAAAGAGAAGAAAATAAAGCAAGTATACTATCAAATTAGTCAGTCTAGTGTTAAACTCAAGCTAATAGATGTATATAATGTGTGTTATTACCAAATTAGCTTGAATAAAATAAACTATTATCCATCTAAAAGTGTGAGAATTATAGATCACAAAACACACATAAGAGAATGCTACAGATAAACTCTTAAATTCTTTAACTCCTTGTATTAATTCTAGTAACAACTATTTTCTAGTTACAAATGAGGGGAAACCCCCTATTTATAGGCTCAAAAAATGCCTAAGACAATTTAATGTGGGCCCATAAAATGTTCCCAAATACAACCAAGTGTATTAAATGTTATATTATAAAGGAATATTCTTCATTTGATTAACAAGATGAAACAAAATATTCTCTAAAGGCCTGGAGGTGGTTGCTAGCTAGTTTATTGCTATTGTTGTCATTGTATTTGATTCTTCTCTACTTATTATTTAATCCATAAATCTACACAAACCAAGTAGTCTTGGTCTATTTAAGTGAATTCTACAATCATAGGTTGAAACAAGTTTAGTATCTCTTGGATGAGGCTGCCATGCTCTGTGAGTATTGGCCTCGGTAACTCCTTAATTACATCTACCTTTTCGAACCTCTGAGTAGAAAATGACAAAATGACATTACCTCAGTATCTATGTTTGCATTAGTTATATCCTCATATCCATGTATTCAAAATCCTCCTCCTATTCATTAGGAAGGTCTATGCAAGAATAATGTCTTCAAATGGTATAACCTTGAGGTCAGGGAATTTATTACTTCTAGTAATTCTAGCCAAGTTTGTTATCTTGGTGTCATAAAGTGTAAGATTTTAGTCAAGTTCCATGACCACTCTAGCTTTGGTATCTTAATAAATCTGGAATGTTGGTAGTGGCATGGAAGATGAAGTGGGGGATGGTACCCCGAAAGGAAGCAATGGTAGGGGATGTAAACATGGGAGTGGGAACAATAGCATATGCAGGAGCAGTTGTAATTGTACTAACAACTAGGAAAAAAGGTAATGATGTAGTACTTATAGTGGGAGATGGAGGAGGCATTGTTCCTCTCATAATAGTTATGGGAGACTTCTTCCTTATGTAAAATTTCTCTATATTCCTCCCAACCAATGTTTGTAGTTCTTCCATTGAGAACTTAATTCCCTATTGAGATTCCTCGAGGTCAATGGCATCTAGATCTAGTTAATCCAAGCTTTCTATGTCAGCTTCCTTATCAAATGTAGAGATAAATTTAGGACCTTGATATGGGCCAAGTTGTATGCTAGCTTACCTTTGCTTAGAGGTTAGAGGTAGGATTTTTCCACTTGGAGTAGCCTATAGTGGAGGTCTACAAGGCCTGTTCCTAATGAGAAGAACATTGTCTTATTCTTCCTCTTGTGCTTCCTCATATTTAGCATTTAACATGCTCCCATGAGTTGGTGGGATTTGGGGATTAATAATATCCTCTTTTTTCTTCTCCTTATCAAGTTTCACTTCTAGCTTGATATTCTTCCTTGCAATATTTTTGAAGACTACCTCATTATTCATTGCATCCTTATAAATCCATTAATGCACCTCTTCTTGGTGCTTATATTCCATAGCCACATAATTTTTGAATTTCAAGAGGTGCCTTGTAATGAAAATTTTGGGGTCCCACGCCTTGAAATCATCCTTAGGCAATATGTATGATTTTCTATGCCTTGAAGTTACTATAATGTCTTGCCACTTTGTGATTTTAGTTTTTCTCAGCTTATAAGGAGTATTTTGTGGGTTTTGTTCTTGAAGGCACCATCAAATCCATATAGTAGTTGATAGGCCATCTCTTCCTTATCCAGCTTCATCGAGGCATACCTTGGGAATATAAGGGGAGCCACCATTATCCCTTTTATCTAGATGACTGTGTAATTTAGATATAGCTAGAAGCTTCCCATTTCTTTCAATGTATGCTTGACCTCTAGAGGAACCCTCAGCATTTCAAAGTTGATGATTGATTTTTATATAGGAGGGTAGAAATATTTTGTAATTATATTGATGCATTGCCTAAAGCTATGAATGTGAATCACTAAGTATGTCTAGGGCACAAATTCATTTTGTACAAGAGACCATGAGTTATGACCTAATTAGGTAGTCATACAGATGGTGTTTGATAGGTAGCTCATCATGTATAATGGATCACCATTCTTGTAAGTATCATTCATAGTAGTGACTAGATTTTTACTAATAATATCCCTGAGTGAGGGGATATGCTAATCCTATAGAATTATTTTCAATAGTGGGATAGCTCTTATATCTACATACCCAATGTGTGAATTGCCAAATATTCTATTTAGTAGGGTGAGGCCAACTTGGACTCCCTTTCTAAACTAGTGAATGGGTACATTCCCTTGGTCATCCATAAAGACCACTCTAGTTGGTTTTGTTACCCATGAAGCTAAGACTATCTCTAGTTTGTGTTCTTTGTACTAGTTATTAATGACAATCTATTTGTAGTTTAGTTGTGGTAGGGGTAGGTCATAATATATTTCCAATTTGGGCCCTACAATGAAGGCAATAAGAATTTATTGGTTTATTTACTAGAGTAATCCATCTTCATATATCAAATTACCAAAGATTCCATATACTAGGTCAGTGCACGACATGACCTCTAGTTTGGTTACAGCCTTGTGGAGATAGAAAGTTTGGATTACAATGATGTCTAAAGCTAATTAAATAATGTGGGCATGGTTTTAGTTTCATCAATATCCATAACTCCTTTGAAATTGTAATAGATGATATTATAATGCATGTCCCCTGAGTCTATGGCCTCAAGGATGAACTCTATTCCCTTGAACACAATTGAATTATCATATTGAAAAATAAAAGTATCATTTCAAAATACAATGCTCTTACTTAGAGTGGAGGTTCCTGCTTGTGCCATTTCTATGATATCTTGAGTAGCAACTAATGTCTTCTTGTGCTTCTCTACAATTTTTGAGCTCTAAAATGGTGGCTAGGTACAATCTATGAAGAGCGTGAGCTTAGTTTAATTAGGTATGTTGGTGGTAGAGAAATTAAACACTTAGAGCTTAGAATGAAAATGTAGGTTATAATAGCCAAGTTGAGTATCCTTTTAAATATTGCTTTGATTAATGTAAGGTTTGATGGTAATTTTGGTTTGTGCCACATTAATGGTGAATTATTCAAATTTGCATGTCTCAAGCTATTTATTTTGGCATTCAATTGCATTGGAATTCAAAGTTATCACTGATTTGCCTTTGATTCACCATTAATTTTAGCTTTAAAACTAAAGTTTGTTGCCTTTTGACATGTGGTACCTTCTGATTACTCTCAGTGGCTTTCAAAATGTATCTTAGTGTTATGACTTTTATATATTATGCCACATGGCATCTTTCTATTCATGAAGATATTTTGGGTGGGTCCCTCTAATTTTGGTTGGTTTTGGGAGTGCCAAACATCATTATCATAGGTAATCAATGCTGGCATTAGTGTTCTTACCAAATAAAAAGGTGTCATGCTTATATCAAATCCATTGTAAGGACCTTTATAATCAATATGGAATGTATTCCAAGGACCTTAGAGGTATCCCCTAAGATATGCCTTGAAATAAAATTATAATTGTGTGCATGTTTAAGGTATCTCTTAGGAGATACCTCGAAAGAAAATTCCAATCATGTGCATTAATGTTCTTTTTAAATAAAAAGGTTCCATGGTTATATTAAATCCTTTGAAAGGACCATTTAAATCAACATGGAACGTATTCTAAGGACCTTCGAGGTATCTCTTTGGAGATACCTTGAAATAAAATTACAATCATGTGCATGTTCAAGGTATCTCCTAAGAGATACCTAAAAATAAAATTCCCATCATGTACATGTTCAATTTATCTCTTAAGAGATACCTCAAAATAAAAATTCCAATCATCTGCATGTTCAAGTTATCTCTTAGGAAGTACCTAGAAATAAAATTCTAGTTATGTGCATGTTCAAGGTATCTATGAAGAGACACTTTGAAAGTAATACAAAGCCCTTCAAGGTAATCCTCTAGGATATAATTTGAAATAAAATTCAAATCATGTGCATGGTCAAGGTATTTACTAAGACAACTCTTGAAGGTACTACAAGACCCTTCAAGGTATCTCCTAGAAGATACCTTGAAGGGTATTGTAGTAATTTCAAGGCTACCTTGAAGGTATCTCTTAAGAGAAACCTTTCAAACATGTAAAAATGTATCCTTGAAGGTATTACAAGTCCCTTCAAGGTATCTCTATCTAGAGGATAACCCTTAAAGGTATCTCTTAAAGCTGAGGTAGCATTAGGTTCTTGCCAAATAAAAAGGTGACATGGTTATATCAAATCCCTTGAAAGGACCTTTACAATCAACATGCAAGGTATTCCAAGGCCCTTTGAGGTATCTCCTATGAGATACCTTGAAAGAAAATTCCAATCATGTGCATTAATAAAGTTAGTCTATAAAATGTATAATACCATGATTTTTTATTCTAACTGTAAAGGCTAAGGAGAAATCCGATTAGAACTTTGCTCATACAAATAGAAGAAAGGTTAAATAAACAAGACCAAAATTTAAAAGTGAGTCCCCATTTCTTGAATAAGAAAAGGGGGATGTTATGTACAATAGTATATACTAAGAGAACCCTTGAAGATATTACAAGACCCTTCAAGGTATCTCTTAAAAGATGCCTTGAATGGAATTATAGTACCTTCAAGGTTACCTTGAAGGTATCTCCTAAGAGATACCTTTCAAACATGCATAGAGGTATCCTTCAAGGTATTACAAGGCCCTTTAAGGTATATTTATATACTAGGAGAACCCTTTAAGGTACTACAAGACCCTTCAAGGTATCTCCTAAAAGACAACTTGAAGGGAATTATATTACCTTCAAGGCTCCCAAAAAATTATATCCTAAGAGATACCTTTCTATTAGTACCTATACACTCTGAAACCACTTGTTAGTGTTCCAATCTCTGATACCAATTATTAGGACCTTAGAGTACAATTGATTACTTTTGTATAAGCAACTAAACACAGAATTAAACTAGAAGTAATAAGTAACTAGAAATCAGAAACAACAAAGAATAGAAGATATGAGAAACAATACAATCTATATTAAACTCTTCCAGAAGGAAATACAATGAAGAAACCTCTTTCTCCTCACACCTCTTGGGTGTATAGTAATTCTCCCTCAAGAGTTCTCTCTCTCTCACAATCAATTAAAACCAACTCAACTACTGAGTTGTTACCCCCTTATGTGACAATCAACCCAATTGTTGTTGTCTACACTAACTACAATACAGCCCCATGGGTCTCTTAAATAGAACCCAAAGCAAACAATAATTAGAAAAGTGGACTCAAGACTAATTTTAGTCTTTAAATGAAAACTAATTATTCTCCTAAAATTAGAATAGTTTTGGAAACACACAGATGACCGATGTCAGTCTAATGGTGACCTATGCCGACCGACCATAATCGATGCCGATTACTGTGTAGCTGGAGATAACTGATGTCGATCAACCCCTAACTGATGTCGGTTGGCTCTAACTAATGTCGGTTACTATGTAACCCAGAAACCTCCACATTTTCACATTCAGTGAAGCTTTTAGCTCCACAACTCAACACTTTCAAACATGCACAAAGTATCCTTCAAGGTATTACAAGGCCCTCTAAGGTATATTTATCTACTAGGCTAACCCTTTAAGGTAATACAAGACCCTTCAAGGTATCTCCTAGAAGATAACTTGAAGGGAATTATATTACCTTTAAGGCTACCTTAAAAGTATATCCTAAGAGATACCTTTCAAACATGCATAATGGTATCCTTAAAGGTAATACAAGGCCCTCCAAGATATCTTTATTTACCTTGAAGGTATCTCTTAAGATATACCTTTAAAACATGCATAAAGGTATCCTTGAAGTTATTACAAGGCCCTCTAAGATATTTCTATCTATTTAGAGAACCCTTGAAGGTACTACACAAGCCTTCAAGGTATCTCCTAGAATATACCTTGAAGGGCATTATAGTACCTTCATGGCTACCTTAAAGGTATATCCTAAGAGATACCTTTAAAACATGCATAAAGGTACCATTAAAGGTATTACAAGGCCCTACAAGGTATCTCTAAGAGATATATTGAAAGTTAATTCTAATTGTGTGCATTTTCAAGGTATCTACTAGGATACCCATTGAAGGTACTACAATTTATTTCAAGTTATATCTTAGAAGATACCTTAAAGGACCTTGTAGTATATTAATGGTTACCCTAATTCATGTGTGAAAGTATCTACTATGAGATACCTTATACCTTTAAAACATGCATTAGGGTACACTCAAAGGTATGACAAAGCCCTTCAAGGTATCTCCTCAGAGATACCTTGAAATAAAATTATAATCATGTGTATGTTGAAGAAATGTTAGTATATTTTAATATAAATTCTCTGTAAGATGAAAATTATAAGGATATCTTGCATATAAGGAAGTGGAAAAGAATAATAATAACATGAGTGAATTTATTTAATCTTCAATATTATACACATCAATAAATATATAGATAAACTAACATGGCCTTAAGAATTATGGAACATAAACAACATAATACAAGATAAAACAAAATAGAGTAAACACTACACACTAGGCATACATAAAATAATCTTAGGAAAACCATAACAGAGTTAGTCTATTAATATCTATCACACATCAAAACAATATTACATTACATTAGAGCACTATATATAACTTTTTACATGGTTTTGTCTCTTTACACTACAACTTTCCAACATACAAAAAGAAAATAATCATGGTATTCTTATACATATCACTTCTAACAAGGCCAAATACATCCAAAAGATCATATATATGCCAAAATGATACCATGTGCACATTTGTCCATCAATTATAAAATTGCAATTTTATGAGGCCTTACTCTACAACCAACATTTTCTTGGACTTAAACTATTGTTTCATCCTAAGACAAAATCTAAATCTAATCTCAGCTAAAGATATAAAATATTAGAATTTCAAAAAAGTGGTTGTAATCACTCTAGGAGTTGTTTATTGACTTAAACCCCTGACACACTACTTAGTCACCCTTTTGGGTTTTCAACTAAGTAACATACTTGCCTACTTCCCTTTGTAGTTTTTCATAGACTAGTTTAACCAGGTGGTCATCTAGGTTAGGGGTATTCAAATAACCTAGCCCTGATCCAAATGCTTATGAATATGTTACAAAGTATTTTTTTCTTAAACTTCAAAACTTGAACTGTTCATTTACCTACTATGGAGGTGGTGCCAAAGTTTGACTAGGCCCCTATGTAAGTTGTGGCTCCCTAGACTACACCTTTGTATCCATCTTTCTCTTCTACAAAATTTCTTGGAGATCCTATAGTATAATTAAATTAGGTTCATATATGATATTCATAATAGCTAGTTTAACCTATGATATGTCATGCTTGAGTATTTTCCAATTGTCAAGTACTTCTCACACCATGGTAAGTAAAATGCATAGTAGAATCTAAATGACCATCAAATTATGCACATCTTATATGATGATAAGGAATTTTATATCATTTCAAAACATAAGATGGATATCTAACACAATATAATCTAACCTATATATAGTCCTTTGGGTTTGAATAGCCAAAAATGTGTTGTACATTGTCTCATTCTATTAGACCTAGATCTTCTTCATCATTATATCCTTGGTGTCTAAAAGCTATTGAAATGCATTATTCAATGTTTCTCTAGTATCCATTCGATCATTCATTATAGCTTTATGTTTATCCAACATTTTAAAATTTGGTTTAGTAGAAGCTAAGGATTTATCAAGGTGTTGCCTCTAATCAAGTATTCCTTGCACAATTACTTATCTTGATGTGCAGTAGTATCTAGGACCTATACATATTCCTCTAGTAGTTTTCAAATGCCTTCTATTTTAGTACAAATAGCCTACCCTTGGGTGCACAATTTTTGTACACTCACCCAATCATTTGTTAGATGATTTATCAACACAGTGAGTTTTTTATCCTTACACATTACTTGATCACCAAGGACATGTGCAACCAGAGCAAGACAAGTGGTATTGATGAACTACCTAGCCTAAGCAATTTTATTTTGTGCTTCTATTTTCTCTTCATGTAACTAAAAATAATATGTTCCAAGTCTAAATCCTTTTGTGTAATGGATTTTTGGAATGCATCTGCTCCTTTGATTTTCTTGGATAATGATAGCTGTAAAACATCCAAATACATCTCCATGGAAGTGGAAACAAACATAGTGGTTACCATTTAGACTATGGCAGGAGATGGTGTAATTGAGCTAATAGAAGTAAAAAAAAAATATTATGAGATGATGTGGTAGGTAAATCCCACAACCATTGGGTATAGGGGAGATAATTTGATAGTGAAGTCTCCTCTAGTACACCTGATTCAGTTGCATCCTTGCAGGATACTATGTGTTTTGATTTTGCCTTTTATTTAGCTTCCTTTTATTTTGTAGTTTATGCCTCTACATGTTTTACTTATACATTTTCCTTAGATTAAGCCTTGGATATGGCCTCAACATGAATTTAGGCTACCTCTTTGGCCTTGGCACCTACCTTAGCCTTAGCTTTGACATCAACCTCTACTTTAGCTTTGGCAACAACCTCATCTTTTTCCTTGGTAGCTTGTACCTCTACCTCATGCTTGGAATTCTCCTCCTAATATTTTTCTTTGACATATTTCTCTCATTCCTCTTGTTCTATTTTCTTTTATCTCTACACATCTTATATCTCTTCATACTTGTGTACTATCTCTTTGTGATCCCTTCTCTTCCTTTTATCTTTTTCTTCCTCAACTTTGTTTTTTTTAACCTAAGATTATTCAAACTTATTTTTCCTAACCTTGACTTATTCAAACTTGTTTTGTTATTCTTCCTCCTTGATACACTATTTATGTTATTCTTATTACACACATTAGGCTTCCTACATAATTGCTTGTTCTGTAGCATCTTTGTTATCTTTTTTCTTCTCTTCTTTTCTCTTTTTCATCTCTTCATTCTTTGTAGCCTCCTCCTCATGATCTGGGTATCTTTCAAAACATCCAAATCTTCTACTAGATCTAGAATAGTGGTATTTGGATATCCTTCCATTACATATACATCATTTATTTCCATATCAGATTATGAGTGCTTTAAAGATTCATATTTGATAACCATACCTCTACACACAAAAATCTTTCTTGACTCAATTGGAGGGACAAGTGTATCCTTGAGTCTCCTCATGCCCCTAAAATTTACCTGATGGGCATTACTTGTTATGGCTAGTTATATGAAAAAAACCATACATTCTTCTATGATGGTTAAAGGCCTCACTTGATGTTGAGTACATTATTTACAAATCAATGGTTGTATTAGGATCCCTTCATCTATTAGATCTATAATCTATGCAGATGATGAACCAGCTTTTAGATCTTTTTGGAAAATTCATGTCATAAGTTTTCACTAAGCTTCTTATTGACCTATAATACCTATAATAATAGAGGTAAGGGGTTATGTAATGTCAACTAAATGGTCATTTCTTACCTTATTATACACTTGGCAAGTGTGCACTACTTTTTATAAAAATAATTCCTCCTTATCATAGACCTTTTGGTTGATGTCTTTGATCATGCATTGAAGAACTTCTTATTCATCAACCCCAAACATTGAGAATTCATAATCATAAGCTATCCTTGGCACATGTGGGTTGTCCAAACAAGACTTGATTTGCCTTGATCTATTTTTGGATGGTGGTGATGAGGCTCTCTACACAAGTCCCTTCCATTTGCCTTTTTCTTTTTGTGGGAGAGTTATAGTCTATTGTGGTTAGCCTTGTGGTTACATAGCTAGCTATGATTGTTCTTGCTCTTGCTCATGTTATTGTACACTTAGAAGGATGGTTCAAATATAGTACACTAACATCATGACTATGGCTCTCTACCTCCATACTATGGTTTGTGATTCAACCATTATGATGAAAAAGGGCATTAAAATTGTAGTTAGCATGCCCAACTCATGCACCTTGATTTGAATACCATTGTACAACTTGGTTATCGATGCATGTTATCCCAAATATTGTATGATATCCTATGAAATTCAAGGGTGTGACCTAATCAAAGCTAGATCCTCAATCCACAATGTGTTAAATTTCCCTAGTTACTCATAATGTTACTCTGTCTTAGTCTAAGTGATGTCTATGAGGGTAGTAGTAGGCTAAAAGTCTATAGCAACATTAACTTGGCCTAGTGGGGACTTCCATTAGGTGAAGCATAATAACAAAACCAGAAATTGATATTAGAAATTTTGTGAGATACCTAAAATTACCTTGTTGATGTTAGTGGTAAGATCAAATGCAATAAACTCAGGCCAATTAAAGTTCTCATTCATGTGTATCATGTGATACATAATGTAAATTACTCCTTTTGTTCCTACTTAGCCTACTTCATTATCTATCAAAACCTCTTTATAATATACTCTACCAGAATGCATATTGAAACATACTCAATGGATTCAATAAGGGTTCCTCTACCTGATCTAGTAGGAAACTTATCTTGAATAAATGAATGAATTAGTGGTGTAGTAGACTTGTATGGCAATAAGGATTTTCCATGATTCAGGAGGCCTCTAGATCTCACCATAGTCTATGAATTGATCCAAATGGTGATATCTATAGAAAAATTAATATCCCCTTGGTTGTATCTTCTTAATAAGGTATGCATGACCTCATTTAGTTGCTCAAATATAGGTAGCTTGATTAGTCTCTCTGCATCAGAACCCCAATGTGGATGTTGAAGTGCAAGAGCTCATGCTTATGTTGATGGGGTGAAAAGAGTAAGTTTAGCCATTTCCACAAAGTCAAAGGGATCCAATTTGTTGAATTTTATTTTTCAAAGACCTAGCTTAATCCCCATTTTGGGCTTTTGTGCATCTATGAGTAGGATCAACAACTTACTCTTATCCATGACTAAACCTATAATATACATTGTTTGATTACTTTGTTCTACCAAAATTTGGGTCTCAATTTTTTCACATGAGAGTATATTGAGATTAGATAGTAGAATAATCTTGTTCACCTAAGTATATAATGTTTTAGCATTGTTCTTCCCCTTTATTTTATGGCTTTTGGTGTCTAATTTGCTCTTTGCAACCTCTTTAAATGCATTGACTACCTATGCATGAGTGATCTTCCTCATCTTTAATATTATGGATTTTATGGTGACCATTTTAATCTCACAAATATTTAAATTACCCTATATAGTGTGTTTGATGTGATCCTATGTCACTTCATGTAGACACTTTGTTTAATGAATCCACCTGCCACGTCCCAACTCGATATGCCTCAAACAAGATGCAATATTTTGAAAATGCCATGTCATTAATAGTTTTTCATGACCATTAGTGGTCCTTTTACCATACCAATCTTTTTTTTTCCACTTTCCCAAACTTTATTTGATCTTGATGTAAATTTTTTACTAGATTGATCCTTAATCTCCTTCTTTGGCAAAGTACAAACAATGATATTTTGTATTTTTAACCAACTTAATAAATGAATTTAATAAGTTGTACTATGTAGGTTTTGGGACTTGGTTTTATTTAGAAATATTTTGTTTAGACACTAATTTTAGAGTTTTTTTCATCAAGGAAAGTGTTGGGGACTTGTTTATTAGACATTTTACTTAGAACCTCTTTTTTGGCAACTTTGTGATTTAGGGATTTTTATCAAAACTTCTTTTTGTAAACTTTGAACTTTTGGGATTTAACTTAGCACTGGTTCATCAAAAAAATTGTTCAAATATTTTTTTAAAGGATTTGGTATTTTTTTATATTTTGATATCAAAACTTTAAATTCAGAGGATTTGTTCAAACATTTTGTTTGAATGTTGTTCCAAAAGATTTGGTCTTTGGACATTTTCTATTCTTGGATGTTGCAATGTGAGATTAAAGGTGGTAAGGCTTAAGCCTATAACCATTTATACGTCCTCGTAATATGGTTCCCTAAAAATATTTTAGCACAATGGTACCCTATTATGAGAATTCTTGAATAATGTAGGGTCCTTTCCATCTAGTGTGTATCTTCCTTGAAAATGCTTTAAACCTGCTATCATATAACAATACTACCTCTTCTAGATTAAACTCTTAAGATCACAAGTTACAATCACGACATGCCTTATGAATCAGTTTTTGAACAATTATTAGAATAATCAATTCACTATTAATGAATATAAAATGCATTTCCACTTCATATTTTTTTTTTAATTTTTGAATATCTCTACACATTCACTCATATAGCCATAACTTGACTATCCCTTACATTCCAAGGTTATATCAAATCCCTTGAAATAACCTTTATAATTAATATTGAGGGTATTACAAGGCCCTTCAAGGTATCCCCTAGGAGATACCTTGAAATATAATTTTAATCATGTACATGTTCAAGGTATCTATTAGGAGAACCCTTGAAAGTACTACAAGAGCCTTAAAAGTATCTCTTAGAAGATACCTTGAAGGTAATTGTATCACCTTCAAGGTTACATTGAAATTATCTCCTAAGAGATACATTTGAAGCATGCATAAAGTCACCCTTGAAATTATTACAAGGCCCTTCAAAGTATCTCCTAGGATATACCTTGATAAAAAATATCAATTATATACATGTTAAATGTATTAGGATGGTGATCATGCTATAATTATGGGACTATAAATACCACTCTCCTAAATGAGCTGAACACTTAAACACATTAAGAATTCCAAGAGCATTGAACTAAGTTGAGTAAAGAGTTTGGCATAAAAATTATGTGCAAAATTGTGCAAGATTGGGTATGGAATTGTGAATAGAAAATTGATATAAAGTGTTTTCCTTGGATTAAATAAAATAGTATTACAAGGGTTATAATATGGAAAATTATAGATCCTCATCTGGTAGTGTACATCTTAGGAAAGAAATAACCCATAGATCAAGTGGTCATGAAGAACCACCATCACATTTTTCTGGGAGTAAATCATATGCTTCTACCCCTACATAGTTGAAGCCTTCAATACCAAACATCAAAATCATCACAAAATGTGAATGCAAGGACCCCACACTAGTTTTAGACTTTGTATATGGGATTTTTGATCCCAAATTAGCAAAGAACACAAAGAATCTAAGGGAGGGTGCCCATGCCTGCATGCTCAAAAAGGTTTGAAATAATGACTTTAATTCATTCAGTTATAAGATTTGAATATCCACATTAGATTAATTTATAGTACCCCTTGTACACCCATGATCTAATATTATTTCCATATGTGTAGAGAGATATGATGCCAACACTAGAATTATTGAAGTTAACCACTTAAAAGTGGACATCAATACCAATGTGATGAGAGAGATGCTTTGACTCCCAAGCGACCCCAATGTATAAATATATAGTATGGAGAGCTTATAGAATGTATGGGACACTCATGAATTAAATAAAATTTCATCAACATATCTCTCTATAGTAATTACATATAGGTGCCTCCTCTGCCCATCTCTGTCATGAGCTTTACAACATAAGATATGAAAGACACCCTTTCCATGTTGGCATTCATTTTTGGGATGGATTCAGACTCCCAAATTCATGATTTCCAATTGGGTGTAGTATTCCTTTTGAATATAGTAATCATCAAAAAGGATTACAATATGGAATTTATGGATGCTATCACCAATGCTATTTATAGTGAACTGGTGAATATCTCAACACATAATACCTTTAGGTATTTTTCCTTCCTCCATCTAATCTTATACCAAAGATCCTAAATTTTTTCACCTTAAATCATGATCAACACCACTAAAATAGGAACCTATCCCAACATGGTGATTCCCATATCCACATGGACCCATATCATATTAGCCACACAAGATTATTATGAGTTTTTAGAGTGTTTCTTATCGTTGATCTTGATTGACCTTAGTTAGGAAGCTATCACTTTCAAAATGATAGACTGCTAGAGATCATGGCTCATTAGCTGGTATAATCATAGTTTGATTGGTTATTTGGAAAACCATTTCATCTTTCATCAAAGTCTATAGGTTCAAGGAGGAGCCATTTTAGCTCTTATGCATGCTCACAGATAGAATCTTGGCCCTATAATTGGCTTGCTAACTCGACATGTGGTGGACTCAGTATATAGCATAGGGCTAGATGAAATAGAGGCCATATATGACATCCCATTTTCAAGAAGGGGTGTTATAGTTGTAAAAATATTTCATAATAGCACCTACTTTCACTCAAATTGGTAGAGCTTAGCCTAGACCAGATCAATGACCAATGATGTTATGACTTGACTAGCCACATAGCTGCCTTGAAGACTGCTACCCCATTCATCCATGAGGCCCAACCATATTTCAAGGAGTGGAGGTTATCAATGGAGGATATGATATTAAACATTACATGTCAATTTGTCTAAGGTCCCTTCAGACACTCATAAGCCTTGGAAGTCCTTTTATAAACTAGTCTAGGATTCTGATCCCACAAAGAAGATGACCAAGGGTCTGAGAGCGCAACTCATGAAAAGGGGCTAGAACAAGGAAAATATAGATTCATTTTGGAAGTATAGGTAAGAAATTGGAAAAATGGAGATAAATTTTGAGGACTTGGACTCTAATGAGAAATTTAAGAACCTCTAGTATGAACACAATGAGGAAGAGGCTCAAGAAGAGGAAGGGTTTTTGGTCAAAGAAGAAGAGAAGGATACCCCATCAGGGAAAGAGGAAGTTTTGATGATTTATAGGCCTATGACTTGGCATCATTATCGATACACAACACCCTAATAAGGGGTACAAGCCACCCTAAGGTAGCCTGAGGCAAGGTCATCTTAGTCCAACTCTAAAGTAAAAGCTTATAGCTCTCCTCTTGAGCTAAAATAGAAGAAGGTACACCTTTCTCACCCTCTCCTTTCCACTTCTACCTCAGTTTTCACTTCATCTTTTCCTTCCATTACTTCCACTATTTCCATTACACTTGCATCTTTCTCTACCACTTAGTCAATCACATAGCTTATGCTGATTTTCACTTCTTCACCTTCATCTACCCCATCTTCATCCATCATGGTGCAATCACCCACCACCCCTCTTTGTGGCTTTCCACCTTTATCACCTTCCACATTAACCCTTCACACACTCACTCCTAAGGGAATAACATCTACTGATTCACAATAGCAAGTGACCATTCCTTTCAAACTACCATAAAGATCCCCTTTTATGGGGGAAATGATTCAATTACAGGAGCAATTATATCAATAATTAAAAACTTAAATAAAATATCAAGAGACCCAAGCATAAAAGAGAAGAGGAAAAAAGGCTAAAGCCTTGATGGTACCTCATATGTAGTCATTCTTTGATCCTGTGCATCAATATATGATGATTGTACACATGGTGCCATAAGTAATCAATCCCTAAGAATAGATGTAATTAGGGGAATACTTGATACACACCATCATATTTAACCTTAGCTAAGCCAAACCGATTGATAGGGTTGAGTTGATGGAATAAACCCAAAAGTTTGTCATCATGGATTATCTTAAGGTAGGCCACCAATTGGAAAAGAAAGAGTAGGAACTTGCAAGACTAAAAGTTACTATTGACCACTTGAACATAGAGAGGACATGAATCTCACTAAGATTAGGTCTAACCTAAAAAACTATGTCACCACTAAGAGCTTCCAAGTAAAATCTAACCAAAATTCCTAGTTGTAGACCCAAGTTCTAGAAATGAAGGCCAAAATTAATGACCTAAAAAAGGAGAAGTAGGACATAGATAATAAGCTACATGAAAAGTAAATAGAGTTATTGTGAATCCATAAGAGCCTCTTGGAATCTAAAAGTGTTAAATAATAGATGCAATAATATATGTAATAAGAGTCCTCGACCAAGGACCAATAAATCTAACAATTGAATAATAACCTCGCCACCCACTCCTAGACTATAGGTATCCTCCCTGTGGTCAAAAAATTGTATGTATCATATTGGGAGAGAAATAAATAATACAAATATAAAATTAAATCCAATGCTTGGGTTTATCATGAACTCATAGAGACTGAGTTCATAGGTTAGTGTATCTATGGACCAGGTCCTTGCTTTTGTGTCCCCTAAGGTTCATGATTCATATCTCCTCATCTAGAAGCTATATAGTGCAATGGATGAGATGCTCTAGGTGGTATGGTTGGATGATATAAGGCAAGCAATAGTGAATGTGAATGAATTCTTGAGATGCAATAAGGTAGAATTAAAATCCAAGGCATATCTAGATGCCTTAGAGAAGGTGATCTAAGATATGAAGGGGCATATTGAGAGACTAGTTTAGTTGGGACTCCCTTCTCCATTCCTTGAAGACAACATATTCCTATTAGATTTCAAGATAAAAAATCTATTGATAAAAAATTAGAATGACCAAATCATATTTGTGGCTCTCAATCAAACACCAAGTGTCTCTAAATTGGAGACCATTTTATAGCCTCTTACCTAGATTGAGTTCCAAATATAGGTAGTAGTGTAAGTCTTAAGCAGCATCTCCTTTAAGGAAATAATTCATCTAGATAGAGCCTTCAAAGATATAAAGAAGAAAACTCAACCTCATGAGGGAGAGTGGACACCTTTGAAGGCTAATTTTTATAAGTTTTAATTTTGGTGGGCCTCGCCTCTTTTGTAGTGTTACTTCAATTAGTCTATGAAACCAAAAATTTTGGGTTCTTCCATCCATAGGTGGATTCCCTTGTAAGTTTTTAGGAACTATGGATCGTAATCCATGTTTTAAAGTTTTTGGATATTTAGCCTTTCATCATAGACATGCTCTATGAGTTCGATAGGTAGTGTATTAGCCTTTACTTTTTTAGGTTCCCCTTCTTCATTTTTATCTAAGTCTCGGTCCCTTCCACTGATGACACATGTCATCATAATGCTCCTCAAGAAAGAAGGGAGTTATTATTTAAATAAAAAGTGTGTCATTCGCTGAGGGAAGTGGGCTCCATATCTAACAATAACTCTAGAGGTAGTTTGGAGGGAGACACATGTCACCACAACACTTCCTATATATCCATAATATTTCATATATTAAATTCAATCTATCAATCTCTAGGTAAATGAGATGGAGAAACTTGGCATAATCATGAAGAGTCACTTTCCCAATGAACTTGAAATATTTTTTGAGTGTTGAAATGTCACAAGTTTACAGGTGAATGCCACATGTCTTTGACTACTGGAAAATGAAGTCCTTAAGCTTAATGTTTTGGTTACCCTTGAGGGTATTATAAGGCCCTTCATGGTATCACCTAGTATTACCTTCAAACCTTCAAGGGTACTCATATGCATGTTTAAAAGGTATCTCCTAAGAGAACTTTAAAATTTTAGGTCCAAAATAAAGGTTCAAATCACATTCAGGATCTAAAAATATAAGAAGCTAATCATTTTCCATATTTTTTCTCAAATGCCCCATTGCTCAATATCATTTTATATGCCATAAAATACATGGTTGAATATTAGCTTAATTAACTATTTTTCTCTACATGGCTATTCTACTTTGATGCAATGTTTAAAATGTATGTCCTAGGATATACCTTCAAAGTAGGATGGAGCAAGAATTCAAGTATGCAGTATATGATATTAAAAGCTATTATTTTTTTGGATTGACATAAACCATGTCATTAAAAAAATGTTATACATTAACTTTTTAACATTTTTAGGTTTTAACATATCTCCATGCTTATGTTATCTCCTACATATAGGTATAAACTGGACTGATTTTATAAATAACCTGATTAACAACTCTTCTCATGTTTTTTACAAATGTCTAGGCTAGAAAATTATATGTCAATGGATTTCCAATGTGGGTACTATGTTTCTCTCATAAATAATGGTAAGGTCATTGAATAAAGAAGAATACACAAAGTGGTAGGTCTAGAAGCTAAATCTTTGGAACCCATAAATCTCACTTTCACATGCCACAATAAGGAAATACTTATTGAATGTATAAGTGTTAATATGACTAAAGATTTTGATCTGACTCTACCACTTCCATTTATTGCAACTTTTATGGATAATTTGGGGGATGCAGTTGATATTCTTACAATATGAAGCACACGAATGATGCAACATGTCACAAACAAGTTTTCTATAGACAATGACATAGAAAAAAGATAAAATAATTTGAATCAATCTTTGCATATATAACCATTGCACCAAGAAAACACTTTCTTGGATTCATTTATTAGATATATCAATGATCATAAAACATTTAAAATCCTAAGAAAAACTTTTCTTGGGAAAAGGTTACATTTATTGCAAAAATGTATAGCTCTTGCAAATGATGAAAAAATTGTTTTTGGTTATGTTAAGTTTGCACAACTAGGGGAGATTTTTGGTTGCATTCCTATCCCAATGTTAGAAAATGAATTGGGAATTTACATAAGGTAAATTATACAAAATTGTGAGATTTAAAATATAGAAGTAACTAAAACGTATATCATTATATGGCCTTCCAATAAAATAGTGGACACTGAGACTTGTAGAACAATCAATTTACCATACATGACACCAAAAGAGAATTTTTTTTGAAATGTTTGGGACATAATGGATAATGAAGTCACTCCTTCCATAAAATTCCTAATGTAAAGGCATCCAAAAAAATTAACTCATTTCTACAAAACCAAACACTTCACTCAGCCAAGTGGAGTTTGATGAAAACATAGATAATGAGATTTAAACAATTTATGTGGATAAATGTTGCACTAAAAAATGTTTTTAGTCAAGATTTTCATTTGAGATTCAAAATTTTGAAAGGATAAATTTTATTTCTTCCACCACAAAAAATGGGAGGTAACATGTCTTGGATTCCCTTTCTATCATTTATTTAAGAATAATAAAAACAAAACCACCATTTATTTTTAGGTATAGAGATCTGTTTGAAAACTTGGATTGAAGAAAAGTAAAATTTTTGACATTCAAAATTGTAACAAAAATGGGGAATGAAATGCATTCCACGTAAGGAGATTTCAAAAAAATCCACATAAGAAGACAATGGAAGCTAAAGATTTGTTGGACCAATTGGTGGATGATTTTGTAGATGTTTCTCCATGATTAACATGCCAGGTAGATATAGACATCTCACGAGAAAATTCTTGACATCTTCCAATATATTTCACTCAAGAATTTATGAGGTGCCACATCAATTCATAACTAGTAGATATGGAATATGAGCCAATATCCCAGCCAAAATTCAATAACATGTGGAGAACCAATTTTCCTGATGTGACCATTGCCATGTCTGATGACTTCGCTAGGTGAAAAACATGCATCTTATTGACTCCAAAAAAATGCTCTGGGTCCTTCTCTATAGAAGAATAAAATTGTATTGATCAAGAATTCATGATGCACTTAAATCAAATACTTTTTTGAAGATAAATGTATTACACACATAAATTAATGTTAGAGTAATACCCTTAAGAATGCCTTAGTGTCATTCATGACAAGGTGGAATGTAAAAAAACATTTGTGTTGATGACAATATAAAAATTAAAGTAGTTAACAACATAATATTAGAGTTGTCAATGGTAGGGATTATAAAACATGGCCATGGTGCAAGCAGATATGGGCATTTTTTTACCATATATTCTTGGAGGATCTAAATTTACTATCACCTCATTAACCAATTGCTTCAGGGATATGGAAACAATAATGATATATACTTATGGATATTTACTATATAAACCTAGATATTCAAAATATCCATTGTATGATGTACTTTTATATAAAAACTGCTACCCTAAATCCAAAAAATACATAGAAGCACAATCGATTTGTGCCTTCAAGAAACTTCCTTCCATGCTATAACTTCAACTAGACAACTATCATGGGGACAATAAGAATAGGTACTTCTATCCATATTTATATTTTTAAAATGTTGAACTTTATATGGAACTAATGTTACATTTATAAATTCACAAAATGATGTTTTTTGTATAGGTATGTGTTGTAATATTTATATTTCCTTGTCTATAAAGGTGTTTTCCTCAATGTTAAGGTCAGATTTATCCTTGTAGGACATACCCATGAGGACATAGATGGCATATTTGGAAACCTATCTAAATGTATAAATAGAAAAGATGTATGGAGTGTGGTAGAGATGATGGACACTTATAGGCCCTTTAAATTATCTTCTTTGGAGTGGCCCACCTTGGATTTGCAACCCTATAATTTCTATCTCATGGAGGAATGTAGATAAGCACAACAAAAAAAAATGCAAGAGACTTACGTCATTTTCAAATTTTTACCCTTTTGACTCCAACTTGCCTTTTCATATTTTGCATTTTGCACATTTCATTTTTAATGCATAAATGAATTATTTTTAACCTTTGACCTATTTGGGTAAATCTGGGACCCTTTTATAAATTTATAATTTTCAAATTTCACAGGTGTAGTTTGTACTTGTAGCTATCCTTGTTGACTAATGTTGACTAGTGGAAATGGGAGATCTAGGTACAATTTACAATTTGCTCAAGTGAAAAATTAAAATATTGCATTTCTCCTCAATATATCCTTGAAGCTCCTTGAGTTGAATTTTCTCCTCTTGTTATACTTTTTAGTTTCCCATTCACTCAATCTACTCATACAATCCCTTAGGTGCCAATGCACTTTACACTTTAAGAGAAGGTATAATGTGCTTATTTAATTTTGCCTTCTGGCAAGTCCCATTGCCATTTCCTTTTCTTCCATGTAATGTGGAGCTATAGGATCATGTTGTAATTTAGGTAAGTGAATTTGGTATGGTGCATCTCTGTCATACTTTCTCATGGACTTTGACTCCTTATTTATTATGAGCCCCAAGATAATACCACCTCGAGAATATGTAGGCTTTGTGCACCTCACATAGCCAATATTTGCTTGGGCCAGCACCCTTTTTCCATGTGGTGGTCCTGAATTGATTTTGGGTTTAATAAAAAGTTCATTATGCCACAACTTGAATTTGGCATCTATGTCCCCATCATTTAACATCTATGTGAACATATTTGATGGATACATGATCATAAAATTTAAACCCTGATGTATGTATACCATGACTTAAATTTAACATCTACATACCTGTCATTTGATGTTCACATGAACATCTTTGACAAGCATGCAATCATCAAATTTAAGCCCCAATGGATAATTAACATGGCTTAAATTTGACATTCATGCACCTATTAATTTATATTCATGTGATCATCAATGACATCTATGCAACCATCAAATTTAAGCCCTAATAAATAATTTATAATATTAATTTTAATGTTTTCACGACTATCAATGATGTTTGTGTGGTGGTCACATTGCTTGTTCAACTTTTCGAAAGCTTGCATCTTGAGTCAAAAAAAGCATGAAGGCACCAAACTTATAGGAGATGTTCATGGTGTGAATAAAATCATTTCCATATAAATATTTTGGCTTGAGATGAGTTTTGAACAAATTTATAAAAATATAGAAGTGAACTGACCCATTTATCTATGCATTATGTGTAAAATGCCCTGGTCTAACTATAATTGTGTTATGAAATTTGCTCAATCCTTGAAAGCTTTGATGATCTTATGAAGATTATACCAACTTGTCCATTCACTTAAATTTCTTGAATTGCATAAAACCTACTAGGATCCTTCTCTCTTTTGATTGCATGTTGAATGGCTAGTAAAGGATAATAGCTTGAACCAAAAGCTTTGAGTACAAATTCTTTGAACAAACTATCATAGCAGAAATCATGAATAATAAAAAGCCTAAATTACATAATTTTTTAAAGCTTGATCTTGAAAACTCATGGACAAAACATATGAAAGCTTAAAATGCAAATTCTTTACAAAAATTTTCTCAACACTTTAACTTTGAATCTTTTAAACAAAATGTCCAAAGTCCTAAACTTTGAAATGCTTCAGACAAAATGTCCAAAAGCTTGAGCCACAAAAATGTCCAAAGACTTAGTCTTGAAAAATCAACTTGCAAAAATCTCAAGCAATTTAAACTTGACATTTTTTCCAAAATAATTAATTTTTATTGGGATTTTTGTGTGGTAAAAATTCCTAAAGAATTTGCACTTGACATTTTTCATCAAAATAATGTAATTCTTTTGAAATTTTTGCATGGGCAAAATTTCCAAAGGAATTAACCCTTTGGACTTTTTTCACAGTCAAAATATCTAAAATAATTAAACCTTTAGAATTTTTATGCAAACACTTTGGAAAAAATAAATAAGGAAATTTCACACTAAGCAAAGATCGACTTAACACTTAGCTAATTTAACATAAAACTTGACCTTTAACATGAATAGTTGAATATAAGAATTTGGCTAAGGACTTAAGCATTTGAACTTAACATGGGATCAATTGCTTTAGTTTAATTTTGATCACTAAAATTGGCTCTATCCTAGGGATGCACATCCCCTATGGCTATGTAAAGAACCCCAAAATGTAATACCAGGTGCCAATCTATTGGGCCATAGAGTCAACACTTAGTAATTTCAATAAACAATCATGAAGGCTCAACAAAATAATGGAAAAATTGAAAAAAATAGATCAAGAATATTTGAAAATAAACACACAATATAAAAATGAAAGGAAACTATATAAATAGGGCTTAAATCAAAGGGGAAACAAAGTGATAAAATAACAAAGGACAAAACACTATACAATTATGTACATAGTTGTAGATGGACTCAATATAGGAAGTGCTTTAGATGTCTACCATTGATTGGTGCTTCTAGTATTGCACCATCCAAGTCTCTCAAGAAGAAAGTGTGTTCCCCAATCTAGCAGTCAATAGAATAGGACCCCATCCACAAGGCATCAAATTTTCCATGTTCCCCTTTCTCCTCATGCCTACTATCCCAAAGTAGAACTAGGTCACCTATTTGGAAAGTTCTTGGAGTGACCTTCCTATCAAACATCTTCTTCATCTTTTTATTGAACTTGATGTGTCTTTCATGAGCTTGTCTCTAAATTTCATCAAGTTCAATAATCTGGTTTATCCTACTTACATAATTGTTGATCTACTCATCATCTTCTAGTTGTTACATGAGCTGATATGTGGGAAACTATAAGTTCATAAGTAGAACTACTTGAGCTCCATAAACAAGCTCAAAATGGATTTTTCCTATAGGTGTAATCTTATCAACCAATAAGGCTAACTTCAACTATTCATCCCACTTCTTATTTGCTTTCAAAGTTCATCTAATGATTTTGAGCAAGTTTTTATTACTAGATTCTACTTGCCCATTCCCTTGAGGGTTGTAATTAGAAGCATAGGTTAATTCAATCCCATAATATTTGCATAATGCCACTAAAGGTTTGGCTTTGAAGCTCATATCATTTTTAAAAACAACTTTAATAGGCATACCAAATCTATAAATAATCTAATTTGGCAAAAACTCCATAACTTCTTGGGGTGTTTCTTTCTTTTTAGGGATCGTTTCAACCCATTTTATGAAGTAGTAAATTGTAACTAGTATCCATCTATGTCCAATTCTTGAATAATAAACAATTTCTATAATGAAATGCATTCCCCATTGTATGAATGGGCCTTCAATCATCATAGGTTTTAAGGGAAGAGAACCTGAAGCTTTCATCCTCTTAGTAAAGTGCTAACATTTCTCACACTTCCTACTATCTAAGCAACATCCTTGAACAATGATGGATACCAATAACCAACTCTCAAATTTTTATGAGCTATGACTTTAGGTGAAAATTTACCACCACACACTCTACTATGGAAGTCTTCAATTAGGTCAATAGTCTATTCATATAGCATGCATCTTAAGATAACCCCATTTGGATTCTACCATGCTAGTCCATTCTCAGTCAAGAGGTATTTTTGAGAAATAAGATTAAGAGTTCTTCTTTGATTCTTATCTAAGTCAGGGGAATAATTTAAAATTTTCAAGTAGTAATCAATATCTCTATAACATAGAGACATGTCAAATTGACTCAAAGAATCATCAACATTAAGAACACTAGTGTTTACCTCAACATCTTACAAATTGGTCTCAACCATAAGCTTGGCTAGACCCATCCCTTGTAATAATTTGAGAGTCTGAATATCCATGTCATATTCTTATAAGTTGTTAACCCACCTACATATCTTGATAGATACTTCAGTTTGAGTCAATATGCCCTTCACCATGGTATGTGGGACATAATCAACAATATTTGAATTTAGAATATAAGACATGAATGTCTTGATAGCTTTCAAGAGAGCAAAATCTTGTTTTTCCATGATGGTATAATTTAGCTTAGTTACTTGCATATATTTGATAAATAAATCTATAGGTTACTCATGATCATATTCATTCATGTGTAATAGTATTATATGACGTAAAAGAGAATATCTAAAATGACTTAGTGTAATTAGGGCTGGCCAAAAGAAGGGTAGACCTTAAATCTCCCTTGATGTCATTGAATTCTTAAATGGCCTTCTCCTCCCATTTGATGGTTTGATCCTTATTTAGTATGTAAGTAATAGGTAGACTAATCTCTAAAAAATTAGGCACAAACCTCCTTAAAAAATTAATCTATCCAAATAAGGACTAAATTCCCTTCTTAGACTATGGGATAGGCACTTTGTCACTCATTTTTACCCTTTTGGGGTCAATCATGACTCCATTCTAGGACATTATATGTTCCATAAACTTGGCCTTTTATACTCCAAATTGGAATTTATTAGGATTAATCAAAATGCTAAACTACCTACATCTAATCAACACCTACTCTAGATGCTCCAAATTTATTTTTTAGTCTTAGAGTACATGGTGATATTATTTTGATAATAGCAATGATCTAGTTAATTATCCCTATAAAATTGGCATCCGTATCTCATTGGAAGGTTTCACCATCATTCATCAACCCAAAAGGCATCCTCATATATATATATATATATATATACATGCCCCAAAGCATTATGAATGTAGTCTTGGATCTCTCAAATTCCTTCACCACAACTTAGTTATACCCTGAGAAGCCATCTAATGTGAACAACCTTTCTGATCTAGTAACACTTTATTGTAGGTTATCCATATTGGGTAAGGGATAATTATCTTTTAAATAATTTTTGTTTAAAATTTTGAAATCCACAGACAAGCAGATACCACCATTATTCTTGCATACAAGGACTAAATTTTCAACCCATGATGGATACCTAATGGGCTAAATGATTCTACCATCTATTAGATTCTTTAATTTATCCCTCATCTTGGTGGCCAAGATGGGATTAATATGTCTATATTTCTTCCTAAAATACTTTTTTTCAAGCTATAATGGGATAAAATGATAGAATAAACCTTCCCTATATTCTTTCATCTCAGAATAAGACCATGCTAGATAATCCTAGTACCTTTTAAACAATTACATGTAAACTTACTTCTCAACTGCACTTAGGTGAGTACCTAGCCAAACCTTTCTTGGAATCTCATGATAACCCAAATTGTACTTAGTCATGTCTTTTGAGATGAATGAGTCTCTTGATTTTATTTTATCATCTCCATCAAAATATGGTTTTAAACTTACCAATCTTTTAGGGAGTGTGTTTGTCTTTAGTTAATGATGTCCTTTCCAAATAAGGTTTCTTTTCCATCACAAACCTAAACCATGGATTTCAAGTCTATGAACTAATCATGGAACTCAACTTCATAACTTAAAAACCTCTTAATTTATTCATCATCATTAAACACCTACCAATGATGAACATTGATTGGGATTGAAGGCCTAACAAACAGCTCCACCTGATACTAACAATGAGGATTCATATTTTCAATATTAAAGTGAGCACCTAAACCTATAATTTTGTTAGACTCTTCATTGAAACTTATATCATGATATAAAATGTTGAATGCATCAAATAATTCAATAAAATCCCAAAAAACATTATGATATTGTTTTAATATTTTATGTTTAGTGGCATAAGCATTATGGACTTGCTTAACCACTAGCTCAAAATCACTCTTGACAATCAAAATTTTAATTCCATGTTCACAATAAATCCATAAACCAAGCGAGAGTGCCTCATACTCAGTAGTATTATTTTTGTACTCAAAGGATAGTTGAAAATAAAACATAAAGCATTTACCATTGGGAGAATAAAATACAACCTCTAAGCCATTTCCAAGATTAGAGAAAGCCCTATCAAATCACATCTTCTAAATAACACTATATTTGTTAGGTTCAACATCAAGAATAATAGGTTGTTTACTAATATCAACATTCCCAACAAAGTTTCCCAATTCAACATTTGTGTAAAATTCTTCATTCAGATCATGTTTTAGATATTTAATCACATGTACCATCTTCAAATCTCTATAAAGATTGACCATTTTACCCTCCAATATAATGGTGGCATAGGAAAGGTCCATCTACACACTTCCACCCATTCTATCAGCCCATTTACATGATAGTAACATCCCCCACTTAGGTGGGAGGTCCATAACTACCATGTCCATATTTAAATACTTGCATGGATGCATTGCCAACTGTACTATCAAACCCTTGACTTGTCCAACAAATAGAACTTCTCACGAATCCATGGTATAACACTTGCCAAAATATGATGTAATATTTACTCTAAGCTCATTTAGGACACCTAGGGGTATTACATTATAAGAAGCACTAAAATCAAACATGTAGTTATGAACAATTAAACCATTGATCAATAGGGTTGTATAAAATGAATCCATATTCAACTAAATTTATACTATTGTAGTCCCCAAATAAACTTCTATAATGAGTTCAATAACCTCTTCTAATTCTTCATCCCTTTCTAGGGGTGTTTGGGTCAACTCAATTTCATTCATAGTTGACTTTTCACTAAATTCCAAGTACTCAAATGCTCTCTTCCTATGTTTAGGTATTCATAATAATTCAATAAATGGCATAGTGATTTTTAGTTGGCTCAACACTTGGGCCATATCATATATGATATACTAAGGAAAAGGAGTATTGGGTAGAAGGGTAACAACACCTTCACTTAGAATGCAATCACTCAAGGTTTGAATTAAAGTAGGTTGTGATGGATTTTAATCTTTAACATCAGCTTTCAAAGGTGGATTTTATTTAAACTCATTATCACCCTCAGGGATACTATAAAATATGGGTACCCTATTCTTGGTTAGAGCACCTCTAGGCTTAGCAAATTATGAAATGGGTATTGGCTTGAAAGCTTTAGGGACTGTTGTGGTTTTCTTAGCCTCCTTATTAGAATCCCCTACCTTTAGATTTTTATTGGTAGTGTCTTAAGGAGTATCAAATTTATATTTGCTTCTCAAGTGATATTACTTCTCTTGGGTAATTACTAAATTGATTAGTAGCAACTGTCTATCCTCACTTGATAGAATTCCCCCATCATATTTCTTAATAATCATAAAATGTAAGAAATTGAAATCATGAATGGGAAATTCATATGCCTATGCTATATTAATGTCATAATCAAATTTAGGATTTGGGACACTTTTTTAATCACATTCTAAAATTTATCAATAGTAATATCACTTAGCAATTCTAGGGAGGTAGTCATCTTACTTCAAGGGCTTTGACAATTAAATATCAAAATATCATCACCTGATGATGCATAATCAAGATCATCCTCATATTCATTAATCAATTAAGCTTTATCAAATGGTGGATATGGAAGGAATAACTTCTCACACCAATAAATATCAATGTCATAATCTACAACATTCACATTGGCATTTAATAGATCAAACACTTCCTTCCCAACCCCTCTGTTCTGATTTCTACCCATTTTTTCTTCATGTGCAAGCCTCTTCCCTTTATCATTGCCTCAATTATGGAAAGTATGCCCCATTTTTTTTCTATTCAAATTTGGATGCCTTTCTTGATTGATAGACACATGAGGGATCCCCTTATCAGCTTTGGTCACCTTATATGACATTTATTTGATAAGAGAGGCCAATGTTTTAATAGTCTCCTCAAGATTGGTATTTTTTGTGGACTGTGTCTTTTTTGAATTGACTATTTTTACTTCAGTGCATTTATTCATTGGCTTTCCCATAGACTTTATGTTGTTATAAATTTGGATGGCCATATTTAATTCGAATCGTAGGTTAGTGGGAGCCTTTTCCCTCAAGTAGTACATAGCTTTCTTGTCAAAGACATCACAATACTTTATCAAGGATGATGTATCACTAGACTTGATGTTTTTGGGTAGCCACATCATGGTATTTTTGAACCTTATATTGAATTCCTACACACACTCATTAAGATTATTTTTTATGTTTTCAAATTCAGCCAAAAGAAACCTTGGATCAATTCTATCACCATATTGAATTCTAAAAAAATTCTTCATCTCTTCCAATGAATCAATACATCCACGAGGAAGGGAATTAAACCATTTATGAGCATCTTTTTGCAATGTGTGCAAAAATATTTTGATTCACACATCCTCATGCTCAACCTCATAATCTTTAATGATATTATGAAAAGCCCTCAAGTGTTGATCACCACTTATTGCATTATTCCCTTGGAATTTTGGAAGGCATTTCCTTACTTCATTTGGAACTTCATTAGAATAGCCTACCATTTCATCAAAATTTATAGGCATAAATATGGGAACATGGAATGTAGGATGCTCATTCTCATCTAGGTCCCTATGTCTCATGATTGGTTCAAAAGGAGGTTTAAGAACAAATGGAAAAGGGATATGAGGGGGTGAATGAGGTAGACTTGGTGGATAAAACTTGGGAGGGGATTTATCTATTTGAGAAGGAGCTAGGTAATGCATAGGACTACATGTTTTAGAGTTGATAGGAATGGTATGATATCCCTCAACAATGGGAGTGTCGATAAATAGTTCAAGATTATCAAAATCTTGACAATTCTTAGTAGTTGAACTTTGCCCTTCAATAGGAATCCAAACTTGTCTTCTTCATCTTTGATATAAACTTAATGGCAAGACAAGTTTCTTAGATGAGTCACCTTTGAAAGATGATCTCAATCCTTCTAGCTTTTCAAATGAGAAAATACTCAAAGCTAAAACTAAATAGAATAATATTCAAAATAGGCTCTAATCTTTCTTGAAACCAGGTGATAAAAAATTAGATTCACCACTAAAATCACAATTTGAGAATATAACAGTTAACAAACTGACCATGATAAATGTTGACAACACACTTTGTTGAAGTTAATAATAAGAGTAAAAGCAAAGACACTAAAATCTTCAAAATAATGTTTAAAAGGGGGAAAACTCCTTCTAATATGCAATATTAATAGTCCTTTACAATAAATATAGTATAAGTCAATTATAGGGCCTTAGGAGATTCTTGGCACATCTCTAATGGAGTGATGAACTTGTTGATGGCTAAGATATTCAAATTAGTATAATAAGAACATAACTTTTAAAATGATAGCAACTCTCTATAAGATTCCTAGGCAACACAATTGACCAGGACTTCAATTTAATCCCTGGCAATGGTTTCAATTGAGTTTTGGTTTCCATTTTTACACCTTGTACACTTGACATTGCACACTTGACATAAAATCACAAATAATCATCAAAAACTAGATAATATGTCATTATACCCATAGAAGGGTTTGGCATCAAGATTAGACCGAATGTAGAAAATGACTGAGAGGCACCTACAAAGGGTATGGTAATCTCCCTACTAATTTTGGCTCTACCTAAACCAAGGTGAGAGGACCTATGGGGTATATTTCTCATATGGAGAGATTATACAATTCAACCTCCATGGGGATTTTTAGCACAAGGAACAAATATTACCAAGGCATAACCAAGTTTGCACACTTCACCAATGAAGGGTTGTCATATTAAATGAAAAAATGATATAAATCATATATAAGCTACTAAATACATATGGGAAAGAAACTATAATCTTAATTCCATATAATATTTAACAGTAGGGGTCAAATAAAATACTATAATGCTAGAAATTAAAACACAAAATGCAAAACACATTTCAAATATGAAAGATATTATACATTTGTAAGGAAAATAAAACTTATAGTAGACAAAGGGTTTATTATTTGTAGGGTAGGATAGGGTAGGAAAAGTTAGATAATTATATAAATGAAGGTGGCATGCTAGTGGCCTTTAAATGGTAGGGTATATTACAAGATTCATGACATCATTCCTTAGCACAGATGTAGAAACACTCAAATACAAGTTGGAGGGAAATATCAAATGATCCTTGAAAGAATATAACACACACTAAAACTAAACTTTCAAAAAAAACTATTTCTTGTCAAATCTATAAACCTATGATACCCTAACAAGTTATTAAAACATGTTCTAAAACAATACAAAAAGGGTTTTATAACCTAGATCCATGCCAAAATGATAACCAGTAATGGACATAAAACTAGATATCCAATCAACAATATTTTCAAAATAAATTACTACAATTCATAATAGGAAATAACAAAGAACCACAAGCATTCTCGTTAACTTAAAAAGAAATATTACAAACATCAATATTTTAAAATGTTTCCATGGTGAAAAGCATGGTGAGATTTCCCTTTTGACAAGGGATACATAAATATTATCTCAAAGCTCACTAATGGTTGTATATCTATAACCACCTTAACAAGGGAGACAAGATCTACACACAACAATTGATCCTAATTTATTTTGAAAAACCTAGACTTAGATAAAATGAACACCTAAAACAATGACCAACAACCTTAAGATAAAAGACAAGTCTTCTATTTATACACTTTTTTCACCCTTTCCTCAAATTTGAGAATGAGGGTTGTAATTTTCAAAATGTGCACAACACCCCTCCAAGTTCCACCAAGATTCTTCTAATTGAAAAAACCCCTTGCCATGCTTGGAATCTTCATGTATTTGCAAGGAAAATGATTCCTCTAATTGACTCTACAAGAAATGATGAAGATTAAAAACACATCCTTTGATTTTTTGGCTAGAGATTATTTCAAATGAATGAGAAGGAGAATATTCATGGTGGAGGCCAAATAAAATTTGTCATTATGTGTAATTACTTAGGGATGCTGTCAACCACTTGCCTAAATAGCTAGAAATTTTTGGACAGATGCCCTCCCTTTCATGCATGCCATAAAACAACTTGATTTTGCTATGATTCCCTACGAATATTATGGTTTCATGGCCCTTTGAATGATATTATTTGGAGTGGCCCACCTTGGATTTGAAAGCTTGAAATTTCTCTCTCATGGAGGAATATGGACAAGTATAACAAATGAAAAAATGCAAGAGACTTAGGTCATTTTAAATTTTTTACCCTTTTAGCTCCAACTTGCCTTTTCATATTTTACATTTTGCACCTTTAATTTCTCTCTCATGGAGGAATATGGACAAGTATAACAAATGAAAAAATGAAAGAGACTTAGGTCATTTTAAATTTTTTGCCCTTTTGGCTCCAACTTGCCTTTTCATATTTTACATTTTGAACCTTTAATTTTTTAATGATATTATTTGGAGTGGCCCACATTGGATTTGCAAGCTTTAAATTTCTCTCTCATGGAGGAATATGGACAAGTATAAAAAATTAAAAAATGCAAGAGACTTAGGTCATTTTAATTTTTTTACCGTTTTAGCTCCAACTTGCCTTTTCATATTTTACATTTTGCACCTTTAATTTTCTACCCTTTGACCTATTTGGGTAAATCTGGGACTTTCTCATAAGTTTACAATTTACAAATTGCATAGGTATAATTTACACTTGTAGTTTTCCTTGTTGACTGATGTTGACTAGAAAAAATGGGAGATCCAAGTGAAATTTTTAATTTTCTCAAGTGAAAATTTTCATTTCTCCTTAATATCTCCCTAAAGTTCCTTTAGTTGACTTTTCTCTTCCTATTATACTTTTCAATTTACCATTAACCCATTAAATTCACAAAATTTGGAGGTGTCAATGCACTTTGCACTTTTAGATAAGGGGAAAAGTGCCTATTTTATTCCACCTTCTACCAAGTCCCACTACCATTTCTTTTTCTTCCATAGAATGTAGAACTGTAGGAGCATGTTTCACTTTAGGAAAGTGTATTTGGGGTGGTGCATCTCCATCATACTTTTCCATATATTTTGACCCCTCATTTATTGTGAACCCTGAGATCATGCCACCTAGAGAATCTATGGGCTTTATGCACTTTACATAGTTAATCTTTGACTGGGCTAGCACCCTTTTGCCATGCAGTAGTCATGCATTCATTCTAGGCTTTACTGAATAGTTCATTCTACCATAGATTAAATTTGACATTTGTGCATCTATCATTTGATGTCCACATTAATGTGTTTGAAATACATGTAAATATCAAATTTAATCCCTAATGGATCTCTACCATGGCTTAAATTTAACATCCACATAAACATCTTTGATGGGTGCACGAACATCAAATTTAAGCCCCAATAGATATTTACCATGGCTTAAATTTGATGATCGTGCACTTGTCACTTAACATTCATGTGACCATCAATGACATCCATGTGACCATTAAATTTAAGCCCTAATGAATAATGGTTGAGCTTAATTTTGATGTTTATGTGACCATCAATGACTTCCACATGGTTGTCACACTACTTGTTCAACTTTTTGAAAGCTTACATCTTGAGTTAGTAAAAACATGAAGGAACCAAACTTGTAAGAGATGTTCATGGCATGAATAACATCATTTCCATATAAATCTTTTAGCTTGAGATGATTTTTGAACAAAATTATAAAAATACACAAGTAAACTGACCTATTTATTTATACATGATGTGTAAAATGGTTTGGTCTAGATAGACTTGTGTTATGAACTTTGCTTGATCATTGAATGCTTCAATGATCTTGTGAAGATTTTACCAACTTGTCCATGACCTTAAACTGCATGAAACCTACTAGGATCTTTATCTATTTTGAATTCATGTTGAATGGTACGTAAAGGATAATGGCTTAAACCAAAAGCTCTGAATATAAATGATCCAAACATATTGTTTGTAGCAGAAATCTTGAACAACAAAAAGCCAGAATGAAAAGCTTGAATTACATAATTTCTAAAAGCTTGATCTTGAAAACTCACAAAAAAAATATCTGAAATCTTGAACTATAGATTTTTTAGATAAAATGTTTGAACACTTGAACTTTAAATCTTTTATACAAAATGTTTGAAGGATTTAACTTTAAAATGCTTTGGACAAAATGTCTATAATACTAAGCCACAAAAAAGTCCAAAGACTTAGTCTTGAAATACCAACTTTCAAAAAGCCTAAGCAATTTTAACTTAACATTTTTAATGAAACAATTGATTTTTGTTATGATTTTTTTGTGGTCAAAATGTTTGAAGGATTTGAACTTGACATTTTTGTGGAAATAATTCAATTTTTTCAGACTTTTTGCACAATCAAAATTTCCAAAGGAATTAACCTTTTGGAATTTTTGCATGGGAAAAATGTCCAAAGGAGTTAACCCTTCAGACCATTTACATGAACACTTTGGCTGAAATAAATAAGTCTATTTCACACTAAGAAAAGACCGACTTGGCACTTAGCTGATTCAACATAAAACTTGACCTTTGACATGAACAATTGAAAGTAAGAATTCAACTAAGGACTTAGGCATTTAAAATTAATAAGGGCTTAATTACTTTAGTGAAATTTTGAGCACTAAAATTCTGTTGATGTAAAAGATACATATATAAGTAGAAAAAAGAGTAAAAAATAAATTAAATATAACTTGAATAAGTATGTATTGTAATTCAATGAATTTGGTTTGGTCGTAAATAGTAAGTGGAAGGATCTAGAATATTACTTCCAAAACATCCATGACATAATGAAATAAGACATGTTCCCTTTTAAGGTTGAGTGTATAAGAGATTTTTGGCCTATAACTCACCATGACATACCCCTACATAGAGATATACACAAAATGGCTCATGATAAGACCCTTGATTTTGGAGTGGCATCTACAGATACATATATTGGTAAAAAAATCAAAGGAATAACAATTATATTTGATATAACTCAAGATGTGCAAATCAGATATATGTTATTTGTTATACCTAATGATTCTATAGGAGTGGATAACATAGTATGGGTTACTAGAGCTAAAATCAATATTGATATACTAAAAACAAATGGGGATATATAATGAAGGGTCAATGTAGCTTGGTTCATCTTAGTTCATGCAGGGGAAAAAAGATGCAAAAGAAGCATAAATTTATTCAAGCTACTTGGATAAGAAATGGAATCTAAACCCAACTGACACATCTTTACCATCCATACTCATACATAGTATCATCTATGTTTGAAAACCAAATAAAAATTAGAGAGGGCATACACTTGTTCTTACTTATTTTTTGAAAGGCATTATAATAGACTATTTGAATACATCATCCCACTAGGCACTATCAAAAATAGTGATAAAAGGATTGGAAATTTTCAAATGGTGTTTCTTTAATTTTGGAATGAGAAATATGAATGTTTTTTTTTCAAAATTTAGTCCATTTTTTGAGAATTTATAATGTTTTATTATTTTATTTATTTATATTTTTTATAGTGGTACTTCACATTTTGGGTCCTAGAAAATACACTTCGGCATTTGAGTTTTCTATTTTCTACTATGATAATTTAGTATTTTACTAATTGTGCATCTATTTAATAACATTTGACTATTAAAATGTCTACTTTGCATTTTTATGACTCAAAATGTTCTTTGGCTTTTTCATATTCCAAATATCTAGATTATATTTTGTGAATCACAAAATTCTTTGGATTTTCAAAATTTCAAATTAAACTTCACATTTTACATCCTTCAAAATGGTCTTCATAATTTGCACATTAGAATTTAAACTTTGGATTTTATGCATTAAAAAATACACTTTGACATTACCATGTTTGTGAAAACATCTTCAGGGTTTACACCTCAAAATGTCCAAATTGTGCATCAAGGTTTGTTCTTCAACATTTATGTATCAATAAATGGTATTCAACTTTTCAGTTTTTCAAATTACACTTCATACAAGAACCCTAGATTGTGCCACGTGGTATAATATCGATGACTCGATTATGCAAAAGGATGACCACTCTAAAATAATGTAAGCACCTAATATTACAACATGTGTCATAATCTTGGTAACTCAACTATGTGGGATATTATATTAATAATATAATAATAGAACACCTATGATCGACACATAACATGTACATAAATATGAGATAAAGTGTGATAGTCATGAGGATGTCACCTAATTTAGATTAAATAGATAGTTCATGATCTAATCAATCACTAACACATGGCATCCTAATCATCATATGTATTTTAAATCACATATACCCCAAGTGATCAATTGATGTATGAACTATTTTTCATTGAGAAATAAAATGCTAAGTCTTATTATCTATAAATGCAAGGTGTTTGAACTAGTTTGAATGGTCACATAAATTATGACTATTTTGCATATTTAGATAGATGAGATTTATTTATAATAAATTTGAATAATTTTTAATTATTTTGGATTATTTTAAATAATTTGGAATTATTAAAAATATATCATATAGATGTGATTTATTTGTAATAAGTCCAATTAATTCTTTATGAAGTCCAATTTATTTATGATAGTTTTCAACTATTAATTATTTTTGATCATTTTAAATAATTTAGACTTATTAAAAATACATTAGATAGATGTTATTTATTTGTAATAAATCCAATTTAATCTTGATACAATCTAATTTAATCTTGATATAGGACAATTTATTTTTGATAGTTTTCAAAAATTTAGACTGTTGATAAGTCCATGTTATCTAAAATAGTCCTTTATGTATGTTTGTATTTATACCTGTGTAATGTTCAACCCCTTATATTACCATTAGTAGAGATCTAACTATTGGTGTTTCTCTCTTTAACACTCTTTTGTGTGCAACTAAACTACCATTAACCTTGTTGAACATCAAAAGCAAATTGAGTGTGACTACTAGATTACAATATGTGCATGTTTAAATAGTTGTCATATCATTTTAAAATTAACTTCTAAAATTAGGTCATGTCTAGTATGTAAAGTTTATAACAATATTTTTATATGAAAAAGTACCACTACATGTGAGTTATGAGCATAAAAGAACTTGTAATAAGATCTTGGAGGAATATAAGGCATTTCATGGATTTCTATCCATGAGTAAGGAGTCTGATGGAAAACCTTCTATGTTCAATTCAAAGAGAAAAAGGAATTTTTATTATTACGATATGTATTAGATGATATTTTATTGTTTACCTATATGGAAATTTATGCCTATTTGACATTGTATACTTATATGTCATTGACCCAACATTCTATTATATTCACATTTTTTATGCCTCTATGACTCCTATATATATATATATATATATATATATATATATATATATATATATATATATATATATATATATATATATATATATATATATATATATATAGGAGTCATAGAGGCATAAAAAATGTGAATATAATAGAATGTTGGGTCAATGACATATAAGTATACAATGTCAAATAGGCATATGACTCCTATATATGTGTGTGTGTGTGTGTGTGTGTGTGTGTGTGTGTGTGTGTGTCCCTTTTGTAATTATTTTATACATATTAGCATTATTTTAATTTCAGTATTTTTAGGAAACTTTATTCATAGCTTGCAATCAAAATTTAATTCCTTCTTTGTATTTAATTTCCCATCATACTTATTTGACATAGAAATAAGAGCTTTCTTAGTTGGGTTATGTTTAACCCTAAAATGTAGATTTAAGGTGATCTTATCATTAACCCTAGACTTTGATTAAAATTTTATATATAAATGAAATGACATAAGGGTGATAATCATATCTATAGTAGGCCAATTAGATACTAAACTTAGATACAAACATATACTAAATTTATTATGTTGAGATAGTCTAAATATGGAAAGTATAACTATGCTCAATATAAAAATTACAAACAAGTGATGTACTTAGCTTGTTATAATACTAATGTAATTATAGATCTAGAATAGGTATAAATTAGGCTAGAAATAGATTCTAGCATAGTCATCATATTCTAAATTTTATGTTTTTAGAGATATGGATAGTAACATTAGTTTGGGATGGTTGCATTGATGCTATTGTTTGGATTCAACACTAGTGTCTTGTATGGAATGCCTATTGAAAAAGGATGAAACTACCTAGATGATTTTGAGTTTTTCTTCATCTTCACTCTGGTGAATTTAGATATTGGTCATGGACTATTTCTCCTTGTGAAATGGAAAAACCCTAGTTCTCCATTTTCATAGTAACCTTGAGGAAAAATAGGTTAGTGAGCACATAATGTTAAGCTAACCCCATAGACTCCACTATCATAAGGTGATTCCTATATAGCCAATAATTTAGTATAGGACCTTAGGCTCATGTAGTTCTCCCCTATGTGTTAGACTATATGTGAATCATGTAATATGCATAAATCAAGTACAATAATGACCTAGCTTGTAACTTAGCAAATCAGGCTATTAGGCTATTTCTTTAGTAATTCAAACCTTTAGATGTGATTTGCCTATGATTGGTGTGGAAATATGGAAGATTTATTTGATTGAATGTTATTTGAATGCTCTTTGGTAAGAATATGTAGTATTGTTCCCATGTTATTAGGTAAGGAATGAATGAATCTTGATCTTGAATTTATATCAATCCCTTTGGAGTAATGACTTGCACTACAGCACTTAGGTTGACCATTAGGATACATTTCATTTTAAAATTGGATGACTTTAGGGAACTAGACACTTCTGTCAATAAAGGATAGTAGTGTGGATGCTACTATCTATCCTAGACATTAGTGTCTAAGGAGTAGGAAACTCTAGGTATTGATTTATAACTTGTAGAGATGGAAGATAAGAATATTTTAAGCATTATGGGAAATATATAATACATGGTTCATCAACATAAGACTAGTTAGACAAAGAGATAAAATCCAAGGGGCACTAAATGGAGTAGATGTAAGACATGCAAAAGTAAGAAAGGTATATAATTGATAGGAGTAGTTAAGGTTTAAGTTTTTCAAGATTATAATACTAAGGTTATATATAATCATAAAATATCATTTACATTTCCCCCTTTAATCTAGTAATAAAATTTCTAGTTTAAAGGAAAGGAATGCATACTTAGGTGTGTATGCACACTTTATCTTTGTGTGTACCCAAATTGAGTATTTTATTAGTGACTAACCTATAACCAAGAGTATGTTAGAGTATTAAATTAATGCATATAATTTGGGATTGAAAATACTTGAAATAGATTGAAATTAAAATATCATGGTTTAGGGGTAAACCTATGTGTCAATGTAACCAATTTTATTATTAGAAAGTTGTTTTTAAAATATGTATCATTGTAAGGCTATGAAACTAAGATTATGAAAAATATAGATAAATATTAAAGTGCATATATCTGAGGAGAGAGAGAGAGAGAGAGAGAGAGAGAGAGAGAGAGAGAGAGAGAGAGAGAGAGAGAGAGAGAGAGAGAGAGAGAGAGAGAGAGAGAGAGATGCACATCCCCCAAATTTAGAACAAAAGTGAGTTGCCACATGGTAGTTGATATTATCTGAACTGTATAGCTCAATGATACTTATAACTTGATGAGGATGGGTGATCAAGTACAACCTAAAAAATTATAAGGATTTAGTGTTTTTATCACCTAAACCTTACCAAAATATGAATCAAATACTGCATTAGATTAGCTCAATAAAGTTTGTAAAAGTTCATGGGATATCAGTACAAAAATGTTTGTGATGTGGTAATTATTCCTAAAATAATTTTGGAATCTAAACTAATTTATATTTTAGAATATTAGGCATATTTTTCATATCATATTTACCTTACATATGTTTCATGCTAAAACTCTATATAAAAATAATACCAATGTATATAATTCTGACACAACTATGAATTTGCATCATATAACTATGTGATTTAGCCAATTCAGATAATTGTGTAAGTATAGAGGACATGATTCTAAAGCATGTCCCCCAATATATGTCGATAAATCTAAAAAAATGATATAATTACCAATTAAGAGGACATGTTTTCAAAAACATGCCCCCACTATAATCTAGAGATGTTGAATACTGAATAGATGTAGATAACATGATTCCAAAGCATGCCCACACTGAATTTAGGAATTGTGAATATGTAGAAGCCATGCCCATATTACATGCACCCCATTGAATCTAAAAAATTGTGCCAAGTGTGGAGAACATATATCTTTGACATTCCCCCACTAATATACCACCCTTTGATGTGAGGTAAATATAGAAACTAGTAGTTACCTCACCTCAAAAGGGGAAGACAACTATATAATTTGTGAATATAACCATGTAGCATATAGAAGTAACATGTCTAGGTTGATATATCATTGAAGTGCATAGAATAAATGTGTTTACATATAGGACTAAGATACATGATAAATATCATGGAAACCTCTAGATAGTAACAATACAAGCTTAATAAGAAAATAAACACACACACACACACACACAAGAGTACTCAAAATAAATTTAAATGATAATGGTCCAAGGAGACTGTAAATAAGGGGAATGTTCAAATGCCACACAATTGAATGGATATGACTTATTCATATGTACATAAAAACAATAATAACATATTCAAATGTTCATATAATAAACCATGACATCTGCAAATGTCAAAGAAAGCATATGCATGTATGGGGGCTACTAACAAAGGAATATATTCAAATACTTGAACAATGAATACAATAGGAAGGAAAGACGCTCAATGAAGTTCATAAATTAAAGCGTAAAAATTAACATAAAAATCTCATATTAGCCCATGTATCATATATATTATCAAAAATGTCAAGTGTGTAACATATCAAGTACCCTGTGTATGATATAATCATCGATAAAGACATGTGTAAGTACATATGTAAACTCAAAAATGATAATGTAGAGTGATCATTGAAAGTTATGACTTGTGTGTATCAAGATAAAATAAGTGGATGACCCTAATGCCCATATAACATAAGTAGAGGAAAATCCCAACATCTAAAATGGGATTGTATTATGTATATGTTTATGCATGTATCAAACTCAAGTAGAAGTGTGGCACATATGTATATGTATGAGTAATTGAGTATGTCATCCATTAACATGGAACTAACACATATATTCTAAGGAGATAATATAATATATAGGTTTCAAAAATGTTCTTAGATTTTTTTTTTGTTTATTTTTTTTTGGGTATTTTTGGAATTTTTAAAGAGGAAAGATCATCCTATGATGCCATCCAATGAATGGTCATAAATATCTCCACCACTTTGAACCTTACAACCTTATTTTGGATCTTTTACATTGTTTTTATCATACTTATATATGTTTAAAAAGTACATAACATGTTCTTCATCATGTTTGACATGTTTAGTAGAACAAGTAATATTATCATTTGAAGTATGTATTAATTTGCCTTCTTGAAGAAAGGAAATACCTTTTTGACTTGGATCAAATTTTTATTCCATTTGGTATAGACAAATATTTCCTAGTGTAATTATATTTGGAGATGTTATAGGCATAACCCAAACCCATGTCTACATTACTTTAGGATCACAAGAAATTGGTATTGTTATATTTCCCAAGGGGTCTTTCCAACCTCCTTTATTTTTTTATTTTTTAAGGTTGAATCCAATTTTTTATAATCATCTTAAATTTTAAGTAATTTTTTCTTGTGTAGGATCAATATGGTTATGCAAAAAATAAACACCACCCATGAATAAGTTAATTGCTAAATATTGTTAGCATGGATGCTTTTTGTGCTGTTCACTTTGAGATTATTACATAAGATCTAGATGTTGTATTGGTCCCATGTTAATTTGCATTTACAAATTGGTCACATAAATATTATAAATACCACATTATTGTGCATAATTTTCCTTATGTAATTTGTCTCCCTCCTTTGTGTGAGGGATAAAACTTTTATATTTGGAGAGAGCTATGTTAAACTACTTTGAATGAGTGATTATGAAAGAAGCATATCTATACATGTCATTATATAAGCAAGTAAATGGATCATATTGTTTATTCAATAATCATTAATTTAATAGGTAAATAATGAATCTACTAAAGATAAATTTAAACTCAAATTTTGAGGGTCTAAATGCTAGATCATATGATGTAATTTTGAATTGAATAGCATAATCTTGAAGGGACTCATTATCACATTATTTGAAAATTTTCAAATGTTCTAATGTAAGTTTTGACATGTTTTAGATATTGAAAGCCCTAAATAATACATCTTCAAATTGTAAAAAATTGGTTAAGGAATCCTATTCTAAATGATAGAACCAATTTTGAGCCTCATCAAAAATGCTTATATGGAAAAAATTTAGAAATAGTTTTTCATCTTGTGCCCATTGACCATAAAAATGTACATATCTAATCATGTGGTCGAATGGGTCCTTATGTCTCAAAAAGAGAGGTAAATTTGGTAATTCAAAATATTTTGGATGAGGATATTCAATTACACACTTTACAAGAGGTTGATTATTGAATGAGGTTACATATGTATTATCATTATGGAAATACATTTGCATTTGGAATATATAAACTTTCTTTTCAATATCCCTAATAATGGTCATCATATACATTAAATATTATATGGGGATAGAGGTGTTTATTAGAGGTATTATCATTGGTTTCAACTCACCACCTTTTTTGAATCTAAATATATAAGTATCATCATCCTCATGCATAACAAGTGCAATCTCATGATCATTAAATTTATGACATTTTGGTAATGGTATGGGATATTTGAACTTGGTACATACATTTATTATATCATTTGAATAACTTGTACCATTTTAATAATTTGTTTCATTTTCCTTTGGTAAGGGTATAATAATTTTATCTTTGGAAAAGTTTGGCAATGACACCTTTTTGATATAGATTTTGTTTTAAATTAATGTAATAAAAAACCATCACCCTTAAAAAGAGGGATATTGTTTGGTAAAGCAGAAATGTCTAGGGGTTTAATTAATTTAATTGAAGACATACCCTAATTATTAGTTGGTTGCAAATCATCCATAATCTTTTTATGTAGTTGTCCAAATTTTTGATGATCAAATGAAGGAACCTCTTGGTCATATGTACCCACTATTTTGGTAAAATGTACATGTTTATTTGACTTGAATGGTTGGTAACTCAAAGATGTTTTTGAAAACCCCAACCCTTTCCTATTTGTATTGTTATGTTTAATAGATATAAGAAGGGTTATACCTTGCTCATGTTTTCCCAATACTTGACCTTGATATCTATACTTTTACAAGTATTGAATGGAAAATTCATATGATGGAGGTGTAGGAATTATGGTAAAAGATTTTTGTCTTCTTAAGATGGATCAAATCATCTCTTAAAGTGGTGGGAGAATGGACCAGATTATAGGGATAACAACTACTACCATTTAATTCTTATATATTATAGTCTTTAGCACTTGGAAGAATGCAAGAGTAATCAATTTTAGTTCCTTCCTTGAAGGAGAGTTAGATAGTTTCATAATCATAGTCATACAATCAATCAATATTGTACATGAGAAGAGAAATACAAAACATAGGGATTATGACTAAAGATGGAATATGCATCCTATGGGTATGCTTAGGTAGAATGGCATTAGAAGATTAGGTTCACCAAATTTTTAACCCTAAAATTTAGATCTAAGGTGATCTTATCATTAACCTTAGATTTGAATTAAATGGGTATATATAAATCAAATAACACAAGGGTGATAATAAAATCTATAGTAAGCTAATTAAATGCTAAACTCAAATATAATCATACACTACATTTATTATGTTAATATAAACTAAATATGGAAAGTATAACTATGCTAGATATATAAATGATTTACTTAGATTATTATTATACTAATACAGTTTTACATCTAGAATGGATAGAAATCAAGCTAAAAGGAGATTCTAACATAGTCATCAAATTTTAGATCTAAAATTTATGGATTTCTAGATAGTAATGTCAGCTTGAGATGGTTGCATTGATTCTACTATTTGGGTTTGACACTAGTGTCATGTATGGAATACCTTCTGGAAAAGGATGTGACCACCTAGAAGCTTCTAAGTTTTTCTTCTCCTTTGCTCTAGTGCATTCAAATATATTTCATAGACTATCACTCCTTACTAAATGGTAAAACACTAGTTCTTCATCTTCATAGTGACCTTAGGATAAAATGGGTTAGTGGCAACATGGTGTCAAGATGACCCAAAATACCTTATTATCAGAGGGCACCGAATACATAACCATTATTCTAAAGAGGGCCTCAAACTCATGTAGTTGTCCCATATGTGTTGGGCTGTGTGTGAATCATGAAATATGTGTAGACTAAGTACAATAGTGACCTAGCTTGTAACTTGGAAAATTGGGTTCTTGGGAAGCTCCTTTACTATTTTAGACCTATATATTTGATGTGCCTATGAGTTTTATGTAAATAGAGAATCTTTATTAAATTGAATTCTCTTTGAATTTTATTTGGTAATAGTTATTAGTATTGTTCTCATGTTATTAGGTGAGGAATGAATGAGGGTTGATCTTGTATTTATATCAATCCCTTTAGAGTAATAACTTAAATTAAAACACTTAGGCCTACCATTAGGATAATTTTCATTTGTGAATTAGATGAATTTAGGGTATTGGGCACTTCCATTAGGATAGGACAATAATATCGACATTATTATCTATTTTGAATGTTAGTGTGTAGGGAGCAAGAAAGTAGGTACAAGTTCAATATTTGTAGAGATGAAAGATAAGTATATTTTAAGCATTTTGGGCAAGATAAAAGACCTGAATCATTAACATAAGACTAGTCACACTAAGAGACATAATCCAATGGGAATTAGATAGAAGAAATACAAGACATGAAAAGGTGGGAAAAGTCTAGAACTAAGAGTAACAAATAAGGTCTGAGTTTGCCAGGTGTATAAGAGTGAGGTGTTATATAATCATAAATATCATCTATAGGTTCATATTAGATATTTTAACTTTATTTAAGGATTTTGTCCACATCAATCAGTGCAATCACTTAAATAATTTATAAAAATATGAACATTTGTTAGAGATGAATAAGTAGTACTTCATTTCTTTAGATATTACTTCAAATTGTCAATGGTATATGTAGGATAATAGGGGATAAAAGGGGAATCTTAAAGTTTCATTTTTTATGAAAATAACAATAATTGAATTTGGAGAGAATTTTAGAGACACTTGGAGAAATAATTTGACAATAACGTAAATATATGAATTATGGCATTCTGAGTGTAATATATATATATATATATATATATATGATAAAAGTATATGAAAATGATGTATTTACATTAATGGCTTGGCAAATTTTAATTGAAAAGATAAGGAGACTACATGTGTATGGACACACTTTTTTTTAGTAGATAAATGATTTTTTCAAATAAATTTTATATATGGATGGATGAAATGTCTAAGATTAGTTAGGTTAATTTTTAATATATATATATATATATTAGAAAACTATGTTTTTCCCTCTATGAGAAAAACATAATTTTTTAATATATATGTGTGTGTGTGTGTGTGTGTGTGTGTGTGTGTGTGTGTGTGTGTGTGTGTGTGTGTGTGTGTGTATACATACATATGTATATATATATATATATGTACATATGTATATATATATATATATATATATATATATATATATGTACATATGTATGTATATATATATATATATACATATGTACATATGTATATATATATATATATATATGTATATATATACATATATATATGTATATATACATATATATATATATATATATGTATATATATACATATATATACATATATATATGTATATATATATACATATATATACATATATGTATATATGTATATATGTACATACATATATATATATATATACATATATATATATATATATATCTATATACATACATATATATATATATACATACATATATATATACATACATATATATATATACATATATATATATATACATATATATATATATATATATAATAAAGTCTATCTGATCATATTTTTTAGAAATGTCTCATAAATTTATTAAAAATCATGTGGACTATTCCATGATAAGTTTTAGACTAAGTTCAAACCCCTCTAAGGCCTAAACTTGAACCAGTTTTGGAGGGAAAGAAAAAAAGTTAAAAGATAAAAATATTGAAATGGCATATGCACTTTGGAGTAGAATTTTCAATCTCATCCAAAGGATGTACACATTTTAAAAGAGAATATGCTCTTTGGAAGCTCAAAAATGCTCAATAAATGTAAATTCCCATTTGGAAATAGTCCCAATTAGGGTGTGAATGATTTTTAAAAGGGTGTACACCCTTTGTAGTTCATGAATTTTACTTTTTCGCCCATGAAATTGGATCATTAATTTTTCATTTTACAAACTTGAAACTAGTTTTTACTATTGAACATCTACAAATTCTACAAATTATCCATTTAATTTGTCTCAATTACTATAAATTCTTCAATTTTTATTCTACACTTGTAATTATTTATTTAAATATTAATAATGGGGTCGGGTAATCACTGTAAAAGATAAATTAAAGAGCTAAAAATGAGGAAATTAAACTCAATAAAGGAAAACAAGAAAAATGCATGTAGATATGATAGCATCAATAAGATATTTTGGACAAGGTGAAGGTACTTCCTCCACACCAAGTAATATTAAAATAAAAATAACATGACCAATTCTATAGAAATTAATTTAGATATGTGTTTAAATGAGATAAGAGAACTTAAACAATCCTTTTTTAATAATGAAATTCAAAATGTTGAACATATAATTATTGGATTTGTATTGAGTGATGAAACACATGGAGAAACACAATTTAATGAAACATCCATCCATAATGAATTTTTTGAGCATGATGATAATCAACATCTTGTAATGACCTAAATTCATCTCTTTCCTATGAAGAGGATTTCACTTCACATGTAGGGTCTAATGCTAACAAAAACTATGATATCCCTTCTATGATTAAAGTACTAACACCATCCAATTTAATAAAAATATAGCTCTTAAACCAACACTTCCAAGGATAATGTGATGAACACCAAGGTATTTGATTGAAATATATGAGAAAATAATACAAAATATGAAAGGTAAAATGTCAAGAGGATCAGTTCTACATCATGCTCAACATGTATGGGACTATGCATTTGAGAATAAAATTCATATAAAATGATGTTAACTATTTGTTCAATTAATGAAAATACAAAAAATGCACCTTGTGATGAATAATTTAGGGTTAAGAATAATCAATACATAGAGAATATATAATGCAATAGTAAGATTTATTGTAATAGGTAATATAACTCAAAAAAAGATAGTAATATGGCAAGATAAGTAATAAAAAAATGTATAGTGAGTAAGTCAACATCTAGAGCTTGATTTTTTAGGAAAAAAATACTTTGAACTTGAATAGAAAAACTCTAATAAATTACATAAAAATAAGAACAAGGCTCTATTAGTATAGGATTTTTCCCACTTTTAGTTTTACCTAAAAAATTATTAGTCAGCTTACTTAGGGTTGTTAAGGTCATTAATGAAATTACACTTTATATGTTTTCTAATTGTGAGTTGAGTTAGTTACCTTTCTAGTGACCTAACCTCTCACTATATAATGTACCTCCTTTTTACTTTTTGGGTAATCAGGTAATGAACATTTATGAATCTCACTTTCATGCTTTGCATTACTCTCACCTAGTCTTATATTTTTTATGAAACCTATGATTTTTAAAGATATTGGAGTGATCTGACATTTTATCAAAGATCTGACCTATTAGCCATTTTCCATTTCTAAATCCTTGGTGAGATCTTACCTACTAGCATTTCTGGTAGCTTTCTTGATTTTTCAATTTTCATAAATTTAGTGTGATTTATTGATAATCCATGCAAACTATATAGGCAGTCTCCTATCATAAAATACATAGTGCCATTAGATCTGGAAGGCATCAATATAGTAATAATGACTATACACTTGACCTAGATTTATGATAGTGATTTTTTACCAATTTTGGAAGGTTTCAAAGCATTTGTAGTGGTTTCACATATTTATATATAGTACGATTATCAAATAAAAAAAAGAAAGGTTTTTTCTAGGTTTTTATATTTCTTAAATGGGTCTTTTCTAGTTTATATAGAAGTTATACTGATTCTTTAGATTTTTGGGTTTTCCAACTTCAACGAAGTTTCTACCCTTTGTAAGCAATTTTGGTGGTGTTTTTTTGGTATTTTTTAGACTTTATGTGTTAGAAAAAAGATTTAGTATACATTCAAGATTTGAATATATGGCTTCCAAAACCTAACACCTACATGATTAGATATCAAAATAGATACTCACTTGAGTAACCATCAATACTTGACACTTATCTGAATAGCCATCAAACCTTGATAACTTGTTTGGCAGACCATCAAAACCTAAAAACATATCTGAAAGACCATAAAATTTTGATAACATATATGATATACCATAAAAACCCATCAACCTATTTGACAAACCATTTTCCCCTAATAACCTATCTGATATACTATCATATCCAAATATTTACATGAATAGACGATAGACTTTGATTATTATGCATGTAGACTTCCTAGAATCTAATTCTTGTAAAAGCACCCAATGAACCATGACATTTTTTGATAATGATATATGTTAGTGGAATAATAATTGAGATAGGTGGGTAAATTAATGATGCAATAAATTCAATTCCAATTCCAAAACTTTAAACTCTCAACCAATCAATATAAGCAATTACGAAGCATATAAACTAGTTATTATAATGAATAAGGAAACTATGCAAGATCAAGGGTCATAATACATGAATTATGTGGGAAACCCTCATGGGGGATAAAACCCACACTAAATTTTTAAAACAAGCTAATTATAGTCCTATAATGAATTCAAAAATAAGAGACTTTAGTGAAGCACCCATTTCACAAGGAGTACCAACCCCTAAGCATGAACAAGTACCCACTTATCCTATATGTCAAGAACCTACACAACACTTCTAATATAAAAACCTATAAAAATATGATTTCCTTTCAATATGATTGAGAAATAGTGATAAACTCTCTTTAACCCTTCAAGCTTCCTCAAGCCATCACACATAAGTAATGCATCCAAAATAACCTTTTAGATCAATCTACACCTCTTCGCTCATCCTCAATATTCAATCCTTTAAGAAAAATGATTTAACATCAAAAATATGACCTTTAGGTCACATACGTATAATTCACACTTATATTCTCTTAAATCTATCCACCAATCATAAATACCCTTCTCTATACTTCATATATCAACTCTAGAAACCTTCATCTTTATTTATGCCCTTTATAGAGCATTCATTATCATCACCTTCTTGGTCAGACATAAGACTTAACATAACCCTTAAGGATTATATAAAACTTATATTAGGATAAATTTCATCTACATAGGTCATCCATATCTTTTATATATCACCCTTAAGCACCAACACCTTTCAATTAGGCCTAAGAAGCCCTTATAAGTCCATGGAGACCTATTCATCATGTTAGCACTTCAACAAGCACACCAAGGAACACAAGATCACTTAAAATAACATATGTCCTTGAAATATTACCCCTAATACACCCTAAATTTATTAAATTCATCACTACACACCTCTATATATGTAAAATCTATCAATCATTTGCTTTGTACATGAAAACACCATGAATGAACCAAAAGTCAGCTTATAAGCAATTGTTCATATTGAAGATGGATTGGTCAAACCTCAAAAATACATAAAAAAATATAATTAATGAGTATAAAACACTATAAAATAGATAATTTACCTTTAAACATCCAAAAACTATCAATAAAAACTCAAACATCCTTCTCGAGTCATTTGTAGAAGGTCAAACCCTCAATCAACATTGGACCACAATAAATGTAGGTGTACAACTAGTCAAACCTCAAAATCATTTTTATTGGATTGTGTTTAAAGTTTTATACCACTTTTATTTTTATACCCACATCAAATTCATCCAACATAAAAATTTATAACCAAAACAATTTAGACTAGTTTTCCTTTGTAAATTCAAATATTTGAATTCCAACGGTCACTTTTTAATGCAAATTTGACTATGGAAAACAATGAAATCTTCCTGGGAGAGAAAATTTGCACTACATAATGTTTTATAGACATAATTTCAAGACCTAAAATTTTAAACACATGATCTTGGCATAAATATTAATAAACCCATGTGACCACTTTCTTTTGAGACCTTCACACGTGTGAATTTTAATGTTATTAATCTGCCTACTCAAGAAGTTCTACCAAGATGACTAGGAGAACCTAAACCTTCACAAGACTATTATGATGAATTATTTTAAATTCCAAAAGTGCATCAATAACTTTTGACCCCTCATTTTACCCCCAAAACATGATCAATGCATCACCAATACCCATCATCCTTCTTAACCAAGCAAATATAGCAGGGTCCATGCATGATCACTAAGGCACACTTTGTCATTGATAACCATGCATACATATTAACTCATGGACACTCTTATCCACCTTTGAGAAATCATTGACAAAACATCAAAACTCTATTTTTTACTACCCATTTTTCACCTATGATAGCTATAAAGACATCAAATTTAAGATTGGATTATTTGGCATGCGAGAGACTATCAAATTTAAGATAATAGAAAGTAAAACTACACATTTTCAAAATAGAGGCATTTTTTGGATGATTTATATCTCACATAAATAAAAATAATAAAATGTGGGAGGGGGGATATCACCCATAATAATCCTTATCCCCTAGTCATATGGTTTGGTCATATGATAGAAGCACCCAACATAGACCTTAGCCCCTGGTCATAAATAAATTAAACCCTTGGTCACTTCTAACCCAAAAGTGCTCAAATTTTTATCAAGAGAGGATTAAGTTTTTATTTTTAAAGTTGATTCATAAAATTTCTCTTGGGTAAGTTGATTCATAAAATTTATCATGGAAGTAGATTTTCAATTCAAACACACATAACATTTGATCGATAGCTCTGATTTGAGTTTCATATTCTTCTAAAGTGATTATTTTTTCATTCTCTATGCATTATAAATAATCTTGATCTATCTGTATCTCTAATCAAACTAATTATTTTACACCATTATATGTATTATCAATTTAGTCTAATGTCCCTCCAGTTCTTTCATACTTACGCACCAATTACTAAAGATGTATTATCGATTGTGTCTAACATAAATTATTCAAGATGAATTCTAGGATATTTACAACATCTATATGAGTGTGATTGTATTTAAAAATTTAGGGGGACCATTTAATAGTTATAATGGGGTACTATGTGGTGTTGTGTACTTCTATTTTTTGCATTTCTTATTTACTTTTTGCAACCTTTTTTCTTTCATCATGAATTGTTGGTGACTTCCACCTCTTATGACATTCAATTATCACAAATATAAAAATAATGTGCTAATTATTAAAATAAAATAAGGCTTCTATACGATATATATAAATGAGGAAATTGAACCTATATTAGATGTAGAGAAAATAAATGGTTTAATAAACTAGATTAAGCACATGATTTTATTAGTTTGTCTATTTCTCCTGACTTGTGTTTTCACATTGAGTCTATTAAAACACCAAATGAAGTATGGAACCCAATACAAAAACTTTTTGGTAAGTAGGATATGATGAAAGGTCATGAATTATAAAATGATCTCATTAGTTTCAACTTGGGTGACTTTGACACACTACAAGATGTCTTCACTAAATTCAAATCTCTAGGGTTATAGTTAAAAGAATGTGGAATAGATAATAAATATGATCAACTTATTTTGTCTATACTCTCCAAATTGGATCCATATTATTCTATGTTTTATCCACTTTCCATGCCAAAAAATTGATCTTGGATCCATATGGAATATTCCTTCATTAGATACATTTATTGTCTAATTGACTTAGAATCAAGATAAGTTAATGCAAATGGGCACAATGAAGTCCTCAAAATCTCATGCACTCTTTGCTAATAAAGAGAATTTTGCAAACAACAAAGAGAAGAAACATAACAAAAGGTATCAAGAGAATGATGTAAATCCTCCCACCTCCAAATCAAACAACGAGACATCTTATTTCAGTCCTAAGACTAATAAAGATTGGATTAAATGTGGGTTTTGATCAAGAAATCTTGATGAAAGCAAATGTTTGAATAAATTTATTGACCAATTGACTAAGATTCTCAAGAATCACAATATCAATGTCCTTGATTCTACCAATTATAATTCATCAACCCATGAATAATCTAAGGAAAATGACTATGGTAAATAAAATGCGAAAGAGAACAAGGGGAAAGTAAAGGGAAAGGCCCTAGTTTCTGTTATATCTCAAACTCCTACATGGGTCATTGGCTCTCATGCTTTACATCACATGGCCTCTTCATAGATTGAGTTTAGTTCCTTTTAAATATGTGATATGTATTCTATACAATTGGGTGAAAAAGCTTCTAAAAAGGATCTCAATTTAAGTAAGTGGTGGAACATTTAATAATGTTCTACGTGTTCCCTCACTTTCAACTCATCTCCTATCAGTTTACTAGATCACTCACCTTGGTATAGGCATGTGATTTGAGTTCACTCCAAATTTAGTATATGTTAGAGAGATACACAATGACACTATATTAGTAGTAGGAATGGTCTATCATCATAATCAGATATATAGATTCTCAAACTTTTCTCATGACTCTCCTTCATATTCTCCTTCATTGGACTCACCTGAACATGATGATATTTTTGAGCCTAAGCATACTTTTGATATTGATGACTCTTCTTATAATATAGATGACTATAGTATTGATAGGGACACACCTCAACCATATATTTGTCACCTTCCATATGTTAAGGATTTATTTCCTAGTTAATGTACCTCTAGTTCATTTTAGACCTTATAAAAAACATGCATAATGATTTATGACACATCAAACATCAAGTAGTATATTCCATATTTTTAGGTTATTCAACAATATTTCATTGCCTTTTCTCCTATTGCACATTCATTTATTATATTAGTAGGCCCTCCTAACTTATAGGATGAGAACAATTCCTTGTATATTAATCACACCTTTGTTTAATATCCATCAGGCACTTGGCAGATAGATTCAGTATTCCAAGGTGATCCTCTCTTCACTACATCTACTTCTAATCCACAGTCTCCTCCAAGAACTCCATCGAAGGATAATGGATGGTAAGAGAAAATTATAGACTCTAGTGGGGATTATTAGCTCTATTATCTTATTTTCTCTTTTAGGGGAGGAGTTTTGTCCTATAGTTTTTTTCCATGTCTCCATTTTATGGGAGTTGCATTATAGTTGGGTACCTCATTAGGCCTTGTTGTTGGGACCCAATTATTCTCCCCACATAAGATACACTTTATGGGGTGTTAGTTTAGTCTTTTTCTTACTTTTGGTTTTACCTATGTGATTGTTAGTTAGCTTTCTTAGGGTTTTAAAGGTCATTAATATAAATACACTTTATGTTTTTTCTAATTATGATTTGAGTTAGTTAATTTTTTGGTGACCTTACCTCTCACTATATAATGTACCTCCTTTGTACTTTTTGGATAATTAGCTAATGAACATCTATGAAGCCCAATTTTATAATTTTCATTGCTCTTACCTAATCCTAGGGTTTTTATGCAATCTGTGATGTTCAAATAACTTGGAGTGATCTGACAAGATCGAAGACTCTTTAATCATATATTATTGGCCATTTAATGGTAGATTCCCATGAAAATACAAGGTATTAGTTGAAGGAACAAGACATTTGATTGATTTTTTTTTGCATGAGAACATAGGGATCTCATATAATGTAAAATATGTTGTTAAAAGAATAAAATGTTGAAAAAATTATGATCCACATGAAAAACATTTCTTGGACATGACACAAACAAAATTTTATAAAAAAATTATTGAAAACTTTAATGGGAAATTGATAATCAACCAAAGGTCATTTGAGACATGCAAGCCTTTCTAAGTTAAAATCAACCAAACATGCACCACATGTTTTTTTTAGGATCCATGTTGAATTTTATATATATATATATATATATATATATATATATATATATATATATATATGATGTTTTTTTTCATATACATTGTGATTTACATATTGATGAGATTATGCAAGAATACATGGTGGTTTCCCTACCTAAAACATTAAGAGAGTTAATCCAAGGTATTTTATGTCAAAGACCTAAGGGATAATTTTTTTGCCAGAGAATGTTTAGATGATATATGTAACACTTTTGGTGGTTTGTCACATATGGACAACTATATACATGAATAAATTTCACATGAATTTGGAAAGTAACTAGTTGATTTTAAGAAGTAAAGATATGTAAAGTGTGTATTAAAATATGGAAAATATTCATCAAGATGTGAGTTGGTTATGATCCAAGTATCTATATATAATTTCATGTTTGAATTCAAGAAGAATATCATGCACCAATATGTAAGACACACACATAATAAAAAATGGTTAGATAATCAATTCACATTATGAAAGGACAACTTCCTAGTTGGGATCATTTTTTTAGTTATAGAATATACTAAAATACACACTACAACCAAAAAATAAGGTTCAATCTCAGTAATATAATTCAATTCAAGTTGTAATTTTTGTACATATTACATTCAAACATGCCCCTAATAGCACATAAGATAAAAAAAATTATTTTAAGGGAGTACCAATTTTATATTAGTGATGATATATCACACTCTATAGAGTTTGTACAATGTTTTTTGAGATATTTTATAAAATATGAATGCAAGATAAATCATGTTCAATACACACTACATTTGTTCAAAAAATTATGCACAATAGTTTAAGAATTATTAAATGTTTTATTATTTAATTAGGATGTTAATAATGATCAAAATACACAATCAATTTTTTAAGATGTAAGGAATGATATTACATGCACACCCTTTCTTTGTCTTCTAAAATGTGAAAGTTTTCTTAGATCCAAAATGCAATTTTGGATAATTAAAATGTAAGTTTGAGGTAAAAATGAAATTTTATAAAGGCTACACACCCTTTTTAATAAATGGCATACATACTTTATAACCTAGAAAGGGTGTATGCCCTTTATAACCCATAAAATGTATAAGCCCTTTAGTTCATAGAGGGCATACACCTTTTTTCATTTTCACCATGCCAAGGTAGGGAAGGTTCAATTTTTTTGAAAAAAAGGGTGTACAACCTGTTAAGACAAAAAATGCTCTTTCCCATTTTGGCACTTTTTTTTCCCCCAAACTTGTGCATCCACCCTCAATATTCATAAAAGACACTGAGATAGGATTGTGATATTATTTTGGATCATCAAATTTGTGAAAGGAAATAAATGGATCTTCCAAAATCTTAACACTTATCACATTCTAATAATTTCCCATTCTCTTTTGATTCCCATGTTGATGGGGCTTATAATATATAACTATTTCACTCTTTATATTTGATATTCCTGGGTAAGAATTGTATTCAACAAAATTTAGACAAACACAAGATTAATATCTTAATTTAATTCAATACATTTATGAGGCATAATGACAATTTACTTAGTATTTTTAGCATGACCTATCAATTACACAATTTTATTGGTATTATCAAGCATAAGAAACTTAAGATCTACATATCTATAAAAGGCCACATTCTCAAATTTGTCATAGATCCACAATTGGATATCTATACCTATGGTGCTTCATGGATGAAAATTGACATCAAACCACATCTAGGGTAGAGAGTAATGCCTGGGTCCAAGTTCTTAGCCTCCAAGTACACTTAATCAGGATACATGTCCTTGTATAAAAGAATTGAAGTTATTTAGGCTAACTTTAGAAACACATAAAACTAAAACTACAATTTTTTTATATGAACTAAAATAAAATACATGTGCATGTCAAATCCATAGAACACATCAATAAAAAATATGAGATGAATCCCTAGTATATAATATACCAATTAGTGCTAAAATATTTTTCTTATGCAGTTGAGAGACAATTTCATGTCCTCTAACTGATATTTTCACTTACAAAACCTCCTATTTCAAATACATCACTTCCAACATGTTAGATAGGAAAATAACATATATTCCTAGGACCAAGACCACTTAATGCATCAAGATACACATTTTTTATGGCTTCTTTAGAACATAAAAACATTAACAACAAATATTGTCAATGTTAAAGCCCTAGTTGGATATCTCCACCTCTACAGCTTCACCACTCAAAAATGGAACTGCCACCATGTCAGGTGTGGTGAATAACATATGTGACTACATTATTGTCCTCTAATTATTATTTATTAGGAGATAAAGTACATATTATGGCATCAATAAAAATTGTAGGTTTGTAGGAAAATTTCAAACACCCTTGAAAAGAAAACCATAAGTCATTTACACAAAAATAAATAATTTTCATATGAATTTAAAATCTATCTAATTTTACCCTAGATAAAATTGATATAAAATAAGATATGAATCTATGTTAGATAATATATTGATTAGTGTTAAGATGTTATTTTTATGTAATCAAGAGATAAGTTTGTGTTCAATTGAAATTTCCATTTCCAAGACATCCCCTTACAAATACATCACTTAAAATATGCCAATATAGGTAAATTACATATTTTATTATGACCATGACCTTTGAATTCTCCTAGATACACATTTTTCAACTACTCTGGCATGCAAATACATTGACAATAAATGTTGTTAGTGTTTAAACCCTAGTTAAAGATATTTTAGCTCTGGTACTTCATGATTGAAAAAATATATTTTTAACAATATTAGGTGTGTAAAATAAAATATATTAACACATTATTATCCTCCAACTACACTCAATCAGGAAATGGAGTACTCATTCTAACATCAAGAATGTCCTTCCTTATATAAAACAATTATATTTTTAAGGTGAAATTTAAACATGCATATATTGAAAACCATAAGTATTTTTTATGAACCAAAATAACCTACACATGAATATAAAATCCCTATATTTTCACCCCACATAAATTTTATAAAAATAAGAGATGAATCTGTGGTAGAAGATATACTAATTAGCGTTAAAATGTTATTTTTTATAATTTAGAGATAAGTTTGTGTCCTCCAACTAACATTTCCACTTATGGGACCTCCCCATTAAAATACATCACTTAAAATGAATCAAGGTTTGAAACTAACATATGTTCCTAGGTCCATAACCTATGAATCCACCTAGATACATAATTTTCCAACTACTAGATAGCAAGACAAAACATTGACAATAACTGTTATCAACATTCAAGCACCACTATAAGATCTCAACCTAAGGTTATAAAGGGCTAAAAAATAAAAATTACACCACAATAATGGTGGATAATAATGCCTATTACCATGTTATTGGACTCAAAATACACTTGGTTAGGAGATGGATTACTTGTTTTAGCCTTAAGAACATCCTTCCTTACACAAAAAAAATGTAGTTTTATAGGTAAACTTCAGAAACATGTGAAAAATCTATAATTCACTTACATGAATGGAAGTAAACTTTAGTTTTTTGTTGAATCCATATAATTTCACCTATATCAAATCAATTAAACATAAGATACAAATCTATGGGACATGATCTAATGATTACTGATGAAATTTGATTTTTATGTAGTTAAGAGACAAGTTTGTAACCTCTAGATAACATTTTCAATTTTGGGATCTTTGCTTGAAAATAAATCACTTAAAACATGTCAATATAAGAAAATTACATATTTTCCTAGTATCATTACCTCTGAATCCACTCAGATACATGTTTTTATAGCTTCTCTTGCATGTAAAAAAATTGACAACAAATGTTGTCAATGTTTAAGCCTTATTTGATATCTCCACATACGTGTTTATCCCTAAAAATATAGATTAGGATTATCTAGGGTTAAAGAGGATAGATATAAACTAAGGTAAAAGGGTCATAAAATATCTCTATATCAAGCCAATTAGATGATAAACTCAGATGTAATATATGTTGAATTCATTAAACTGAGATAGGCTAAAAATAATAAGTACAACTATGTTAGATATGGAAATGACAAAGGAATAATGTACTTAGTTGGTTTTTATTATAATTTAGTTTTAGATATAGAAAAATTAGGAATAAAATTGGAATAAAATTATAAAACAATCACCAAATTCTAGATTGAGTGATTTTGTATCCTCAAACACTAGCATTAGCTTAGGATAGTTATGTCAATCCTACTAATTGAACCTAATGTAGGTGTCATGTATGAAATATCTACTAAAAAAGTATGTGACCACCTAGATGTTTTTGGTTTTGTATTTTACTTTTATTGGGTGCATTCATATATAGGTCATGGACTATTTCAACTCATGAAATTGTAAAACCCTAGTTCTTCATCTTCATAGCGACCTTAGGGTAAAATGGATTAACGGGAACACATTATTGAGATGACCCCAAATACCCATCTATCAATGATAACTTCCTACATATAAAATACTCTAAAGATGGCCTCATACTGATTTAGGTCTCCCCTATGTGTTGGCTTGTGTGTGAATTATGCAATAGGTGCAAAGCAAGTACAATAGTAACCTAGCTTGTAACTTGGTAAATCATACTTTTAGACTAATCTTTCATTACTTCAAGCCTATGTATGTTTTTTTCCTATGAATAATATGAGAATAAGATAAAATAGGAAACCTTTTACTTTGTTGATTTCTTGATTGAATGCTTAGATAAGTTGCCTTAGGTCTATACTAGGTTTTCCCAAGTGAGGACTAAATGAGGGTTGATATTGTAGTTATATCAATCTTTTTAGATAAATAAATTACATTAAAGCACTTAGGCTGACCATTAAGATACATTTTATTTGTAAATTAAATGACTTTATGGCATTATACACTTGCATTGGAGTATGAAACATGCATTGATGCATGTATATGTCTAGGATGCTAGTTTCTAGGGAACAATAAAGTAGGTATAGGATCAAAAATTGTATAGGTTGAAGATAATAAAGTTTTAAGAATTATAAAAATAAATATAAGGTGTAGGTCATCAACATATGATTGGTTACACCAATATATAGGCCAAAAGGCATAAGATAGATAAGATGCAAGAATCTAAAATTAGGAAAGGTCCAAAACTAAGAGGAACAACCAAGGTCTGAGTTTTCCAAGTGTACAAGACTAAGGTGTTATATATTCCATCAATATCATCTACATTCCACCCCATTTAATATAGTAATGAAATTCCTAGTTTAGAGGATAATAAATGCATACTTGGGCATGTATAACATACTTTACCTTTATTTGAGTCCATCTTGAGTGCTTTTTCGATGACTAGCCTAAAACTAAGAGCATGTTATAATACATAATCAATACATATAATCTAAAATTAAAAGTATTTAAAATATTTAAATTGAAAGATCAAGGTTTAGGAGTACACTTGTGTGTCGATGAAACTACCTTGCCTATTGAAAACTTGATTTGAAAAGATGTAATATTGTAAATCTTTAAAATTGAGATTAAGACATATATAAAAATCTATAAAGTGCATATATATAATAAGATAGAGAGATATTATAAGTCACATGCCTCCAACCTTTAATAAAATGTGAGTTTTAATCCAATAGTTGAGATTAGCTTAACCATGCAACCCAATCATACTTATAAACTAGTGAGAATGAGTGAACAAAGTAAACTCATAGTATCAAACTAGTGAGGATTGATGATACAATTAAGTCAAACCTAAAACTTGACAAGATTGAGTGATTTAATCACCTCAAACATACCAAAAGTGAGCCAACTACTATATTAGATTAGCTCAATACAATTCGTAAAATTCCATCCCAGTGGGTGATGACAGTCCTTGCGAGTGTTTTGAAATATGAAACTGATTTGGATTTTGTAATATTAGGTACACATTATATATCATATGAACCTTAGATATTTCTCATGTTGAAACTATGTATAATAATGATACCAATATATAGAATTCTACCAAAACTTTGAATCTAAATTATATAACTATGTACTTTGGTCAATTCAAAAACTATGTAAGTGTGGATAACATGTTTTAAAATAATGCCCTCACTATATATTTAGAAATATAATAAATAAAATAAATGCCAATGTGGAGGAAAATTTTCTAAAAAATGCCCCCAATGAATATGGGTGTACTCAATACTAAATAAGTGTGGAGAACATGCCTCCAAAGCATGCCCCCTTTGAATTTGAAAACTGATAAAGTGCCAATGTGGAGGTCATGTTTCCAAAACATGTCACCACTGAATCTAAGTGTGATGAATATTAAATAAGTGTGGAGAAAATGATTTCAAATCATGCCCCAAATGAATATGAAAAATGATATAAGTACTAACATAGAGGACATGTTTCCAAAACATGCCTCCACTAAATTTGGGTGTATAAAATACTAAATAAGAGTGGATAACATGCTTCTAAATCATGTCCCCACTAAATCTAAAAATTGTGTCAAATTCAAAGAAAATACCTCTATGACATGCCCTTACTAATATTCCCCATTTTGAGGTGAGGGAATAATATAAATTAATAGTTAGCTCACGTGAAAAGGATAAGCCAAGTGTATAATTTGTGGATGGAACCATGTAGCATATAGAATAAAATGTATAGGTAAATGTAGCATTAAAACACATAGAAAAAATTGATCATATGGAGTCCTAATATGTGTAGACACCCTAAATCTGGCCACTAATGACCTCCAATCAGGGTTTTGGCCAATTTCCATCCAAAATACACAATTTGGCCTAAAAACACTAAATGATGTGAAATTGACATATTCAAGTTCTGATTTTGGTTAGAGTATCACTAAATGGGGTAAATGAAATTTATGGGCTAGCTAACTTTAATTAGTTAATTTTGAGTCAAAATACCAATTTTGTACATGGGTTCTTTGGATTGCTCTTTCCTATTAAATCTCTTGCACAAGACATGTGCCTTTTTTATTTTATGTTGACAAAATCCTAAATGGGATAATGGATTCAACACATCTATCATCACTTTATAATTTAAATCCAGTCAATTTTTAGACCAATAACAAGGCATTCTAATCAATTTGAGTAATATTTGCATAAAATGCTTAAACATGCTTTAGAGATAATTAAACCAAATTATAACCTAATCAATAAATCTATGAAAAATTATTGAATAATTTGTTTTAGAAATGAATATTGAATATCTACATCATCAAGTGACCTCATTTCTTGGGAAGACATCCCTAGGCCATAAATGCCACAAATATTAAGATTCATGCCTCCCATGCCTCATAAAAGCCTTCATACCTCTTAATTGCTCCTCTATCTCAAATATTGATGAGCCTATTTATCAATTTTAATTGTAAACTTGGATTAATCCTTAGCCACACATCTCAATCTTGAGATGGATGGTTCAGGTTGATTCTAATAAAGCTCAAAAAACTATAAATGGGAGGCCTTACCACATCACTTCTAAGATATTTTAGTGCAAAGTTACTATGCTCAAATATCTTCAAAAGCTATTTTGGTGCAAAGTTATAATGCATAAATATCTTCAAAAAGCCATTGCAATTAGTGTTACCATGCCAAATTGATTCCAATCCAAGCCAAAGCTAATGGTGCCAAAGAGAGATGGAGGTAGCCAAGCTTCCATTGATGAGGACTTCATGAACACAAATCAAGCAAGCCAATCAAAGAATACTCTTGGAGCATCAAAGAAGGTAAGAAATGTGTGTTTTCTTGCATTTTAGTTATTCTTTGTTCATTTATTTCTCATCACTAAGCTCACCCTAGTAACTAGGCATGAAGATGTTAGTTTAATGTGTTTTTTATTTAGTTTCATTCACTAACACAATACTAATCCCCTCTTCTTAGTCAAATTCCTAGTTTTCATAATAGCACACACGATGGGACAAGACGTATCCCACACATGAAGAAGATCATTAAGCAACTTTAAAATATTCATTTGGATCATTAAAATTCTTTTAATTTGATTTTTTAACTTTGTTTTTCTATTTTTATTTGTCACAGGTTTACACAGTAACCATCATTGGTTAGTAAAACCGTCGTCGATTGGTATAGCCATTGTCGGTCACTATTGGTATAATCATTGTCGATCATATAAGTATCGCCAGTTAGTAAGTGTAACCATCATCTCATTATATAGCTGAAATTGGTCACTGTGTTTTTCTTAAAAACATAAAACTTGAGAGCTAATAGGCTATTTTAAAATGCTTAGTTTGGGGTCATACAGACTCTATTTTGGATGATTTTTTAAAACCATGTGTTTTATCCTAAATTTTTAGAATTTGACATTATTTTAGCTTCAAGCTTCATATATTTTTCACAAAATTTTGAAAATCTACTTAAAATGTTTCTAATCTAACATATTTACTTTTGGGGTGATGCCTTAAGGGTAAACAGGTAACCAACAAACTTGGAACTTGTTAAAACATGATATTAAGACATATTTGGCATGATTTTAAAATTAATTAGGAACATTATTTTGGTGCTTAAAATAAAATTTAAGGTGCTTAAATAAGTGTTTTTATCATTATTTTTCAAAGTTACAACTAAGATCAAGGGGTCAAATTAACACCACCTCATTTTTTGAATTTGGGCTTAAAAATGAACTCACCTTTCCAAGATTTTTGTATTCATTTAGTTGTTTAAATTAGATTTTTGTTTGGAAAAAAGAGGAGTGTTACATGTATGGTCTTCCATTTTTCCCCTTTAGGGAACCTTTGGAATAAAAATCACCATTACTATTACAAAAATCCTTGTCCAAGGCTTAGAAAGAATGTCATCTAAAGCACTCCCCAAAAACTTGTCAAAGTTTGGGTGACATTGGAAATGACCCTAAAGCATTTATTTTTATATATTTCATTTCATTGCATCTTGATTTATGAGGGGGATGTCATTACCTCCCAAGATTTATTTAGGGAAGCTTTGACTCAGGGTTTCATCTCTCAGTATTGACTTCACTTATTCTTTCTAAGTTGCACACTAGATGTATCTACATTTGGACATCACACTACACTGAGTGAACAACAGGATGTAGTGGTTGTAAAAATGACTAGAGCATTTTACAACTAGCCAATACCATGGTCACCCAATTTTCATGATTTTCATTTGCATTTTTTGATGTGAAAGTCATTATGCAATTGATTCCCTTAGAAAAATTTGAAAATTTGATAGTTAGTCAACCCCACATTGCCATACCCTTGTTAAGATTTGGATGATTTTACTTAGTGTATTTTGGTCATTTATCTTGGTGTTTTTAAGACTAAAACTTGTTTTTTTGTTCATAAAGCCATGTCAAAACCAATCTATCTATATGTCACTCTTTTGTCTAAAGAGGTGTTATGCTGATCATTTTACACCACACTTGTGCCTTGAATTTTTTTCTAAAATTATTTGTGTGTGTGTCATTTGAGTTGCAGAGGGTAGTGTTATGCTGCCCAAATCATGTCAAAATATTTTGATCCTTTTGAGTCTTTGAAACATAGCATAGATCACATTATTTGAGCATGCTTACACCATTAGTCTACTCAATTTGTTTCAAGACTAATTCCCCTTGTATCAAAAACTATTTGTTTCACACTATGTCACATACATTGTTTGGACCTCATTTATGTGTCATCATGTTGTCTAATCTTGTCTAGCTTGTTTGGTCAAAATCTAGTTTTCAACATTGAGTTTTCTATTAACCTTGTCAATTTTGGATTCAAACATTGATTGATTTCTATTTAGGATTTAATTCATGGGGCTGATACATATATCTTTTTCTTTTGGGTTTCATAACTTCGGTTAATAAATTATTCAAATTTAAAGACTTGTTGTTTTATTTGTTCAGTACATATCCTTATCATTGTTTGTGCCTTTATTTGGGAAAAACATAGTATTTCTTCAAAGAGCCTTTTATCTCATGCCTTATGCCAACTGATCATGTTTATGTTTGATTCTATGTGTCAGGTCTATGTCAAAGTTATTTCCAAACTTGTTAGATTAAATCATATCACATGATACCTTTATTTCAAGTCTAGCTTTTGATGGCATTTGGCCAAAAGTCTGAGCATATGCCTATTTGTTTGAGCCTATATTTTGACTCCACATTTGGATAAAAGACCTAGTAACTCAACTTTTCCCTTGTCTAGTTTAGACCTTGTTTGGAACAGTTTGACCTAGACCTTTGACATGCTAATTTTTATTTAGATGCTTGACCTCTTATGTGTATGAAATTTGACATTTGATGTTAGATTATTTTATACCAAGTCTTAACATAAATTATTTTGGAGATACATCTTCACTTTTAGACCATATTAAAGATATAGATCCACCCCTTTCACCAAGTTATACCAAGTTTGAACCATTTGTCCTTTGAACATAGTTTTTTTAGAGTTTGTATAACTCTAATTCTTTTTGTTTTCAGAGCTTTCATCATTTATGTAGATACATCTATATACACTTATGGTGGAGTCATGTACAATCCAACTTATGATAGAATGGCCACACAAAATGACTTTTATGGATCTAGTCAAGACCCCAATGATGATAATATGGTTTATGAGATAGATTTCTATCTACCTCATAATAATCATTCATGGGAACAAAGTCATGAACCAACTCACGATCCAACTTGAGACCTAGATTGGTATGAAAAGGCTTGTGAGGAGGACTTTGAAGACCTAACTATAAATAATATTGTTTAGGATATGGATCCATACCCTCTTTCTAATAAATAACACATGGAACATAGTAAGGAACCAACTTACCACAATGTCCTTTTGTTATCCAATCATCAACTACCCCTAACCCTATTTTAGATTATATGATCTATCAAGATATACAATATCCAAGGAATAGCATTACCATTCCTATATCTAGTCCTTTGGCTTGTGTGAGTAATCAAGCTCCACAATGCCCCTTCATCATTCTAAGACCTAGTCCATTGGCTTGTGTAGGAAATGAATCTCCACATCACCCTATCATTACTATTTTAGGACTTCATCCTTTGGCTCATGCAAGTAATCATGCTCCCCAATGCCCTACCATTATCCAACCATAAGTCATTCCTTGTCTAGTACCAATCCCATCCAAACCTCAACCAATCCAATCATTTGAAGACCAAACTAGGTTCAAAATTGGAAACCAAGGCCAAAATAACCAACCAATCCATGATGTTTTTGTTGAACCAATCATTTGTGATAAGTCAACCTATGATGAATCATCTATTGATCTTATACTAATTATTAAGGAGTCTCAATCTGACAAGCCAATCTTTGTTGAGTCACTTCTTAATGATTATAACCACCTTCGAGAAAATCATTACCTTGACCATATGCCTATTTTTTAAAAGCCACTTATTGACAAACCAGTCTCTAGCGAGTTATCTCTTGACCTTTTTCCCATCTTAAAGAAGTCTCACTTTGATAAACTAGTTTTTTTGGAGCCCATTATGCCATCATAGACCATTACTTATCCAAAACACAATATTTAACAAGATATCATTGTAACAAAGTACCCATCAAATGAATAATCAAATTTAGAGTCAAGTTTTATTCTTGAACCAACATCAAATTTACCATTAGAATAAGAATCAACATTAGTCTCAACATCAGATTCAGAGTCCCTTGAGTTATAATCAAATTTAGAATAAGAATATGTTCATAGTCGTTACAACATTGGTTACACATGCCTCGCAGATCAATTTAAATATATTTGTGATCCTTCTATAGTTTTTGAGGATGATTTCTTCATCTTAAACATAAGTTATCATACTATCTTCTATAAGGATTATGCAACCTCTCCCCATTCCATTACTATTCCACAGGCCATTACCATCAACAAAAATAGCCATATCATTGGCATTCCATCTCCCACAAGTGTCAATTGGGATCTATAGAATCAAACTTTGTTAAACTACATCCATGGTGACATAGCAATTAAAGAAGAGAAAGGATGCCAAGACCACATTCATGTAGTAGAAGAAAACTTTCCTATTGAAACCTTTTCAGAGCTAGGGGAAAATCAAAGTTAGAACTCAACATCTTCTAGTGAAACTTTTTCAAAAGTGTTAGAAGACAATTAATGTCAAAAGCCAATGTCCATTAGTGAAACCTTCTCAAAGGCACTATATAACAATCAAGACAACTTCATTAGTGAAAAACTCTTTGAGGCACCAATAGATAAGCATAAAATTTCTTCACTAGTTGATGAAGATAAACTCAAAGATCAAATAAAAATAGCTTCCTATCTATAGCCTAATGAGATGGTAGCTACTCTCAAGATCAAACAACAAAAAAATCTGGTGGTCCTATTGAGAGAACAAGTCTTTAGCCCTGTCACAACTAAAATTATGTCACATCCAACATCAACAACATTACATGTGACTAAAATTACTAATCTTCATTTATTTCCCCATCATTATACTAAAATTACTAATCTTCATTTATTTCCCCATCATTATACATTCCATTATAATCTACCATTCCATTTCACAATCAAACCTACCATCCATTATTTATCCTTATTTACCATCCATGGCCACACTTTCCTTTGTAGAGGCTATAAAGATACCTTGTCTCAATGTTTGAAGGAATCAAAATCAATGACCAATGAAGATCACAAAAGCATTCTTGACAACTAAATCGGCATCCAGTTCTTGATAGAGTATCTATTTAGATGAGGTGTGGGATAGAAATAAACATGATTGATTATTATATTTGTATCATTTGTTGATTAAGACATGCATCTTTATCTCAATAGGAAAAATAGAATCATATGCCATTTACCACACCTAGGCCAAAAACATGTACCATACTATTTCACATTGCCATGCCATTTCCATTGTTACATATCTATTTTCCATTGTAACATATTCTTGATATTCACCCTATCACTTGGGGGAAAACCCTCTTACCATTTTATCCATCATATCATTCTATTCCTATCTATACCAAAGCCCATTTTTAGTCATCCTACCCAATCCTATTTTGATCTTGGTTCATTTGATTCTTCCCACACCTTTTGTGACAGGATTATAATCAAGTTTTAATAACCAATCTAATCTATGTTTACAATTATAGTCTATGAAAGTAGTGTAATAGTTGATCTAGCAAGATATCTTTCATCTTATCAAGTTTGTTTATGAGACTTGATTATAACCACCTATGGGAAAATTAGTGTCTCACTAGTCTTGCTACTAATTATAACCACTTATGGGAAAATTAGTATCATTGACCTATGCCATTGTATCCTAGTTATAACCTCATGTAGGCAAATTAGGGGCAACACTTATTTACCATGCATTACCACATCACCTTGCCATCACTATTTTCATTTGATTGACCATTTGCTAGATCTGAGAACTTGTTGGGACCTAGTTGGTTTTTCCTCACCTTTTATGTGAATGGAATTACTATGACTTGAGGTCATTTTAGGACTATGTGGGTCATGCTCAATTCATGTTGAGGTCACCTCAGTCCCCTTTTCCATATGTTCTCACTATTTTACAAGCAACCTAAGACAAACACTCTCATCATTTTGTAAGCAGGTATCTTGTCATTCTCTAACAAGTTAAGATATCTAAAAATGCCAAAAAAATTCATAACATTTCAAAAATCCAAAAAAAATTATCCTATCTAAGCCTAGTTAGTTATCCTCAATCCATCTTATTGGGGCATGGTTATTGTTAAGATACTTTCTTTTGCTTTTGTTTTTAAGATTTCTATTTGTTTGTTTATTTCAATTTATTTATTTATTTTTTGTTTTTTATTTTTTTGTTTGTTTATTTGTTTGTTTGTATTTTTGTTTTATTTTTGCACTATTGCCTTGACTCAGTCTATATGTGTTCATTGGGTGATTCCTTGAGCACATTATTCTTGAGTCTATCCATATTCATACGTCAACATTGTCATCATGGATTTCATCATTATTGAATTATTTTTTAGTGTTTATTGGATTGGGATTCAGTCCTTATACATATCTTGGACAAGTATTCATGGTGTTCTATTATGATGCCTACCATCACATGCTACAACAAAAATTAGCTTCAGGAAAGTCTGCAATCAATAGGGCTATAGAAGTTTCTCCTTGGCACCTTGGCAAACCCTTCCATCCCACCCTTGATCAAATTAACCCAATAGCCATTCTAGTTGTATCATTATGAATAAGGAAGATAATTTCCTCATTGGTAGGTACAAATGAATCATTTTGAATGATCAATCTTATTCCTATATCCATCTCTTTCATCACTTTGCACCTACTCATATTTAATCTATATTCTAGGTTATATCCTTGATTTATGCTTGCTAATCAGACCTAATTGGGACACAATCATCTTGAGCTAATCTAATTCTTTTTAATTATTATAACCACCTATGGGAAAATTATTATTTTGACTTTTAATCTTAATTATAACCACCTTTGGGAAAATTAGTATCCTTTTTACATCAATGCATGCAAGCATTTTCTTGTTTAGATTAATCTCAACCATGGGTTAATTCCACATTTATTCTTGTTTCTTTTTGAGGTACCATCCATCAACAAATGTAATAGCCACTCCATTTAGGGGGCATCATCATAGGCTTCTTAAAATCATTTAGAGCTTTGTTCTTCAACCATCATCTTCTTTTTAGCATATATGGCCATTTCTCATTATTTGAGAATACATTACTTTTCCTATGGTTTCAAATACCTTCCTAAATAGGGGAAAATTGTAGATACCTAAATCTGCTCATCGATGACCTCCAATCAAGATTTTGGCTAATTTCCAGCCAAAATACACAATTTGGTCTAAAAATCCTAAAACATGCTAAATGATGTGAAACTAACATATTCACATTCTAATTTTGGTTAAAGTATCACTAAATGGGGCAATTCAATTTATGGGCTAGCTAACTTTGATCAGTTCATTTTGAGTCAAAATATCATTTTTCCCCTGGGTGCTTTGGATTGCTCTTTCCTATCAAATATCTTACACAAGACACATGCCTTTGTTATTTTGTGTTGATAGTATCCTAAATGGGATAATGTATTCAACACATCTAACATCACCTTCTAATTTAAATCCAATCAAATTTTAGACCAATAACAAGGCATTCTGATCAAATTGAGTAATATGTGCACAAAGTGCTTAAACATGCTTAAGAGCTAATTAAACCAAATTAGAGCCTAATCAAGAAATCCATGGAAAATTATTGAATAATTTATTTTGGAAATTAATATTGAATATATGCATCATCAGGTGACCACATTTCTTGGGAAGACATCCCTAGGCCATAAATGCCACAAATATCAAGATTCATGTCTCTCATGCCTCATCAAAGCCCTCCATACCTCTTAATTGCTCCTTTATCCCAAATATTGATGCACCTATTTATTAATTTTAACTTCAAAATTAGATTAATCCTTAGCCACACATCTCAATCTTGAGATGGATGGTTCAGGTTGATTCTGATTAATCTCAAAAATCTATGAATAAGAGGTCTTACCACATCATTTTTAAGCTATTTTGGTGTAAAGTTTTTGTACTCAAATATCTTCAAAAGCTATTTTGGTAAAAAGTTATAATGCACAAATATCTTCAAGAATCCATTGCAATTAGTGTTACCATGCCAAATTGATTCCAAGCCAAGCCAATCCAAAACCAAAGGTGCCAAAGAGAGATGGAGGTAGCCAAGATTCCATTGATGAGGACTTCATGAGCATAAATCAAGCAAGCTAATTGAAGAATACTCTTGTAACATCAAGGAAGGTAATAAATGTGTGTTTTCTTGCATTTTAGTTGTGCTTTATTCATTTGTTTCTCTTCACTAGGCTCACCCAATTAACTAGGCATGAAGATGTTAGCTTAGTGTATTTTTTATTTACTTTCATTCACTAACACAATATTCATCTCCTCTTCTTAGTCAAATTCCTAGTTCACAATATGTATGATAAAGATCATAGTAATTTCAAGTAGTAACAATATAATCTATAAAATGAAACAAGCACATGTTAGGATCCATTCCTAAGAGTACAATTGATTACCTTTGTATAAGCAACTAAACACAGAATTAAACTAGAAGTAATAAGTAACTAGAATTTAGAAATAACAAAGTGTAGACACCGAAATCGTGTCTACCCCTTGGTCGACTCCCCCCTTGGTCCCCTTGGTCCACTTCTACATATTTCTAACCCACACACTTATTAATTTAAAATAATTAACTATTTTAAATTAATAACACCCCATTTGACACTTCACCCATGACACATCATCCTCCCCTTGGATTCCCTCTCCTTGGATGCCTCCCATCACCCTATGACCAATTTATGACCTCATTCCAACTCTTCCCCTCTCTCCCACACCCATTTAACCCGCCTTCAACCATTTTCCCATGACCCCTGAACTTGGTAGTCAGAAGAATGGGTGAAAGGCTAATTTTATCCCTTTATCCCCATTTTCTAGCTGCCGATGTTGGTTACCCATCGGCTGACGCCGACAAGATCACCGACGTCGGTCGCTTAAGACAGGCCCAAAGGTGCATTCTCTCCCCTTGGCTCCTGATTCTCTCACCAAGATCCTCATTCTCTTCCCTGGATGCTAACTCTCTTGCACCTACACTTCAACCTCTCTCTCTCTCTCCTGGATGTATAGCAAACATCACAGGCTACAAGTACATTGCAATAAGTCTTCTACAATAGTGGCATCAATAACCAGTCTTCTACACTCCTCCTTTAGCAAGTAACAGCTAAGTATTCCTCTGTATTTTTATTTCAGTAGCTTAGAATGTATTTTTAATCAGTTTTTTGTTTATTACTTCTAAGCCACATCACCAACCAGACCCGACTATCAACCAGACCAATCAGACACTCTTCTTGGAGAGGTTGAAAAGCCGTCCTCTTAACCTGACCCCTTTTGACCACTATCTCTACTCCTTGTCCCTCCTAAGACCCTGTCTACTGCCCTGCAACCCTACACAGACCCTTTTAGACTCCCAGACCCCTTTTATCGACCACAGACACAACCTCAGACCCATCCACAGACTATTTCCCCCACCGATGTCGGCATCCTAACTGATGTCGACAGACTTAACCAACCGATGCCAGTAGCCTAACCGATGTCGACGACTGTGGAAGACCGAAAGTAACACATAGGTATGCATCTTCTCTATTTATTTTGCTTAGTCTTCCATTATTTCTCATTATCAGACATTTTCTTTATCAATCAGTGGACTGACACCCTTCCAGGAAGTCTTTGCACTTTTGGGATCAAGCATTGCTTGGCAGTCCACCTTACATCCATCTAATAATCTCTTTGTTGAGTCTCTTTCTTCTGTAGGTGTCATCCTCCATAGCCAAAGAGGAGTTCTCTCAACATCTAGATAACAGTGTGCAGACCTCATCTGGGTAACATCTAACCCTAGACCATTTATCTTAGTTTCTTACTTCCTTTGAATGTAGAAAAGCGAAAATAGTTTGAAACATTCTGGCACGCCCGGTGGGACCCTAAGAGTTTTCCTTGGGTTCATACTTTTTTCTTCTAAGCAAACTTTTCATATAGGTGCATTAGGTCTCTTATTGCATCTTTTTCCTCTATCTCTTCCAAAAGACACTATCAGCAAAGTTAAAAAGAATCCTTCTTTTTCTTTCTTTCTTGCATCTTAGAGTAGTAAATTCATACTCTTCAACCTCTTCTCACTTGTCTGCATATGAACACACATTTCAATTTTGGCTTAAAATCTATTGCATCTCATTTCTGATTGCATGCATCTTTAGTCCACACATCTATTAATTAAACCGCATCATGAATTAATCGTAGCACACTTATGTTACATGACCAGACCACTTGCACAAAATCAAACATCTAAACTCACTTGAGACAAGGTCTGACTAGGATTTCATCACCTAGCAGATACCTTACCCGTCCTGGCAATCCCACTTGGACTTCACCACCAAGGAGAAAGCCCACCTTATTCTCTGGTAGAGGATAAACTCTAGGGGAAGTATATACTGGCTAAGTGAGACCAGCTTATCACTAGGCTCATGAAGTGAGGGGAGCTTGCTCCTTAGCACCAAGCCACGTACAGAACCTAATACAAACTCTTGAGTACCGAAATTAACCTGAAACAAACCTTAAACTACTTCTTCTAGGATCCATTCTACAAGCCAACTTTCCAAACACATTCATCTAAGGCATAAGCCAACAAGACTCTAAAAATTATTCTTAGGAATTAACGTTAGGGTCTGCTTGTCTTCATCTTCTTTTCTATCTTTATCTGGTTTTTTGAGCTAGTGAGAATGTTTTCTTCTTTCTTCCAAAAACTCTCAAATTTTTTGAGTTTCTGGAAAACACAGTAACTGACATCAGTTTCACCATTGATGTCAGCAACCTTTCTTCACTGGCATCAGTTATCTGACCGACATCAGCAATCTATTTCACTGACATCAGTTTTTCAACTGATGTCGATCATTGTCCAAATTTTTCTTCTCAAAATAGCAAGCTTAAAACCTGGCTTTCTTGCTGTCCAACACCCATTCTAGTTTTTTGAGACTGAAAAACACAGTTTCTAAAACCTGACCCTTCTTGCCTTGAATGGTTTTGACACATAGTCAAACCAGAACTCTTCTTGACTGTGCAAGGCAACAACCACTCCCACCTTTGCCATCTATGCCTAGTCCTCTAATGGAGTATCATTTAGAGACCGAATGAACTCCTACTTGACCAACTCCCAATCAACCTTCAATTGTCCCCAAAGGGGACCCAAACTTTGAGAGACTCCTTGACCACAACGTCAAGGCTCTCCAACACTATCTCGCAAGAAACCAAACGTGAGACCTTTTGGGTGAAGCAGTGATGACATCAACACCATCTGCTACCTAGCCTTTTATGACTTAGACTATTGCCTCAACCATTAACCCGACCATGGCCAATATGCAAAGTTTGGCCTCGCCTTCTATTTTTGGATCGACCTCCATTAGGGTTTCATTACCCCCTCAACCACATGCAATTCAACCAAGTTCTACATCATACCAAAACTTGATTATCTTGACTCCACACACTCTTGCGCCTATGAATGCAAGAGTGTTTACCTCCCCTTTTGCCAATGCCGCCATGCAACCACCTTTGGCAGTATCTAGTCAACTTATGCCTTCTACCTTCATGACACAACCATCCTTGGCTTCCACTTCTATCCCTATGACTAGTCATCAATATGTTGCACCTATACAAGTGCAACAAACTACGTCATATGCCTCTTCTAGCACCTTCCAAGTGCCTTACAACCTAGGGGGTGCCCTAGCTACCAATTTGTCAGCCGATCTCATCAATATGCTGATGGACAAAATGTCTAGTCTTGAGGCTTCCATTTCCGGTTCAAGCAATGTCCTTTCATACAACCAAATTTGCAACGAACCCATCCATCCCTCAGTCCCAATCCAACCCTATCCAAGTCAGTGGGAACTTCCCAAGTTTACTCATTTCTAGAGTAAGGAGGACCTGCAACAACATCTACGAGCATTCAAACATGCTTGTTATGTTATAGCGCATGATGATGCATTGTTACTACGCACGTTTCCCATGTCTCTTTCTGGCCCTACCCTAGATTGGCATAGCACCCTTACCAGTCATTCTATTTTTTCCTTCACGCAACTAGCCCATCTTTTCCTTAACCATTTTTCTATCAATATCACCAAAAAGGTCTTAATCACAGACTTATACTCTATCAAACAATTCGACGATGAATACATAGCCGATTTTGTCGCCCGTTGGAGAGGCTTAATCAACCAACTCTCCTTCCTTTTACCTCAACCCGAGCTCATTGAGCTCTTCTCTCGAGCATGTGCCATGCACATCTCATCCACCTTACGGGTTCAAACATTTTGCACTTTTGACGAAGCTTTCACCATGGCCCAAAAGCTTGAACTCCATGTTATTAAAGAAAATAGGGTCAAATTACGTAATACCAATGCAAAAATTGATGACCTTTCTTCTTCCATACCTTCTTCTTCCCACTCTAAGTTCAAGGGAGTGGCAAATGCTATGGTCTTTAGATCACCATCTCCATCAACAACTAACCAACTGCAACCTTCAACATCACAAAGCATCACAAAACAATTCCAACAATGATACATACAGCGTCAGTATACTCCTATAGGAGAATCATACACTTCCATTTTGGATAAACTCGTTAAGCAAGGGGTCCTCAATCTCCCTCCCATCTGACCACCTCAATTCGACCCTTCAAAATCCATCCCTACATGGTATAGAGAAAATGACTTCTGTCACTATCACCATGCCCAAGGCCATGAATAAACAACTATCGAACCTTCAAGAACATTGTCCAAGACATGATAGACAAGGGGGATCTTATTTTAGATAACCTAAATGCACCACCTAATCAACACATTGATATCTTCAAACAACCTTTTCCTAACCATATTCCTAGCCAAAACAATGTCCAGACCATGGCCGATAGCTCCCAAGAGCATGATATACGCACGATCAACACGATCTCGCCTCTTGTCCCTGACCAACCTCCTCCACAGGTAAAAGAGCTTTCTTCTCTTATTCGTCCATCATAGGTAGAAAAGCCTTCTTCTCCTATTAGTTCTCCATCGACCTCTCTTATATTGGAAGATGCTTTGACCATACCAATGCCATTAGCCCCACCTTCATCCTTCCTCCTACCAATGGAGGACCATACCCTTCCTACTCCTCAACCACAAGTAAAAGGCACCATCATCCCTGCCCTCTATCCTCTTGCGGAGTCACATTCTCCAATTTATTCTCCACCAAGAGAAGAACATGTCTCTTCACCCACTTCGATCGAGGAAGACCCAGTGATGGTTTTCTCTTGCCTTTTACCTGAGATCACTACATCTCACTCACCTTCATCCACATCTGAACCCAAACCCATACAGGCGTCCACCATGCCAAAAGAGATTAAATCTCTTGGTGTTCGCCCCATATCTAATCTTGCCTCACACAATAGTGGCCCTTAAACCAAACCAAAGAAAGCCACTAAACCACACCAGAGAATTCCTCCCCCACCTTCATCATTGCCCTCTATTTTGGGCCCACATCCATCCACCTTAATAGGAGTGCTTCCTACTCCAACACCTCACAGAGGCAAATTGCCTCCATTATCCCCTTTACCCATTAAACATATATTTCTTCCAAAATGACCAATGCCTCCTATGCCTCCAAAACAAAAGTCATCAACTCTTACTGCAACAAAACACGCAGACCCATTGGCGGGTTCTTATGCCTTGCTATTACGACAATTGTTGCAGTCTTCTTACATCAGTCTTCCACCTCTTAAACCATACCAATCTCTCAGACCAAAAATGCCCTGGTTCGATGACACTAAAGTTTGTGCCTATCATCACACGCTAGGACATGACACTGAGCATTATTGTGCCCTCAAGGTTGTCATTCGCCAATGCTTGGAGAAAGACACCCTTCTTCTTGACCATATTATCAACAAACCTTCAACATCATCCCATGCTTCCCATACCTCCTCACCTTCACACTCATCAACTCTCAGATCAAGACCATCTTGGTTCGACATTACCTAAATTTTGTCACTATCATCGCACACCGAGACATGACACTGAGCATTGTTACACTCTTAAAGTTTTCATTCGTCAACACCAAAAAAAGGATACCCTTCTCATCAAGGATCCTCTTGACTTCCCCTTTGCCAAATCTTAGACACCATCACATGCCTCACAAATATCATCACCTAAATCGAGATCTCAACACTAGACTATGGTCCCTCCACCGCCTTTAACCCCATTATTTGAAATCAACACAGTCAACTTGACCACCAGCCCACCAACCCAAAAGGATAAAGGGAAAAGACATGTTTCTATCCCTTGGACATCCCCATCTACCAAGCCTTCACCACAACCAAAACCCAAGATTACTATCTTGGGCACATTTCGACCAGCATCCTCAAAGACAATCCCTAACTCTGTGGTGAAGCAACCTCACCACATGACCCCTGTGAAGATGTCTTTGTATGATCTCATACAAAACTCTCCACAACATCATCAAACTTTTATCCAAGTCTTACAATCGATGGAGGTCCAACCTGATGACCCCCAACCATTAACCACTTTAATCAAATCATTACCAACCATTTCCTGTATCACCATCTGTGATTTTGAGATTCCTTCTTCCAACTTGGCAGATCAAGATCTCACCCTCTCTAACTAAATATGTCAAATATTCTCCCTAGCAACTGGGGAAATTTAACCTTAGCCTGACTATCGTAACCTCGACCAAACATCAAACATCAACCAAGCCTCGATCAAGCCTCGACCAAACCTCAACCAAGCCTCGACCAAACATTGACCTCGACCAAGCCTCGACCAAACATCGACCTCGACCCAGCATTGACCAAACATCGACCTCAACCAAGCCTCGACCAAACATCGATCGACCAAGCCTCGACCAAACATCAGTCTCGACCAAGTCTTGACCAAACATCGACCTCAACCAAGCCTCGACCAAACATCAACCAACCTTTTAATCATCCACCTCAACCAAGCCTCGACCAAGCCTCGACCAAGCCTTGACCAAACATCAACCAAGCCTTGACCAAGGCTTGACCAAACATCAACCAAGCCTCAACCAAACCTTGACCAAGCGTCAACCAACTTCTTAATCATCTTCATGTCCAACATCAACCAGCATGTGACCAATTTGGAATGGAGAAAATGGGGCAAGTTTGCTCCTAATTGACTCAAACCTTGAATCATAACACAAGCATAGGTCAGGGACTTATCAAAAATTGAGCCCCTTTATGCCTTGCATCTTTGACCAGTCTACTGTTAGTCACGTACTCAAACACTTGATGTTAACTTGAGCTCGATCCCTTGAGCAACCTCTCATCATCGTCATTCTTATTTCTTTTCAACCCTCAACCTTGTAAACATTAGTCACCCCTTTTGTCAAGCATGAATGCTTTGTCCTAATAAAAGGGAAACCCTTTAAACCTCTATAGTCAAGTCCATGACCAAAATTTTAGTCAATAAAAACATATAAAATTGGGATGCCTATCTCAAAAGGTCATAAAATTATAAATGTATACTGCTCCCTTGAAGGACAGCTGCATCATTATTGTAATTGATAGACTGCTCCCTTAAAGGATAGCTATTCAAAGACTTTTAAACATACAAAGAATAATATAGACCACTCCCTCAAAGGATGGCTATGCCTAAATTTTGTTACAAACAACACTATCTCAGAAGCTTCCCACATCGATCAGCTTCACAACATGACTACAAATCAAAATAGCATCCCCTCGCAGACTTCCCGCATCGATCAGTCTGCCCCAAAAAAAAAATCGACTGACAAACTATAAAGTCATGGACTTGTCTATAGTCGTTCGCAGGGTCACCTATAAAAGGGGCAAAGTTGTTCCTGCCAAAAAGGGTTCCCCTTCCATCCATCTCACATATCAAACCTATCACCCCAACATACTCAAGGGATTTCGAGCTCACTTAACGTCAAGTGATTTGATTGCTTCTCTAACACAAACACTGGTCAACGATGTAATGCAAGAACAAGGATTTTATTTCTAAACAACCCCCTATCCATGCAATCATTATGGTCCTTTTCAATGAAAGAGAAACGCGCCTTTCACTTCTCATACCTTTGGTCACATTCAACCAAATCATTGTCTATCCAACCCAACCAAATCAAAACCAAGCATTTTCAGACCACCAACATGACATCGTCTATTTCACATAGTTTCTATGGAAACCAATACACATGGAAACTATCGACCAGACACAATTTATGTCAAGCATAAACCATTACTTGCTGAAGCATAAATCATCTCAATTCATTTTTAACATACATCTATCACCCAATATGGACAATTTCTAGGGATGAAAAACCACAACCAATGTTACAAAATACACCATCACATAATATGGAAAAGGCTGTAACATCATCTTACCCTCATCATTTAACCTCGACCAAACCAATCCTCAATCATTTTGCCTCTTCATCTGAACTACATTGGCTTGAGGCCCTAACGATAAGGGCTATGTAGGCAGCACTCAGATGACATGACGTCCTCTGGGGTTAGCTCGACCACATCCATTTGTTCATCTACCTGATGGACAAACCATCTTCCTTTGACCATGACTTAACCTAGTCCAAACTAATCCATAACTGACCCTCTTCCTCCCTTTTAGGGAGAACTACATTGGCCTGAGGCCCTAACAACAGGGGCTATGTAGGTAGCACTCAGATGACATGACATTTTCTGGGGTTAGCTCACCCACATTCTTTCATCCATCCATCTAATGGACCATCTATCAACACCCGTCACTTGAGATCACTTATATCTCAACTCGACTCGACCACCGACCTTGGAGATTGCGACTATCTCCTCTGACCACTTCCAATACAACTTTGCCTTGGTTGTTTTTGCATGTGTGCTACCTCATGAATAGTTAGCAAAATTATTCGCAACCCACATTTTGACCCTCACAACTATTGGATCATGAGCAAGTTGATCCCCACTACTTATGACATTTTTCGTGTTTCCAAGAGCACTTCCTGAGCCCAGGATACTTGGAACATGATGACCATTGGAGCTACAGCTTAGATCGAATAACCCAATCAGCTACGACTAAATGCTGGGGTCCAGTTATTTCAATTTTGGCACTCCTCAACCTTAACCTATGACAATTTGACCTGACCATTTCATGAAGTGGTATGCATGCAATCTCAACTTTTACAGTGTTCACACCCAAACTTCACCATATCCATCCACTATTTGTCAAATCAACACCCGATATCAGGTTCCCTTCCCTCAACTCCTGCTTTGAGGGAGAATACCTCATCCCATAATCAGTGCAACCTAATTTCATTTTTGTCTTTTAGTTCATTAGAACAACCAACAGGACGAAAGCAACCTCATCCCATACCTGGGGTAATCAACTCCTATTTTTGTCTTGCAGTTCATCCAAAACAACCAACAAGGCAAAAAGGGGCAAATGTAGACACCAAAATCGTGTCTACCCCTTAGTCGACTCCCCCCTTGGTCCCCTTGGTCCACTTCTACACATTTATAACCCACACACTTATTAATTTAAAATAATTAACTATTTTAAATTAATAACACCCCCTTTGACACTTCACCCATGACACATCATCCTCCCCTTAGATTCCCTCTCCTTGGATGCCTCCCATCACCCTATGACCAATTTATGACCTCATTCCAACTCTTCCCCTCTCTCCAACGCCCATTTAACCCACCTTTGACCATTTTCCCACAACCCCTGAACTTGATAGTTGAAAGAATGGGCAAAAGGCTAATTTTAGCCCTTTCTCCCCCTTTTCTAGCTGTCAACATCGGTTACCTGTCAGCTAACACCAGTGGGATCACCGATGTCAGTCACTTAAGATAGGCCCAAAGGTGCATTCTCTCCCCTTGGCTCTTGATTCTCTCACTCGGATCCTCATTCTCTTCCCTGGATGCTAACTCTCTTGCACCTGCACTTTGACCTCTCTCTCTCTCTCTCTCCTAGACATATAACAAGCATCATAAGCTATAGGTACATTACAGGAAGTCTTCTACAATAGCGGCATCAACAACCAGTCTTCTACACTCCTCCTTCAGCAAGCAACAGCTAAGTATTCCTCTGTCTTTTCATTTTAGTAGCTTAGAATGTATTTGTAATTAGTTTTTTGTTTATTGCTTTTAAGCCACATCACCAACCAAACCCGACTATCAACCAGACCAATCAGACACTCTTCTTGGAGAGGCTGAAAAGCCCTCCTCTTAACCTGACCCCTTTTGACCACTATCCTCTACTCCTTGTCCCTCCTAAGACCCTGTCTACTGCCCTGCAACCCTACACAGACCCTTTCAGACTCCCAGACCCCTTCTGTCAACCACAGACACAACCTTAGACCCATCCATAGACTACTACCCCCACCAACATTGACATCCTAACTGATGTCGACAGACTTGACCAACTAACGTCGGTAGCCTAACCAACATTGGCGACTGTGGAAGACCGATAGCAACACATAGGTACGCATCTTCTCTATTTCTTTTGCTTATTCTTCCATTATTTCTCATTATCAGACATTTTCTTTATTAATTAGTGGACTGACACCCTTCCAAGAAGTCTTTGCACTTCTGGGATCAAGCATTGCTTGGCAGTCCACCTTACATCCATCTAACAATCTCTTTGTTGAGTCTCTTTCTTCTGTAGGTGTCATCCTCCATAGCCAAAGAGGAGTTCTCTCAACGTTTGGATAATGGTGCACAGACCTCATCTGGGTAACATCTAACCCTAGACCATTTATCTTAGTTTCTTACTTCCTTTGAATGTAGAAAAGCGAAAATAGTTTGAAACACAAAGAATATGAGAAACAATACAATATTATATTAATACTCTTCAAAAATACAATGAAAAAATCACACTCTTCCACACCTCTTAGGTGTCCAGTATTTCTCTCAAAATTTCTCTCTCTCATACACAATCAATTACAACCACAACTCAAACACAAAGTTGTTCCCTCTCACACACACAAGTAGATCTCCTTGATCTTACACCTTGCAAATCTAACTAACCTTACTTACCATATAGATCTCTCTGATCTTGTACACCTATAGATCTAACTGATCTTACACAATGAAGGATCTAATCCTTGTCCTTGATTATAATACAACCCCATGGGTCTATTAAATAGATCCCAAACCAAACAATAATAATAAATGTAGACTCAAGACTAAAATTAGTCTTTGCATGCAAACACTTGGTCCTCCTAAAATTAGAACAAATCTAATTCTGGAAATGCATGCAAATGCACGCACATAGGTGATCGACGTCAATTCCTGTCTGACTAATGTCAACTGACTATAACTGATGTCAGTTAGTATGTACATTGAAGATGACTGACATCAGTTGGCCTATTGACATTAGTTACTCTATAACTTAGCAACCTCTTCCATTTGCATTAGTGAAGCTTTTAACTCCACAACTTAACAATCTCCCACTTGGAGATAAACAACTGAACCTATACCTATACCTATACATCCTCTAATTTATTTCTGGCTTGTATCCCCATATTCAAGTTCAATCTTGAAGATCAACCACCAATATTGAACACATATCTTGTGGTGCTTCTCCTGTCATCCAAGTCACCTGCCATATCTGAATCTACATACCCATGTAGAGAAGTGCTTGACCCTGCATAACATAAATACCTACTGCTAGTCCCTCTCAGATATCTAAGAATCCACTGAACTACTTTCCAGTGCTCATTTCCTGGATTGGCCATAAACTTGCTGACAACTCTCACTACTTGGGAAATATCAGGTCTAGTACATACCATGTACTCAACCTCATCATGTGATTTAGGACACTATTCATAGCTCAACTTGAACTGTCCAACCATAGGTGTGCTAACTGGTTTTGCATCCTCCAAATTGAACCTCTCCACTACCTTATTCACATAATCCTCTTGAGACAAAATCAACCTGTGATTTTCCCTATCTCTAGAAATACTCATGCCAAAGATTTTTACTCCTAAATCCTTCCTATCACATGTCTAGGCTACTTTTACCTTTAGCTCAGCAATTCCCTACATGTGTGACCCTACAACAAGCATATACACTACATACAGTAACAGGTTAATGTAGCTATCATTATCCAACATGGTAAAATAAACACAATGGTCACATTGACATTGACTAAAGCCATGCTTTGTCATAAACCTATCAAACCTCAAATACCACTATCTTGGAGCTTGCTCAAGACCATATAACCTGGCCTTTTGTCTCACCTATCCATTCTCTCCTTTCTTTAATCTGTGAATCCATTCATCTTTCAGTGCTTTTCTTCTGGCTAGCAACTCAACCAAATCCCATGTTTGGTTCTTTTCTAAGGAATTAAATTCCTCATTCATGCCATGCTCCCACTATTTCCTAGATTCTACCTCCATTACCTCTTCAAAAATTCTTGGTTTTCCACCATCAGTGAGCAATAAGTAGTATAAAGAAGAGGAATAACAAATTTGAGGCTTACTTACCCTTTCAGACCTCCTCATGGGCATTTGATACTCATTGACAGCTCACTATCTGCCCAAATTTCATTCTAACAGTGACCAATCTCAATCATCTCTTAGTCTGCACCTGACTAACATCGGTTCCCTCTGACTAACCTGAACGATGTCGGTTCTTACTAACCAACGTTGATTACCACCTGCCCGACATCATTAAATTTGGTCTCCACTAGACTAACGTCAGTTCCTACCTGATTGACATTGGTTCTCACTTGACCGATGTTGGTAACTGTGTTTTCCTATGAGTGATGATTTTTACCTACGAGCTCATTTTAAATCATAACCTTGTCCAAATTGCCCTGCTCAAAATTATTCAGCCTCTTGAGCTGATCTCTATCCATCATCTTCTCCTTGAAAACCAAGGCTTTCTAGTTCTTAACATTTGACTTAAGAACATCCATTCCCTTCTTACTCATGTGACCAAGCCTACAGAGCCACATCTTTGTATCTACATCTGAAGTAGATAAAATAGAAGGAGAATCAGTAATACAAGTAGATAGATAAAGTGTACCTACTTTCTTACCTCTTGCTAATACAAGTGCACCCTTGGAAACTTTCCAAGATTCCACTATGAGAGTTACTGTGTAACCCTCATCACCCAAATTTACTACAGAAATTAGACTCCTCTTCAGGATGGGAATATGAATGACATCCTTCAACACCCATATGTTGCCAGTATACAATTTCAGCTGCACTTTCCCTTTGCCAACAATTTGACAAGGCTTACGATCCCCTAAACAAACTTTTCCAAAGTCTCCATGGACATAATCATGAAAAAATTCTCTATTTGGGGTTGCATGGAAAGAGGCACTAGAATATAAAACCCAAGATTCTACTTTATCCAAGGAACATACAAGAGCATCCTATGCAACAATACCTACATCTTTTTCTTCTTCATTTCCTTCATGTTGATCTTCTACCAACCAACAATCTTTCTTTACATGCCCTTTCTTTCCACAATTCTAGCAGGTTATACTACCATTTCTAGATTTAGATCCACTACTTATCTTTGACCCTGATTTCCCTTGCTTTCTCTTCTCTCTTTGCCATCCCCTACTTTCAACACTTAAAGCATTACCTAATGTTTCTCCTATGCTTTTCCTATGAATTTCTTCATTTCAAGATTACACTAACAACATCATCAACTTTCAAGATATTTGAAGCAGACACAGTATTACTAACTACCATTACCAAGCTATCCCAACTTTTAGGTAAAGAGCATAAGATTAAGAGAGCCTTAATTTCATCATCAAAAACTATTTTGACTGAATTTAACTAGTTTACCAAACCATGGAAATCACTAAGATGACTATATACTGATCCACCTTCTAGCATTTGTAAATTAAATAATTGCTTCATAAGAAATACTTTATTTTAAGTTGAGGGTTTTTCATATAAGTTTGCCAGAGTATCCATTAACTCTACCATTGTCTTTTCTTGAGATAAGTTGGAAACCACAAAAGCTGCTAAGGTCAGCCTTATAGCTCCTAGAGCCTTTCTGTCAAGAACCTTCCATTCTTCATCTTGCATACATGTGGGCTTACTTGAAACTCCACCCAATGGTAAGTACAAATCTTTTTGATACAGATAATCCTCTATCTGCATCCTCCATAATTGATAATTCTTGCCATTGAATTTCTCCATTCTTAGCATACTTTCTTCTGTCATTGCTTTACTCCCACTCAAATAGAAACCCCTGTGAGTGACCTGTAATCAAAAAACACTAACACGATCTGATACCACCTATTAGTGAACCAAGCTCTGATACCACTATTAGGATCCACTCCTAAGAGTACAATTGATTACCTTTGTATAATCAACTAAACACATAGTTAAACTAGAAGTAATAAGTAACTAGAATTCAAAAATAGTAAATAATATGAGAAACAATACAATCTTGTATTAACACTCTTCTAGAATACAATGAAGAAATCACACTCTTCCACACCTCTTGGGTGTCTAGTATTTCTCTCAAGAGTTCTCTCTCTCATACACAATCAATTACAACCACAACTAAAACATAGAGTTGTTCCCTCTCACACACACAAGTAGATCTCCTTGATCTTGCCCTTGCAGATCTAACTGACCTTACTTACCATGTAGATCTCCCTGATCTTACACACCTACAGATCTAATTGATCTTACACAATGAAGGATCTAATCCTTGTCCTTGATTACAATACAGCCCCATGGGTCTATTAAATAGATCCCAAACCAAACAATAATTACAAACACAGATTCAAAACTAAAATTAGTCTTTACATGCAAACACTCGGTCCTCCTAAAATTAGAACAAATCTAATTCTGGAAATGCATGCACATAGGTGACCGACGTCGATTCCTGTCTGACCGATGTCGGCTGACTATAATCAATGTCGATTACTATGTACACTAAATATGACTGACGTTGGTTGGTCTACTGACATCGGTTACTTTGTAACTCAACAACCTCCTCCATTTACATCAGTGAAGCTTTTAGCTACGCAACTTAATAGCACACACATAAGAGAACTCAAAAGTAAGTCAACATACAATGGTCCTAAGAGACTATAAAATAAGGGGCATGTTCAAATGTCATAAAATCTAAGGGAAATGACAGTTAAATGCCCATAAAATAAAGGATTACATAGTCAAATGTCCATATAATAAAAAATGACATGCTCAAATGTTAAAGAGAGCATACATAGGCATGGAGGCCACAAGATTAAGGAACATATTCAAATTATCAAACAAATAAGACAATAACAAGGCAAGGAACTCAAATAAGTGCATAAATAAAAGCATAAGAAACCATAAACATATCATAGTAGCCCATGGATCAAATATGTTGTAAAAAATGTCAAGTTCATAGCATATCAAGTACCATGTGAAATATACAATCATGGATAAATTTGTGTGTAAGTATGTATAAACATGATAATGAAGAGACCATAGAATGATATAACCCATGTATCAAGATCAAATAGGTAGATGCCCCCTATGTGCACATGACATGAGTAGAGGGAAGACCCAACATATAAAATAGGAATAAATCATGCATCTATATATGCCTACATCACCCTTAAGTAGAAGCATAAAACACATGTGTATATAGAATTAGTTGATATGTCATCCATTAACATGGAACTAACACATAAATGTCAAGGAGCCAATATAGTATGTAGGTGTCAAAAATGTTTTTGGATGTTTTTTTATTTTTTATTTATTTTTGGAATGTTTAAATAGTAAATATCATCCTATGATCTCATCCAAGGAATGGTCATAGGTATCTCCCCACTTGGAACCAAGTGCAAGTAATTTGTGGTATTGCCAAGGACCATGTATAGGTGTAATATCTATCACTATAGTGTTTGTGATGTTAGTAAGTATAAATAGAAGGAATAAGGGTTCATGGAACCCATCTCTATGTGATCTATGGTTTATTTGGAATAGCAATAGTATAAACATGTCTAGGTATTCTAGATATCTAAATATAATACATAATATAAGATGAGAATTTCATGGAATCCACTATATGTCTCTAATTTAATGGTCTCTCAAGTAATGGCTATCTAGTAAATGGGATTACCTATTTATTACCATTTTATTTTGGATTAACCTTAGAAGGTTTGATAGTTAGTTGTCTGGGTATAAGTTTTTCTTGTTCAAGAGGATGCTCATATGGGAATCCAAAAAATGTAGTTGCCAAATTGGCATGAATGTATTTAACACACCCAAACACTATATAATATACTACACAAAGTGTATATATCCAAGGTATTCCCAATAACATATCAAATATTCTTGTGGAAGGTATAAATGAAAAGTTAGTAACCACATGTATGAGACTAACCTATAAAGGTAGGTTAATCTCACCAAGAACCTTCTATGAGGTCCCATCAAATGCTCTAAGTAATCTAGTATAAGGATTAAAATCATGATGAGTATAAAACATATGCATAAGTAAAATCATAGTGCAAACATTTTCACTTTCAACATTATCAATCATAACATTATTTATAGGTTAATGATCAAGTAATGTTCTAATGAATAAAGAATGAAAAATAGAGTCATCATCCTTACTCAATGTCATCAAATGTAGTAGGAGGTATATGTCATGTATAAGTACCAAAAATCCAATCTATTGGGTTCCCATAATGTGATCAAGGATGATTTTCATTATATACCATTTTCACTTTTATTTCCTTAGAATGGTCTTGTAAAGGATTGTTAAATATTTTATATTTCTTGTAATCACCATGTTGTTAACTTGATACATCAAATGTAATATTTTGTTCATCTATAATGTATTGGATCTTATGCTTCAAGGTAAAAAATATGTTCATAGAATGTCCTGGTCCCTTGTGATAATCACAATATGTATTCACATCATATCCTTTGGGTGGAGGTCTATGCATATCAACCTCTATAAGATGAGGGAGAGATATAAGACAAGACTATACTATCCATGGGAGTTATGAAGTGGGAGACTAAGGTAAACATTTAGATTATCTCCTTGGTGCATTAAATAAGACAAGATGATTAGGCTACTATGAAACTATGTTAACTATGGTGGTTATTTCATTTTTAGGATCAAGAGGTTTTACCTTATAGCTTGCTTTAATAGTAAACTTGGTATTGGATGTAGATGCAACTAGTGTGTTTTATATATACTTGAGATTATTCAATGAAATAAGTTTCATTTCATGGTCCCATAAAACATGGTACAAGACATCAAAATATTTGAACTTGTTTATAATAATGGACTAATATAAATGAGAAATCAAATTTTGCTTGAATATGTCTTATGACTCCTTATATTCCATAGGATTAGTCATTTTAGCCATCATTATTTTATACCTCAATACATATTCATATATAGATTAATTTTTCCTTATTTGAGTCTGGAAATTTGAGAATAAGAATCCTTTTTCAAAAATATTAATGGAAAAATGTGACAAAAAATGATATGTAAGTGTTTTGAATACTTTCATAGATTAGAGAGGTAAATCATAGAAACACCTCAAATAATAGTTTTGGAGGCTCCATAGGAATAATTTGGTCAAAATTTTATCATTGGAGACATAGTAAAGGCATGCCACATAAAATTATTGAAGATGTTATTCAATATCACCCTTATCATCATAAAATGTGAACTTATGTCGAACAAAACTAGTTAGGAAAGGGTGAAAATATATCTCAAGTGAAAGAGGGTTATGTAACACATCTTGGGAATCAATAACATGATGAGACTTTAAAGTGTTTTTTTCAACTTTTTTAGCCTTGTCCTCCAAGATCTATCTTTAAAACTTGAAGGAGGTTCTGAACTATAGACCAATTAGGATTTATATTAGCAAGACTAGTCAACAAAGGGAATGTAATCATGATTTGAATAGGCATAGAAACTAGTATTAGAGTTGAAACATTTTTTGACCTCATGGTAGATGTAACAATAATATTTTTAGGAAACAAAGGTTGGAAAACATAATCTATACCTACACTAGATGTAGGTAGATTGATTGGTATGGAATCATTTGTATTACCTTCTAATGACTCACCATCACTAGTTGAGTAGGCCTTAGTCTTATCATGTTTACTAATTTCATCCCATGTAGCATACAAAAATTAATCGATTAATCCTTTATTATTATTGAGATGAGCGATCAAGGCTCTTTTATATTCCATTTGAAAATGATTTTTTTCATTAACAATTTCCATTGCTTCAAAAATGAAAAAAAATAGAATTGGAAATAAATCATAACAATCTATAAAATAGGAAAAATAAAATCCTAAACCATCTAAGGTTTGGTGCTCAAAGGTTAAGTTCACTGGATGTTTAACCTTAAAAATCTAGATTGGGGTTATCAAGGGTTAAATGGGATAGAGATAGCCTAAGGTACAAGGGTGATAAACTATCTCTACAACAAGTCAATTAGATGCTAAACTCAGATATAACATATGTTGAATTCAATAAACTAAGATAGGATAAAAATAGTATGTAAAATTATAATATATGTGAAAATGCTAAAGAAATAATGTACTTAGTTGGTTATGATGCTAATGTAGTTCTGGATCTGAAACAAGTAGCAAGTAGATTATAAGAGGATTCTGGGATAGCTGCCAAATTCTAAATTGAGTGCCTCTATAGCTTTAGGCCCTAGTGTTAGCCTATGAGGGTTACATCAATGTTAGTGTTTGAACCTAATACAAGTGTCCTATATAGAATACCTATTCAAAAATGATGAAACCACTTATATGATTTTGGATTTATATTCATCTTCACTTTGGTGTATTCAGATCTAGGTCATGTATTATCATTACTCATTAGATTACAAAACCTTAGTTATTCATCTTCATAGTGACCTTGGGAAAAAAAGTTCAGTGGGTACATAATTTCAAGTTGAACCCAAAAACCCCTATATCAATGAGCATTTCCTACATAACCAATACTTTGAAGAGGGTCTCAGACTAATGTAGTTCTCCTCTACATGTTGGCTTGTGTGTGAATCATGCAATATGTGAAAATCAAGTATAATAATGACCTAACTTGTAACCTTGAAAATTGATCTCTTAGGATAGTCCTTCAATGCTTAAATCTATTTTATGTGTTTTTATTATGATTTATATGAGAATAATATAAAAATAGGAAAGAATTTGATTTATTAATTATTTGATTGAATGTTTTGATAAGTTGTCTTATGTCTATGCTAGGATTTCTTAGGTGAGGAATGAATGAGGATTGATATTGTATTTATATCAATCCCTTTAGATACATAAATTTTATTAAATCACTTAATCCAACCATTATGATATGTTATATTTACAAATTAAACAACTTTAGGGCATTGGACACTTGCATTAGAATAGGACACCTATTTGATGTAGGTGTCTATTTGGGATGCTAGTATCTAGATAATAGTAAAGTAAGTATAGGATCATAACTTTTATAGGTGGAATATAAGTAGTTTTTAATAATTATGGGTAAAATATAAGGTATAATTCATCAAAATAAGACTAGTCAGACCAAGATATTGGCTAAGGGGCATAAGATTAGATGCAAGACTTCTGAAAGTAGCAAAGGTCCAAAACTAAGAGGAACAACCAAGGTCTGAGTTTTCCAAGTGTATAAGATTGAGGTGATATATACTCCATAAATATCATCTACAATATGTTTCTTCATGGTTAAAAACTAGAATCACCACATGTCATGGGTGGTGAATAATACACAAGACCATGTTCCTAGCCCCAAAGTATGCTTTATATGGAGATAGACAACCATTTAGACCTCAATAGACTATGGAATATGTAATAATGGTACCAATACTCTCTTAATATTTTATTAATATTCTCTTACCTTCAAGAAATATAATCCTATATGAATATTTCCAATCACATGAAGGTGGACACTTGTCTGGACCCACTAAAATACTATAATTTTTTTGGTAAGTAATTAATTTGAAATTTATTGTAATGTCTAAAAAATCAATAAAATTTGTTAAAATTAAACACATTTACATTTGAGAACTCAACATAATTTATAATTTTAATCCAATGAACCACTAAGAACTACTCTACTCTTGATAGTAGAAAAAATTGCTTCATGGTCAGAGTCACAAACCTTACATATATTCGTGTTTAATGGCCTCCCTTGATATTTAATAAATTTAGCATTTGTTGCAAGAATAAAAATTGAATAGTTAATTATCTTATTATATATTTCATAGTCTTCAAACACACATAAATCTAATTTTTTTATAGGATATTGTCAAATCCAAATTCCAGTAACAACCATAATGAAATAGTTAATTTACCCCCTCTATGACTAAAGAAGTTGATTTTTTTATTTCCTCTAAAATTGACATAAATAGTTATGTGTTCCCTATTCATTATCCTTATCTATAATAATTGTAAAAATATGCCCTTCATCACAAAATAATTATTTTTAATAATGATGTCAATAGATAATAATAATTTAATAAATAATTATTGATGTTGTGTGTGGTTGTAAATTCATCTTGTAACTTATTGTACTAGATCAGATACATGGTCAAAGTCATGTGACGATGTCATATCTATAAGTTTTAATGTAATTAGAAATTGATATTGGCTGATTTAACTTAGAGGTTTGTAGCTTCATTCATCCACCCACTCTTGTGACTCACACTCATTCCAAACAAAGTCCACACATCTAAAAAACACATGTCATGTGCCTCATATGAACCATCCAAGAACCCAAATTTGAGCTAAGGAATGAGTGGAGCTCACTTGATCATGTTACAATTATACAATCCTCAAACCTTTTCAAATTTTCTTCCTCCATTAAATATTAATATTTACAAAAACTAAATTTTTATTGAGAACCATGGTTCATTTTATCATTACACCATTCAACAATGGTTTTTACATTAGTGAAATTGACACCATCTTTGAAATTACACTTCTTTCTTCCAATGGATATTTTCACACATGATAAGACATATTCATACTCCCATTTTTCATGGTAAAACCTATTAAATCTCCAAATAATTTTTACATCAATGGTAACATGCATCTTGATTAGCTTATAAAACTTTTGTGTGTTCTTGAGTTATTATGTGAGATTGTTTGACCAAATATAACATAGATTGAAATTAATTTTCCTCAATCAAATTTACATATAACATCTCAAAAAAATTATTTACACATACTTTGTATAGCATGATCGATCATTATTGACATATAAAAAGTACCCACTTTATATTTTTTGATATTTTTGTGTACTATAATGTACATGCATGAAATGGCAACATGTACTAAGTCGTAGTATTATGATTGAACCTCCATTTATGGATATAATGTGTAATTGTCAAAAAATTCAAGTAATGAAATAATAGAACCAAGTTGGACTGTGTCCTTGATTAACTTGAATTATTCATCCAATCATTGACTTTTATGTGTGTGCCTTGCATACTCAAATAATTTCCTCCTTAAAATTTACCATAAATTTTGAAATAGGTATTTGTTTTATAACAAGCTCACACATTTTAGATTAAATGTCATATTTTAATTAATGTCATATATTTTTATTTACCCAAACTAACTAATTATTGTCCAATTCCACTTGTACCCTCCTCATAGATATAATTTTTCAATTTTGGAAATCTGCCACAATGTTACAAGTTCCACCCAAACATTCTTGGTTATTAAAAAAGTGTTCATCTGATCTTGCATAAAAAATGGTTAGTTTAATTTACATTGCTGATTTTGGTGTAACTTCCATTCCACACTCATGAAAAATATTTTTAGTATGTAAATTACAATGTTCATGATGAAAAAAATCATAATGCATTGAAAATTAAACATGCTCCTACATAAACAAGTGGTACATGTGATTTATTTTGACACAGAAGGGTTTGGACATTTTAACATGTCTTTGACTAATATAAAATTTTAAATATTTATATATAAAACTTAAATTATAGTTATGTATAGGTCATATATAATAAATGTTTTTGATGAGGTTCATGGTTACAAGAATAAAAATCTTCTTTTCACTACGTCACTTATATTCACTGAAACCCTTGTGTTGTCTTTCCAAAATTTTTCAAGTAAATATTTGAGAACATCGGATATATCCTTGTATTTATGTGTGAATTTGTTATAAAACACCCAAAGTTCATTATTATTGGTATCATCAAGTCTATTACATCTTTCAATTGATTTCATTAGTGTTTTTGTCTATGTTTAGTGATCTAATTATTTGTATAATCAAGCATTTTCTTCTTGTTCAACCACTTATTTCATAAGTTTTAATTATGTGTTAGATATCATTATTATATTTGGTGTATTTTTTCACACTTATGGTATGGTATAGATTATCTATATTTTTAACAATTTCTTATTTTAACCATGAATATTATATGTTCTTATTCCTAGGGTGTTCATTTTAGTTTTCATCTTAATAAATTTCATCAATTAAAAAAAAATTTGAGTATCATTTTAATTTTCAAAGCAATTATCCCAAATTATTTTAGCTTTTCTTCTTGAATGGTGGTCAATTTTTTTTTGATGCATTGGTTTCAAAAACAAAATTAAATTCAATTAAGTACATGGGTCTTGTACATAAATACCTAGGAGGTGTTAATAATGGTATAATTTATTGATTTGGTGTTTCAATATTGTTATCTCATTAGTAGTTTCTTAATTTTGTGTTCCCATATAGTTTACTTCATTATTACTTTCACTATTCAATGTTTTCAAGGAATTTTATTCATTGTTACTTCCACCATTTTTTTACATGTAATTTTATTATTTTATATGGGGTAAATAACCATGCATATTATCATAATCACCAAAAAAAAAATTAAAATTTTTGAATGTTTGATTATGCTTTTGGGATGTGACTTTTTCCACCCAATTTTTTATATGACTAATACTGCACCATTATTTGTTTATATTAATATAATTACACTCTTTAATTAAAAATATATATAATTTGATTTTGTATTTGTAATATACTTTATAAATTTAGGTAAACACTAATCATCTTTATTTATTTCATAATTACCTATGACATTCAATTCATTAGGGATACTATATATAACTTTTCTTGTACATAATATTTGCATTCATTCCATTTTTTTTTCTCAACACTTTTAATTACAACATCATTTTTTGATTTAATTTTTTTTAGCATTAAAATGACTTCTATCATCCATATTTATAAAAATTTGATAGATTTTGAGGGTGGGGACAACTATGATATTATTAAAATAGAGCTTACATCACTATGCAGAGTGTAGAATTACACAAACATAACTATGGAGATAGAAATATCGACATGAAAAAAATGATAACATTGGGGCCTACATAATATTGTTAACAAAATAACATGTACACATTATTAAATAATTTTTTTACTTTTGATACCCTTAACTACTCTACTTGAATGAATGTAATGGAACCATCACATCTTATACTCAGAATTAGGTTTGAAAGGAGCTTAATGTTTCCCATATCACATCATTAATTACACTAATTGGATAATTTCTTCAATTTAAAATAAAATTTTATTTGAATAAGCCACAAATTGCATCCTATACAATCAAAATTAGGCTCAAGGGCTCAAATTGGGCCAATTCATGTCATTAATTACAACAATTGGCTAATTGGCTTAATTTGTGATGGAATCAAAGATTATTTAGTCCCAAATGAAATATTTTTGTCATAGTTAGGTTTAAGGGGATTAAACCATCCCTAATTATGTTTATGATTAAATAAATTGATTAATTAGTCCATATAATGACAAAATTGAGGCCAATTGAACCCCAAATCACATAATATATAGTCATAATTAGGTTTGAAAAGGGCTCAATTTGGCTAAAATCACATTTTTGATTGCACCAATTGACTAATAGGCTCAATCTGTGATAGAAATATGGATACTTAAGACCTCAATCACATATTATGGTCAAAACTAGGTTGAAAAGGCTCAAATTAGCCCCAATAGCCTATGTGATTGAATGAATTGACTATTTGGTTCATTCTGTGATGAAATTAGGGTTGATTGATCCCAAACATTACATCTTATATAAATAAAATAAGGTTCATGAGGATCATTTTGGCCCCAATTACATCACCGATTTAACTAATTGACTAATTATCTCAATTCTTGATGGCATCAAATCTAATTTAACCCCAAATCATACCCTATTATTGTAGTTAGGTTCAATGGGCTCAAATTTACCCTAATTTCATATGTGATTAAACCAATTGATTATTTGGTTCACTTTTTGATTAAATTAAGGCTGATTGAGTGCCAAATAATATCTTATATAGTTTGTAATTAGGTTTAAACTCCAAATCACATCCTATACAGTCATAATTTTTCCCAAATTGTGTCCTTGATTCTACCAATTGACTGAGTGGCATAGTATATGATAAAATTAGGGCTAATTGAGGCCCCAATCACATATAATAGATGTTATTATGTTCAATGGGATTAACTAGGCCTTAATTTCCACTTTGATTGAATGAATTGACTATTTGGTTCATTATGTGATGACATTATGGTCAATTGAGCCCTAAATCACATCTTATAAAGTCAAAATTAGGTCTACATAGCTTAATTTATCCTAAATCATATCATTAATTATTATAATTAACTAATTAGTTCAATCTATGATGAAATTATAGTTAATTTATCCCCAAATAATATATTATAGTCAAAATTAGGTTTAAGGGGCCTAGATTAGTTGTAATTATCTCCATGATTAAATTTATACACTATTTGGTTCATTTTTTGTTGACAAAGGGGTTAATTGAGGCTCAAAACACATCTAATATAGTCAAAACCAAGTTCTTGAGGATCAATATGGCTAAAATTTTATCACTGATTGATCCAATTAACTACTTAACTCAATTTGTGATGGTGTATATACTAAAATTTAATCATTAATTGCCTGACATTGTTTAACGTTGAGATCCTTACCTTTCTCTATTTCTTTTCCATTTCATTAACTCGTAATATATAATAATATCTTCCACTATATTGAAAATACTAAAAATATCTTATAGTCATCCCTATTTCAACTTCATTCATCCTTATTCAACTTATAGATTCATATCAAACATTTTCTAAAAGTCTTTATATTTTTAGGATAACACCATGCTAGGTTAGGTAAGGCTGCACTACGACATTGTCCTCTATGCTCCAATGATGACATTTTTAAATCTATACATATCAAAATAAATTTATCATGACTTTTTTAAGGTTGGTTATTGAAAAGAATCCAAATATTCTTATACATAAGCACATTAAGGCACTCACTTGAACTTATATAGAAATCACGTGCAAATTCTACTGCATACTAAGAAAAAGAGCATTATTGTTTCAATTTTCAATTGAGATACATTATAAAAATCCTAGGACAAGTTTAAATGTATTTTATTTTAGGTCAAGGGAACTAATTATGTGTAATTAAATTAATTATATGATTCACAACAATATAATTATATATCACATAATTAAGAGCAAAATAAATAGATCCACAACAATAATTGATGAAAGAGCAAAAAAATTGAATATTATGACTGAGCCACTTCAAGGGGGAGACATCCAAAATAATGTAATAAGAACATAATTCTAAATATGATGATAAGATACTAACCACTACCTCTTATATATACTTTACTTATCCAAGGTTATTTCATAGGCCAACCATATTAAGAACATAGAGAAATACAACAAGATAATATGAAAGTGTGTAAGCCACATGTCAACCACACATATACTTAGACACACTATAGGTTAAGGTAAAAACATGACCATCTTCTTCAAAACAACATTGTCCTCAATGGTGAATTAAACCTAGATGTTGTTTTAGGAATGCTTCATCCTCTCATGTTTCATCTTCAGAATGTAGGTTATTCCATTTGATCAAATACTCAATGACTCTAGTCCATAGTTTCGTAGTGTATGTGTGAAAGATATCTTCAGGCTTTAGAATGACTCAACCTTCTTCATATAATTTAGGTAACTTAGTCTGATTGGAAATTCTAAGTCTAATTACCTTATTTAGGTAAGATACATGGAATATCAAATGTATGTGAATGGATGGTGGTAACTCCATATTGCAAGCCACATTACCAATTTTTTGCAAGATATGATAAGGGCCATAATACTTAAGTGACATCTTATTATCCTTTTTCTATTACTATAGAGACATATTCTTATATGACTAAAAATTCATAAAGACCCAATCACCTATGTCAAAATGTCACTCACTATGTTGTTGGTCTACATGTTACTTATTTCTATTTTATGTCATTGATAAATTCTCTTCCAAACTGAGTAACACCTCTTGTTGATTGCGAATGTGTTCCTCAATAGTTCAAACCTTAGGATACACTCTCAAATCTAAAGTCATAGATGGGGGGTGATACCCATATAATTACAAAAAGAGAGACATCTTGGAAGAAGTGTGAAAAGAAGTGTTATGCCAGCATTCAACAAGTGGTATCCAATGAACCCATTTATTGTATTTGTCAAAAAAAAATAATGAAGATACCCTTCTATCCATTTATTGACTACATTTATTTATCCATTAGATTAAATATGATAGGATGATCTATGAGCCAACTGGGTGCCCAAACATCCAAATAATTTTGTCCAAAAAATAATAGTAAAAATGGGATGTTAATCAATTACAATGATCTTTGGATTACCCTATAATTTATGATCTATATTGAGAAAATAAGATTCTACTTTACTGGAAACAAATATATGTGATAAGTAACAAAAATTAGCATACTTGGTGAGTTGATCCACAAATACCATGATAATAAATTTACCCTTAGACCATTGTAACCTCGTAATGAAATCCATGGACACCTCCTCCCAATGTTGGTTAGGGATGGATAAAAAATGCAAAAGAAATGGGGTCTTAATGGTTTCACCTTTAATTTTTTTGACATACCATGAATTTAGCCTCATGTTTCTAGACATCCCCCTTGATTCCTTCTAAAAATAAATAATGATTGATTCTCTGATATGATTTTAAAAATATAGAGTGATATCCATGTGGAGAGGCATGAAGTCCCTAAATGATTTTATGCTTGAGGAGAGAATGCTTATATAGGTATAATTTATCTTTATACCATAATGTGTTGCCCTTCCATGTAAGTTTTTTAGATTCATTAGAACCCTGATATATATTTTAAATCAAATACTTGGTATAAATATCATTATCTCATTTAGATCTTGATTCCTCTAGATAATATACCTACCACATGGTCATGGTGCTTAACAATGCCTCAACTGATTCATCCCATCGAGAGAAGGCATATGCGACCACATTCTCTTTTCTTTTATTATACATTATTTCAAAATCATATCCTAACATTTTAGTCACCCATTTATGTTATTATTCAAATGATAGTCACTTCTCTAAAAAATATTTGAGGCTACCATGATTAGTCTTTACCTGAAAGTGAGGACCCATCAGATAAGGTCTCCATTTTTTCACTACATGTAGAATAGTTGTCATCTCTTTCTTATAGATTTGTTTGAGCCTATTTTTCCCTTTATTTGGTGAATTTTAAATTATAGTGCTATTTTTTATTTTATTAGTACAACCCCCATGACATATCCCAATTCATCATACTCCATAACAAATTTTTTTGAAAAAATAATAGTAGCAAAAATTGGAGTTATGCACATAGCCATTTTCAATTGTTCAAATGCCTTGATAGCTAAATCAGTCCATTAGAAGGGGTATTTATTAAATAAATAGGTGAGTGGGGATACAATTCTACCACAATTATTGGAAAACCTATGATAATAACTAGTTAGCCCCAGAAATCCTCAAAGGTTCTTGAGGGTCTTGGGAACTTGCCACTCCATCATCACTTGAATTTTTTTAGTTTCAAATTTCACTCCTTCATGTGAAAAAATATGACCCAATTAATCAACCTCCTAGACACCAAAAGTACATTTGGAAGGTTTGGAATAAATATAATGTTGTTTTAGAATTGAAAGTTCCTATTTCACATGCTTCAAATGGTCTTCCTAATTTTGTTTGTAGATGAGTATATCATCAAAAAACACTAATACAAAATTTCTCAAAAAATTCCTAAAAATAGCATTCATAAAACTCTAAAATGTAAATGGTTTATTTGTGAGGCCAAAAGGCATGATCATAGATCCATAATGGCCTTAATGAGTTATGAAAGTTGTTTTAGGTATGCCCTCATCACGGATGTGAATTTGATGATACCCAGAGTGAAGGTATAACTTGGTAAAATAAATATCACCATGAAATTCATCTAGAAAATCATCAATTAATGGAACAATAAACTTATATTTTATGGTGTAATTTTTGAGTTCTTTATATTTTGGCACATCTTCCAACTATCACCCTTCTTCTGTACCATGACTACTAGGGAGGAATATTTTCTTTGAGTATGTTAGATGATTCTTGTCTCCAAAATCTCTTGCACCATATTTTCAATTTCACTCTTCTAGGAATATGGATATATTTAGGGTCTAATTTTAGGTGGTTCACTTCATAGAATGATCATGGTGGCATGATCATGCGAACAAATTGGACGAAGTACTTTTGGCATGTCACCAGAAGTAACATATTACTCATCTAACCCCATTTGAAAATCAAGATGTGTAGACTTTGTGGTTTGTTGAACCATTACAAAAAAAAGGTACCCCAAATCCTTTTGCACCTTTTTTGATAATCTTCATCATCTGATGGGAACTAACAAATTATAGAGATTTATCTTGTAATCCACATAGTTCAAAGGTCCTACCTTTTGAATAGAACCTCATGAATAGTTCTTGTAAATTCATCTCTATATTTCCCAAAGTTGTGAACCACTACACTCTCAAAATAATGTGAACTCCTCCCATGTGAATAACAAACATAAAGAAATGAAACAAGTAGTCTCCCATATCAAGCTTAAGTCTATGGCATTTTTTATAGTAGTTGATTGTATTACCATTTAAAATCATGATTTAAAATTTTAGAGCTAGGTAAATGAAATAATTCAAATGAGTAGCCAATTTACTATTGATGAAGTTATGTGTACTCCATAGTCAATTAACATAATCTCTTTATATTTATTTAATAAACCCACCACCTTAAGATTTTGATGAGTACTAATGCTTAAAAGTGCATGTCATAAAATAGTAGGTTGAGAATATTTAGATTCATCCTTAGGTTCTTCCAAACCTACCATTGAAGCCTCATCATCTTTTTACTCCTAATTGACACTTTCAATGTAAAATAACTTTTCAGCACATCGATGTACTTTACTCAATTTTTTATCGCATATAAAACACAAATGTTTTGCACATTTTTCTTCAACTTGTTGAGGTGTCAATCTGGTAGGCTAAAAAAATGATGGTTCTAGGAATGTGCATTCATGTACATTAGTGAAAGTTTTTCATTTGATCAACTCTTTTTCTTTAGCTAGATGTGACCTTAGTATGGCTTTAGATACATTACTAGGATGAAACATGCGAACCTAAAATGAGATGTTATCTTTGAGGCCACCCAAAAATAGGTCATTCAAATTTTTCTTAGTGATGTATGTTACATGTAAGGAGAGATTTTAAAATTTATGAATGTAATCTTTTATCATACCATTTTGGCACAACTTGGCTAGTTGGCTAAAGTAGTTTTCAAAGACATTGTTGTGATAGTGGGGTTATAGCTCTTCAAAAAATATAGACTAGGAAACTAAGAGACCCTTATTTTTATTTTGACACATAACTATTGATACCAAATAAAATACTTAGGTTCTAAATACAAAGATTTTATGACCACATTTTATGAATATGGAGCCTACTATAGATCAAATATATATTTTAATTTATGTAATCCATGTGAGTGGATCATTACCATTAAACTTGTGTAGGTCCACTTTTGGTAATAACAACTTCCTATTATTGTTGAATTATGATTTTTTGGAGGGTAAGAATCAAACTAGAGTGGTGGAGGGTTATTTTTCAATTACTAAGCTAAAAGTTTGGCCAATTGCCTAGTGAGTTTTTGTAATTGATCCCAAAAGCTATTTAGGTCCCCTTTAACCACATCAAGATAATATTTTCTCATAATGACTTTTAAATCTGACTTAAGTTGTTGAACTATCTCTAAATTACTTAGATTAGAAGTTTTTGACTCCATGACATATTTGTGAGGATTTTAGGCATTTATTTTCCTTTATAATTACCATGAATGTTAGGCCCTACTATCCAAAAACCTTAGGAAGGTCATGACCTAAAAAAATGTATTATTATATGATACTATTGAGATCACCTTCATAAGACAAATATAATGACTACGAATATGCACAAGGGTGAAAAAAATTGGCCTAAAAAGTGTATTTATAGAATATACCATTGCAATCATCTCATAGAGACAAATCCAACAACTCCTAATTTGCACAAGGTAAAAAAATCTAGACATTTTTTACTCATTTTTTTAAATTTTTTGTAAAAAAATTCACTATAAAAACTATAGTGATAAAAAAATTTAATTTCTCCCAAGTCACAAGTTATGTTTTTTTTGGATTTGTAGTGCTCAGGATACCAGACCTAAAAAAATGCATCATAGAAACTTTCCCAAATTTAAACTTTGATACCACTTGTAATTAAATTACTTAGATGATTCACAAAAATATAATTATATATCACATAATTAAGAACAAAATTAATAGATTGATAACAATTATTTTAAAAATAAACAAATAATTGAATATTATAAATGAGCCACTTTAAGGGTTAACCTCCATAGTAATGCAATAAGAATAGAATTCATAATATGATGATAAAATACTAACCAATTACACCTATATATACTCTACTTAGACAAGGTTATTCCATAGACCGACCATATTAATAGCATATAATAATCTAACAAGATAATATGAAGGTGTGTAAGCTACAAGTCATCCACACATATCCTAGATGCATTATAGGTTAAGGGTGTAGCATTTTGAAGTATCTAAATCAATATATCTAATTGCATTCATCTATCAAATATAAGATTCACACACTAAATATAATAAGGATAAATAAATCAACTTGATGTTGAAAGTAGATGCTAAGATGGGGGTGAATCAATAGACAATAATGTACATTCAATTCCATTCAGTATTTCATTAAACATACATTCACATAAGATCAAATAATGCATAGAGAAACAATTATATGAGCACATCAGAAGATAATAGAAGAGATTATGTGGAAAATATTATTGGGGGATAAAAGCCACTAAACCAAGCACATGGAATATTATCCTATAATGATAATATTAAATTTGTACTAGCACCAATTGATTAAGGAGAATTTACCCCTTAATTTATTCAAGCACCCACTTGAACTTTAGCTATCACCAACTAGCTAGGAGGATACAAACCTATATATGATTAAACACCAACTCAATCACCTCCAAAATAATCTCCACCTCTAATATGATTCTTGACACACTTGATGATATACTTCTCTTTCTCTAATTCCTAAAAACCTACCTCTCTACCTTATACAAACCACTTAGGCTTCTTTGTTCAATATGTCTCTTTTAGGCTTATTAGGTCCAATGACCTATGTATCCACCTAAATAAACTTGATCAAATATGAATGAATTATTCTCATTAGTCTATTATGGTCCTCAATTACCTGATATTTCTCTTCCAAAGGTTATCTTCTTTGCTTCAATACACACACTTAACCACTTGTCCAAATAGGCCAATTAGGCCTTGCCTTTATACCACATACTTCATTTAACCCATATTGGTCAGAAAATATCCTTTACATACTTGATTTATACTTGGAATACATCCACACACATGTTACATGGTTTAGATAATCCACTCCATAGGTTGGTCATACCTCAAATAGGCCTTAATGAGACCTAAAGTAATTAGGTCTATCCATGCACACATTACAACTTGGACCTCTTAGACCATAATAATCCTATAAAAAAACTTTTAAAATTTCACATATAACTTTAATATATCCATTATATCATACTTATGATTGAAAATTATCATTTTATTCATATCACACATTAAACCTTGCAATTAGGTCTCTTTGCTAATAGGCCTTTACACACAAAAAGTCTATCTTCTAAAAATGAGGTATAAAGTTGATTTTATAAAAAAGAAAAATAAATTAAACACATTAATAGATAATAAACTACCTAAATAACATCAAAAAATTCATTTTGATTCACTAAATAGGCCAACAAACCTCAAACCAATTATCTTAAAATGACCACTAAGACTGCTTGTAGCCTCCAAATGTACAATCATGTAAATGTTCATTTTTAACACTTTTAAGAGTTATTCCAAGATATATAATTAAAATTTATAGGTATTTTGAGTCTTATATATCAACATACAATAGTTATTTCTCTTTTTTTAAAATCAATCATTGGTCTAATAGACCAATTCCTCAAACCTCTTTCTCACAATCTCAACACAGCTAGACAAGCCATTTTGGATTCCTCATCTAAACATTTTAAAATATATATCCATATTAAAAAAGGATTTAATATATAAATTATGTCTCAAAATAAATTAATAAATTCATTATATTCATCATATCTTGTCATAAGGACTTAAATACATGACTTTCCCTATCATACTTGGAGCAGTTAATCTGGCTCAAGACACATTCATGTTGAACATGACTTATCACACCTAATAAAACACTTAAAAGATCTTATAATTGATGTAAAATTTCATAAAAAATTATTATATCATATTATAACACAAAATTCATATGCTTTAATGGCATATTTTCTCTTACATATCATTCTCACTAATTTGGGTCCCATTGTCTTGTCTTACATAGACAAGTCACTCTGTGAGAACCTTTTAGCTTGTGTATATGAATAAAAATATCTTAATAACCAAGTTAATAATATTAATAAGTCTTAAAAAAAGATCCAAAATCATTGGATTAATCCCTACTCACTTACACATCATCCTTAAACTCTTTCTCACTCTGACTGGCTTTTTTTCATTCTTTTTCACTGTCAACAAATTTAGTAATAAGAAAATTTAATTGACCAAAATTATTGATAAATTAATTTTTAATTACCAAGACAACTCCATCTACCTAAATAAAAAGTATTTACCCTCAATCTCCATTAAATTTCATGTGTTGACCTAGTCAACTCTGCATATAACATCAAATTATCTAAAAATAAACACTTTTATGTACCTTCTACTCACTACCCTAACACACCACTACCACTTGGAGATTATTAGAGTATTCCTATAAAATATCCAATCATCAATATTGATAAATAGATACATTATGGGTCAAAACCATTCACATCTTTCCAATCACTCCACTATGAGGGTCTATAAGCACAAAAACCTCCTTACCTTCTTAATGTCCATTCATAAATTTGAGGGTTTGGTTTATCTAAAAAATGATTCTATAATCTTCTTAGGACCCTTACCAAACCCTCAAAAATGATCATGTCACCATTAAAACTCTACACATGCCAATGAGCATCACAAACTTCTTCTTGGGTTCTCATCTCTTTATTTTATCACACCTAGAAGCCTTAAGACACTTTTTCACACTTTGCCCTTCAATATAGGACCTAATAATTAAAAAACACACTTTAAACACCCTTTATAACCTTTTAAAACTTTCACAATAGCTCACATAAATAGGAAACCAATTTTAACCCCTTATTAGGTATCAATTTCTCTCTTTTCATACTAAACCCATAATTGTAGACCATAACTTGACAATAAACCACCTTGAAACCTATTAAAATTATCTAAAAACCTTACTAAAATGTTACAAACCTTCATTCAATGCTTTAAATCTGAAAACCTTTTACTCCCTATCCTTAACCTGCTCAACACACTAGGCTACTAGGCCTATGCCACCACACAGTGTCTATGAGAAGACCACCAGACTATTGTTCACATACTTTTTATTCTCTCCTTGATATAAAAAAACATAATCATGCTATAAATAATATTACAAACATCAAAAAATTATCACATTGGCTCATATTCATTCAAACCTGATCATCATGCCTCATTAGGTCACCTAAGTTCTTAGAATAAGGTCTAGATGAAGACCTTCAATGAAGTAGACACCCTTTCAACATCACTTAACTTTCTTATCCTTATTTTAAATAAATGACACTAAACATATCATTACATCAATGACACCACCATTTTTTCATTACCTTTTACATCAATGACAACACTTTTGCCAATAATCTCCCCCTTTGTCATTGATGGTAGCCTCTTCTTTTCCTTCTCCCTATTTTCCATTAATGACAAAGTGGATATATAATCCTATTAGGTTCATCTACACATTAATATTATCCTAGGAACTAAATAATTATATATACCCCCCTCACATCATGTGCATCTCTTCAAGCCTTTCAAACTATCTAAGTTAGCTCCCTCTAATTCTAAGTTCCATTTGAAAAAGTTATCTTTAACAAGTCTTCTCAACGAACTAATAACGAGACTAAATGGCCCATATTATCTTTAATAAGGTACTATTCCATGTCAAATAATTTATTTCTAACCTACATAATCCTCCTATAGGATAAATTATACTCAAACTATTTTATTTCACCTTAAGAGCATCATTAGTCCTTATAACTCTAATAGTCTCATTAAGAACTAATACACATAGTCTTGCTTCTTATTGATTAACACTGACCTCTTTGACCTATAATACCATATAAAATAGGCATGGAATAAATTCATAACAATTTAAATCAAATCCTCAAACATCAAATTTATATTCTTCAAGCAACACAAGCCATTAAGGCTCAAACCACTGTAAGATACCCTCTTTATCAACAACTAATCGTATTAGGGATGTGAGACCTCATACAATATAACAAACCTTTGATAAAACTTTTTTTATCATTCATGAGATTAAAATAGGTACCATAAATATGTGAATTTATCCATTATGAACCAAAGGTCATTTCCAAGCTCAAGTAACACCAATCTCTTCATGACATGCCCCAAAGATCACTCAAAGACCATCTTCTTCATACTCTGTCTATATCCTATATATGAGAACTCAAAAATTCTTCATCTTCAAAATACTATGAAGTAACTCATGATTGTTGCAACATATCATCACAACTTTATAATACTTTATGAGGTCAACATGTCACTAAACAAACCATTGTACTTTAAGTCATAGTCTCAAGAGCACACTATGACAATCTCCTTTAAGATTGCAAGAAACATGATAAGGTATAAGAAAGATCACCCACAAGACTTATGTGAGCATATTCAGGGATATTAAAACATGATAACATCGTTATTAATTCATGTCTACTCATTATAACATATGAACAACACCTCTTTACTATAATGGCATTGGTTTTAAAAGACCAATCTTCAACTCGCACCATCATCCTGATACTTGCTTATTGAACCTCAACCTGAGCTTAACCATGCATCCTAAGAATAATACCTAATATAATATATATATATATATATAAATCAACAATTACATAGCTCATATTTAAGTCACTTAACCTCATGATAACACTCCTAGGGTTTGAAGTCATGAATCTCCTTAAAACCCTTAGCTCACTATTCTTTACAATTAGAACTTGATCTTCACTTTTGATGAACCAAACTAAAAAAATACAATGCACCTACAAGAGCATCATGAAATTTAGATAATATATAAACTCTTTTACAAATCATCTTGAGTGACCAAAGTCACCATATAACTTAAACAAGACCTTTTATTTTTGTATAGTCAATAACCTTCACTCATAATTAGTTTTCAAGATGAATTTCTTATACAAAAACATACTACTATATCTCCATCAAATCATAAAAAATGACTAAAATTAGTTATAAAACTCATTAAATTATTATAAAAGCATATGAATATCTTTATACAAGCTATAATCCATTAAAACTCTTCTTGGGTTCACTCAAATAAAACACAGACAATTGTAATCAACTTCTATGTGCAATAAATGTACCTGTATAGAATTTTAAGACACCAAATTATTTGAAGATATTCATCATGGAGTTTTCTTCATCTTTCCTTTTTACACCATATATTTTTGACCAAAACCTTGAATTATATACCCTATTATTCTCTCTTGGGCCATTAGATAGATATTTGAATTTGAACACCAATGGTCACATTTTTAAATTCCCAATAGCTATTTTATTAAGGTTAAGATTGACATCCTCTATCATGTCACAAGTAACATGAGCAACTTTGAAGTCATTTAACTTAAACTATACAACTCCTTATGGCACCAAAATTTTAGGATACCTAATTGACCAATTCAAAAACACCTCCATGATTTTTTTCACCAAGGTTAACATGTGCAAGTATAAGCAATAAATGCTTAGACAAACTGACTTGTCCATACTTGAATGATGTCATGTGATGGTCTAGATTTTTTAGGCTATTATAGTGCATTTTTTCTCTTTTCAAAGGATACTTTTATATTTTATAACCTCCTCAATTCATTTATGGATGCCTGACATCATCCTCCATGCCATGCAATACTTGTACTACTATCATACACTCACAAAACATCCATTTGACCTCTTTATACATGCACCCATGCTTCTCATTATGCATTTATATTTTTCCAAAGCATGATAACCTACTTTCATGATGTCATACTAACACTAATGGTCCTCTATGAATTTTTGAAAATATTTATGTCATAAATGACACTAATTCCTTTAATATCTCATGATCAATCCTTTGATTTAACTTCAAGCTTTGGAACTTATGAACACCAATTCATATCTTGAAGAACATTGGTCTCAAAAAATAATCCTCAAATATCATACCCTTATTATAATTTAGGTTTGATCTTGGACTTAGCCTCAATATAGTCATTTTTATTCAACCTTTATAGTGCAAAGATGTAGAATTTTATGCAAACCTTAATCATGATATTCACAAACTCATCCATCATAGAAAACAAGATGAACATTGTCCTTATCACACCTCAAGCTACTTAAGATCACCTAGAGGTTGTAAATCCTTCTCCAAAAGGTGTGGCTCTGATACCAATTATTAAAAATAGATACTAAGAGGTGTGGAAAATCAGTAAGTAATAATGTATATTCAATTCCATTTACCATTCCATGAAGTGTACATTTACATAAGATCAAACAATGCATAGAGAAATAATCATATCAACACATTAGAAGATAATACAATAAATTATGTGGGAAAACCTATTGAGAGATAAAACCCAATAAAATAATCACATGGACTACTATCTTATAATGAAAATATTAAATTTAGACTATAACTAACTGATCAAGGAGCACCTACCCTTTAATTTAGTCAAGCACCCACTTGACCTTTAGCTAATACCAACTAGTTAGAAGGCTACAACCCCCTAGATGATCAAGCACAAACTCAATCACCTCCAAACTAATCTTAAAATATAATTTGATTAATAACACACTTGATGATGTAATTTTATTTATCTAATTCTTACAAACCTAACTCTTAACCTCATACAAGCCACTTAGGCTTCTTCACTCAATATGCCTCTTTTAGGCTTATTAGGTCCAATGACCTATGTATCCACCTACATCAAATTTATTAGATATTATTGACTAATCCTCCTTACTCTCTTATGTAATTAAATTACCCACTTCTCTTTAAAATGTTCTCTCCTTCACTTTAATACACACACTTAACCACTAGTCCAAATAGGTCAATTAGGCCTTGCCTTTATACCACGTACTTCATCTAACCCATCTTGGTCGGTCAAGATACTTTACATAATTTATTTATACTTTGAATATATCCACACACATATTAAATGGGTGATATAATCCACTCCATAGGTTGTTCATACCTCTTTAGGCCCAAACCTCAATTATGCCTTAATGAGACCTAAAGTAATTATGTCTATCCATGCACATGTTACAACTTGGACCTCTTAGACCATATTCATCCTCTACCAATGATTAAAACACTTAAAATATTCATTTTATATGTTAATTATATCATCCATATGATTCCACATTAATACTTGATTTATCTCACACCTTGAACCTAGCAATTAGGTCTCCTCACTAATAGGCCTTTACACACAAAAAAGTTTGTCTTTTAGAACTAAGGCATATAGTTTATTTTATCAAATAACCACATGAAATAAATACATTAATAGATCATACACAACCTAAAAAATCACAAAATTCATTTGGATTCACTAAATAGGCCAACATACCTCAAACTAATTCTCTCAAAATCACCACTCCAACTACCTGTAGCCTCCAAAAGTATAGTCATGTAAATGTTCATGTTTAACATTTGTAATAATGATTCCAAGATATATAATTCACATGTATAGGTACTATGATTACTCTATATCAAACTATATTATTTATTTATCTTGTACTAACATCAATCATTGGTCTAACAGACCTATACCTCAAACCTCTTTCTCACAATCTCAACATAGCTAGACAAACCATTTTGGATTCCTCATCTCAACATCTTAAATTATCTCTCCAACTTCCAAAAGGATTTATATTATCAATTAGGTCTAATAATACATAAATATATTCATTATATGCATCACCTCTTGTCATAAGGGCTCAAACACAACACTTTCCCTATCATACTTGGAGTAGTCAATCTTGCTCAAAACATAGTCATGTTAAACATGACGTCTCATGTCAACTAGGAATTTAACTCAAGAGAGGTGATTAGTATTGTGTTAGTCTAAAAATGCAGACAAATTGATAAAAGTACACTAATTAGCATACATCTCTAGGCCTATTTACTAGGGCGAGCTTAATAACAAAAATAAATGAAAATCACAACTAAAAAGTAAAAAAAACAAGAATCCTTCACCTTCCTTGGATGATCCAAATGCTTGTTATAGTGGCTTGCTCGACTTGTGCTCATGAATTCTTCAACAAAGGAGGCTTGGCTATCTCTCCTCCTTGGCTCCTTGTGGCTTTGGCTTGGCTTGGCTCAATATTTTGGCATCATAAATTTGGCATGTGAGATCTCTTGGAATCAATTTGACATGGTAACTTGTCACAAATTAAGCTTAAAAATGATGTTCATGGCATCTCGATTTATAGATTTTCAAGAATGATCAAAATCAACCATGGCCATCCATATCAAGATTGAGATGTGTGGTCAAGGATTAATTGAATCATGTAATTAAAATCCATAATTATCCTCATCATGACTTTAGAAGAAGAGACATTAATGAGGCATGCGAGGTAATAAAGAGGCATGGGAGACCCATAATCCTAATATTTGTGGCATTTAAGGCCTAGCAATGTCTTCCCAAGAAATGAGGTCACCTGATAACGTAGATATTCAATATTCATTTCTAAAAACAAGTTTTCATGGAATTATTAATTAGGCCTTGATTTAGATTAATTATCTCTTAAGCATGATTAAGCACTTTATGCACAAACTACTCAAATTAATTAGAATGCCTTGTTATTAGTCCCAATTTTGACTGGATTAGAATTATAAGTCAAAGTCAGATGCATTGGATCTGTTATCTCATTTAGGATGTTTCCAACACCAAATAACAAATACATGCATCTTGTACAAAAAATTTGATAGAAAAGAGCAATCTAGAGCAACTAGGTGCAAAATTAGCATGCTGACTCAAAATGATCTAATCAAAGTTAGCTAGCTCATAAATTGCATTTACCCATTTAGTGATACCTTAGACAAAGTTGGAACTTGAATATGTCAATTTTAACTCATTTCACGTGCTTTAGTGTTTCTAGGCCAAATTATTCACTTTGGTGGAAATTGGTCAAAATCTTGGTTGGGGGTCATTGGTGGCCAAATTTAGATGTCTATAATTTGCCCCTATTTAGGAAGGTATTACAAGTTATAAGCACAATAATGTCTTCTCAAATAATTAAAAGGTCTTGTATGCCTATAACTACAATGATGATAAACTAACTATATGATGTCTTGCCCCCTTGAGGAAATAGTTGGCAGAAGTAGGTCAGCAAATGATCCCTTGATAAGCAGTGAAATGAAGGGACCAAAGAAAGGAAAGATGATGGGGTGAAAACATAATGATTTTTAAGTAGTCAAAATCACTGATAATGCAATTGGGATGGTGTACAATGGTTTGCTAAAAGGCATTTCTAAAAATTATACCTCAATAGTGGTAATGTGATATGATAACACAATGATTTACCCAAAAGTGGTTATAATCATTAAGAAGATGGAGTTGCCCTAGTTAGGATAATTAAATAAGATAATAATGTGCCCTTGTATGGGTAAAAAAATTAAAATGGTGAGAACACAATAATTTTTCCAAAGGTGGTTATAATCAATGATAAATGTAAGTGTGATGGTGTACAATGATTTACCCATAGGTGGTTATAATCATTGGACCTCAATTATGGCAAACACGATAAAATTGGAAAAGGATGATGATAACTTAACACAGAGGTTAATGATGAATTGGAACAACCTACTAGTAGGGAGATGCTCATCCAAATTAATAAGGTTGAAATTATTTCATGGTTAATTACTTTGTTTAGGATATGATTGGGATTGAATCAGGATGTCGTATCAAAGAGATGTTGATGTCACCATTGCTAAATAGACTTATTAAAGCTAAGATTTGTTGTAGCATGTGTCAGTAGGCATCATGGTATAACATCATGAGGACTTGGCTGAAATATGTATGAAGACTGACTCATGTAATCTAATACTCAATATGAAATAATGCACCAATGATAGAAACCATGATGATAATGTAAATATATAAATATGGATGGATTCAAGTATAAGTGTGGGAAAGGAATCACCCAACAAACACACAAAATAAATCAAGGCAATAGTGTTGAAAACAAATAAACAAACAAACAAACAAAATAAGTAGAGACAAACAAACAAACAACATAATAGAAATCATACAAACATTATCCCTAGAAAATAGGTGACAAATTAACAAACAAATAAAATGGGGGAATAGAAAAAAGGAAGGGGGTGGCTAAGTTGTCTCCATATGCATTAGGCAAGTGGACATTTCCTACATAGTTCCATGGATGTAATATCCAATAAAAAACTTCACGCCAAATGTAGTTCTCCTAGGGAATGGGAAGAAAAATAATAACTGGTGAAAACAAATAAAATGGATGCAATAGAAGAATAGGAATAGTCTTGTAAAATGGAAAGTGCATGAGAGAAAAGGCCAAAGAGGATGGGGAAACTAAGTGACAAGTGGTTTTCTTCAAATTTAGTAAGGGTTCCCAAAATCCTTAAGGCAAAGAAGTGGTCTTTGTTTTTGTTGTTATTTTCTAGCAATTTTATAAATATTTTTGGAATTTTTTATTAAATCATCTCAACTCAATCAAGAATGACAAGACTTTAAATAGTTCAAGATCACAAAATGGAAAGATCATTCAAACTTAGGTTTCTCAAAAAATGGTGAGAGTGTTCAAACTTAAGTTACTCACAAAATGGTGAGAGCATGGCAAGGGGGTGACTGAGCTAAACTCAACAAGTATCAAGTGCTACCTACATAGTCCTAGAGTATGACCTCAAGTCACTGTAGTTATACCCTACAATAAAATAATTTAATTAGTATAGAATTCAATTCAAAAAAAATAGGCATAGGTGGTAAAAAGGCATAGTATGGCATAAAAAGTGGCAATTTGGTACATCAAGACTTAATAAACAAGTGTCACTCTTAGTTTATCCATAGGTGGTTATAACTAGGACATAACATCATAGATCAATGGTACTATTTTTCCCAAAGGTGGTTATAATTAGTAGCAAGATGGGTGATAAGAAAATAATAACAAATGAGTGATGCAACTATTCAAACTTCTATCATACTGCTCTAAAATACAATCTATGTTTGCAATACTTGAAACAATTGATAAAACTAATCAAATTCCTTGATGATAAAAATTAAAAATGTGTAATGAATGGAAAAAACCAAGGTTAAATAGGTTAGGATTTAGAACATGTCTAGTCAATAGAATGGAATGGTAAAACGGATGGAATGGGTTAAAAGGAATGATAAGTAATGACATTTGTACAAAGAAGAATATTGATAAAATGACACCACTAAAATGGTCCTTACAAACAATACACCTTAGCCCTCAAGCATAGTACTGCTTTAGGTGAATAATATTCATTGGCTTAGGAAGTTCATCTCCATCTAGTGTGTCAAGCCTGTATGCTCCTGATCCATAATATATAGTAATGATGAAAGGCCCTATCTAATTTGGTTTGAATTTACCTTTATGCTTCTTCTTAGCCATGTATTCTTTTGGTTTTCTTTATGAAAAAGATCATAAATTTCAAATTTTCTATATTTGACATATTGATTATAGTGGCCTTTGAGTCTATTATGATATGCTTGAAGATTGTTGAGTGTAGTTATGCATTTTTCATCAAGTAGGTCTAACTCTTGTAGGTGAGCTATTCAATAGTCATGATCATCTAGGACATGCTTGAAAGATATGTGTAGTGAAATTAACTCAACTTCAATGGGAAGGATGGCTTCAATACCATAAATAAGTGAGTATGGATTGGCTCTTATAGGAGTATGATGATTAGTACAGTATTCCTAAAGGGCAAGGAATATCTACAGGTGTGAATCATGACTGACATCATTGATAATGTTTTTGAGAATATAGACAATGGTTTTATTTGATGTTTCAACCTAGCTATTACCTTGAGGGTAATATAATATAAAAAAATGTTGTGTGATGTTACATTACGTACATATCGAGTCTACATATTTTTTCTTGAATGATCCTCCATTATTAGATATAATGTCAGAGGGGATACCATAGTGATAAATGACATGGTTGAATATTAATTTGGAAATTTTATTTCCAATCACATGAGGGGTATAGCTTTAACCCACTTAGTGAAATACTTAGTGGCAATAAGGATATGTTTATGGCCATCAGATGAAGTGGGGTTAATCTTCCCAATGAGGTCAAGTCCCCATGTATAAAATGGCCATGGTGTCAACATCAGTTTTAGAGTTTATGTTAGGGCATGAATCATATTAGCATTCCATTGACATTTGTCACACTTATTTACATATGCTACTACATCTTCATCCATCATGGGCCAATAATAACCAGTATGCAAGAGATTTTTATATAGGACTACCTCACTAAAATGAGCTCCACATACTCCATGAAATTCTCTTAATACTAGTGTAGTCTCTGCTGAAGTTAAATAATGAATTAGAGTTTCATCAAAACTATAGTGGTAAAGGGTGGATCCAAGTAGATTATAATGATTGGAATGATGAATAAAGGCTTTGGTTTGTTTTTAAGATAGTTTAGGTGGTAGAACTTGGTCATGAATATAGTTGTAAATGTTTGAGTACTGGATAGAATTATGACCAATAATATCACAAATCATTGTAATGGTTGAAGGTTCATGAGTTAGTGCAAACAAATTATCAATAAAGAATTGATATTCTCTAGCTTTATTTGTTTATCAAATCAAAGAGTAGACAGTATTCATGGTATCTATAGTTCTATTACTAACCCTTGGGATATGCTTAAAATGGATATTTTTAATTTATTACTTTAGGGTATCGACCATAGCCTTATATGGAACCGACTTATCATCTTTGGTATGTGATCTAACTGATGATTAATTGAGAATCACCATGAACCTTTAGATGAGATAAATTTTATTATAATACTTATCAAAGTCATGAAATAAGTGCTTCATACTCGATCATTTTGTTTGTACAAGGAAAACTAATTCTAAATGATTTAGGGATTAGATCCTCCTATGGTGTAATAAATAAGAGACATGTCCCCAATCCATGTGTAGTAAATGAACCATAAAAATATATCTTCCATTGCTACTCTCCAAGAGGTGGGTCAATGATGGTCATTATGAAATCATCAAGAAAATGAAATGTGAGTGGCTTTGTGTCTACAAGGGATGCTTCAACAAGTTAATCTGTAAGGACATGTCCTTTGATTGCTTTCTAATTTACATACTCTATGTCAAACTCACTAAGAAGAATGATCCATTTGGCCATTATACCTTGAAAATCTATTTTAGATAGTATATAATTGAGTGGATATACTTTTTAAATGACCATGGTCTTATTATTCAACATGTAATGGCATAATTTTTGAGCTATGAAGACCATAACTAGACAAGCTTTTTCAATAGGTGCATAGTTGTGTTCATATGTGACTAAGGTATGACTTAAGATGTATATTGTATGATGTTTTCCATTTTTATCATGTTGATCCAAAATTTCCCCCAAGGCATTATCAGTAGTTGATGGATACAATAAGAATAACCTTCCTGGTATAGGAGGTAACAAAATAAGTAGATTAACTAGATAGTCCTTGAGTTATTGAAAAGTTGTTCGGTAGTGGTCATCTCAATGAAATGAAAATACCTTATTTAGATGTGTAAATTTATGACACTTGTCTTCTAACTAAGGATGAAGTGTCAGATTGACTAGATCTTATCCTACAAAATATAGAGTTGCTTCAAATCAGTTGGTGGTGGCATCTCAATTATAACATGGACTTTGGCCAGATTGAATTTAATGGCCCTTACGAGACATAATGAAGAAAATTAAATTTATCTAGGTTACTCCAAACACACATTTATTTGGATTGAGTTTGACTTTATACTCTTGTAATCTTTTAAATATCCTGCATAGCACTAGTGGATGGTCGGCCCTAGTTTTGAATTTTCCTAATATGTCATCGACATAGTCTTCAATAATATCATGCATCATATCATGGAATATGATAGTCATGGCCCTTTGATATGTATCTCTAGAATTATTAAGACCAAATGACATTACCTAATAAAAAAATTTCCCCATGGAGTGGTGAATGATGTTTTATGTTAGTCTTCTGGTGCTATTCTAATTTGGTTGTATCTTGAAAATCCATCCATGAGTGAAAGCATTTCATAACCTACCATGGAGTCAAAGATCATGTCAAATTACTCAATGTAAATTCATCCTTAAGAAAAACTTTGTTTATGTCTCAAAAATTAGTATAGATTTTGATTCCTTCAAGCTTTTTTCTAATAATTACAACATTATATATCCATTATGAGTAGTCAATAGACTGAATACATCTTGCTTCTAAGATTTTTCCCAACTCTTTCTTTACCAAGACAATAATGTGAAGATGAATATTACATAGATTTTATTTCATCAGTTTGGCATCAAGATTGACCACAAGGTGGTGCAGAACCAAGGTGAGGTCCAAACATGGAATGCCAAAATAAACCCATGCAAAGATATATACAAATTCTCTCAATAGAGTTGTAAAGAATTCACATTCCTCCTCAGTGAGGGATGCACCTAATTTTATCCATTTTGGGTCTGATGGAGTCTTAATGTTTACCTCTATTATATATTCAACTAAAAGGGTTGAACTATATTCTAGGATAATAGGCAAATACTTAAACTATTGGACTATATCAGGGTCCTCTGTTAAGACTTTCTCTTCAATGTCTCCTAGGCATGATGAATCTAAGTCCCCCAATGGGAGATCTATCCATGTGACAAAAATAGTCATAAATTATTAAAAAAATTGATCAAATACTTGTTATTACACAAAACTAAACTCGGATCCATAGGCAAGTTCATTATTGGTGGTCTCCTAGTCTACATTTGAATAAGAATGAACACCCCCATCTAATGGCACTTGAAATAGGTTTTCACCACTAGAATAGCCTTTATCTTTACTTTTTCCCTGGTCATAAAGTGCCTTAAATAAGTTTTCACTTGGGGACCTTAATAGTTTATTTATTTATTTTTGGTTAAGGGTGTTCATCTGCTCTCCAAAATAGGCTTTAGGATCCAATGTAATTTAGAATCATGATTTATGATATCCCAATAGAACATTGTCTCTAAGGCCTAAAAAGTCATACAATGCCTCATCATTATAAGACTCATCAATTGAAAAATTGGATTCTCGTTGGTCCCAATCTATTAGTTAGGGATAGTATAATGGCAATGGGTTGTGACAAATGATTGGGGTAAGAGTACATATGGAGTTGTTATCAAACATGTTAGTCTCAACTAGGTCATCAAAGGCAAGGCTATGATCAAAATCTACTTCACTCTTAGCATCATCATCACTAGCCACCAATGATGGAACTCAAATAAGATATATGGGGTCACCCCTAGGTAGTTAAAATCTAAGTCCATAGGGATTTTTGTACTTAATCATGGAAATTAGCTTAATGGTTCCTTGATGATTCAATTTGAGGCCTCTTCCTTCATAATCTTGATGCTCCATGATCCTATTGGGAATAGGATACTTTGCAATTTTATAACAATCAACTTGGTTGTCATTGTACAACCATGATTCATCCCCTTCAAGAGGGTCTAGTTTTAGGCCAGATGCTAGTACAAACATGATAGGTCCCTTATCTTTGTTATTTTGTTTCCAACGCATGTGTGGGTTATTTTTAGGTCACCTAAAAGTCTTTGGATTCTAAGGAAGATTAAAAATATGGAAGGTATCATGGGTCACATAATCTACTAGGCCATTATCTAAAATGGTGAAAATTTTGGAAGCTTCAGGAGGTGGCATGTAGGAAAGGGAATCTAAGGTATTAGGATCTATGCAATTATCTTATAGAGGATCAATAAGTATGGCCTTTCCTTTATCCTACTTATAACTTGGATTCATGTTGTATTGGTAATTTTAGATTTGAAACTTAGCCTCAAGATGTTTATAGTGTTCATATGGGTTTAAATCTCTTGGAATATTCACTTCCATCCCTGAGTGGGAGAACTTGATGCATTGGTGCAATGTTGATGAGACTGCATGAATCTCATATAACCAAGGCCTACCTGTAAGCATATTATATGACAACTCAAGATCAAGTACATGGAAAATTTTATCATAGGTAAAAGGCCTGATGATAATTGGTAAGCTAATGGTGCCTTGTGATTCTCTTTTCTAATTATCATAGGCTTTGATAGTTATCATTTCTAGTTGGAGATCTACCATTGTGTACCCAAGAAGTTTGATGAGCTTTAGAGACACTATGTTGAAGCTGGATCCATTGTCTATAAGGATACACTTCACTTTATGCCATTTTATATAAGCTTTTATGTACAATGGATTATTATGGAGTAGGCCAAGGGAAGACATATCACTTTGGTGGAATGTGACTTATTGGGCTGGAGCTAGGTGTCCAACAAAAGCTTGAAATTTATCAGGGGATATATCACTAGAAATAATGGATTGGTTAAAAATCATTCAAAATATTCTTGTGGATTATTAACATTCACAGTAAATCTAAAATAAAAATTTGTGATGGTGTCTTTTGTAATTATTCCATAACATCAAACTTCTTATCTTGGTCAATGGTGAATGGTTTATTTTGAGGTTGAATGGTTGGTTGGATAATAGGCAAAGTGGTAGATGGTTATCGACCTAAGATAGTAATCTTTGACCTTCGAGTTGTGATTGCATAATCAAGATTAGATGTTAGACCATAATTGCTAACAAATGCTGGGAATGGTGTGGGACTAGATAAGACAAGTTTTGATTGTTGGTGCACTTGTATGTGGTCATGTGGCAAGGGTGAGTTATCAATATATGGTTAAAAAGTGGGAGTCTTGATTTGTTAGTTTGCCTATGTGTATTCTCAGGATAAAGAATGATTATCCATGTAATTTGGTTGTGTGATATTGTTTATCAATGGTCTATATTGGTTAGTGCTTGGTTTAGGATTAATGGAGATGGTATTAATGCTTCCCCCTGCAATATGAACTATAAACCTATTGTAGTCATGTGTAACTACATGGTAGGTTTATTAGTTATTACTATTCCAACCTTGGTTTTTTCCATTATTATGATGTTATGGGTTCTATTGTTAATTCTACTAGTTTATCCTTTGATTTTATATTATTGATTTTGTTGTTGCACTGACCAGTGTTTTTGTTACTAATTGTTATGATGTTGTTATGTGTTATGTTGGGGAAATGGGTTTTGATAAATTATAAGAGTTTGATTGGAGGTGAAAGTACCATTATCCAATGTTATCTCCCCATTATCCAACATATTCTCAATCAAATACTTGATTTGCACACATGTTCATAGATTATGCCCTTTGACCTAATGATATTAACATAATTTATTTTCATGGTACCAATCAGGATAAGGAATGCCTTATGGATAATGCTTTGGTATAAGCCAACTAATTAGATTATTAATGGTAAGTTTGTGAAATACAGACTCAATAGGCTCTCTCAGGTCACTAAAGACTTGATGCATAGGCATAGTTATCCTTGAAAGAGGGGTTTATAATGGTAAAGATTGTTGTATTTGTTGTACGAGCCTTAGTTATTGTGCTTATAGTGTTAGTTGAAGAGGTTGTGGGTAAGAGTAAGTTGAAAAGGCGGTGTAGATGATGTTTGCACTATTTGGACATGACATGACTCGGTTACTCCATTATCCAAAATATTCCTATTGTGATTGAATTGCTTTGGTCTATCTTGGTTATTGGCCTATGCTAGTTATGATGTTTATGCTTGGATTAGATGTTAGTTTTGGCCACTTCCATGATTGGTACCTTGGTTTTGATTATTTTATGTAATCTTCATGATCCATTTATTAATAATGGCTCACTCAATCAATAAGCCTTTGTCGATGATCTCCTTGAAAGTATGTGCACATTGTAGTTCTAGATGATAAGTTATCTCACTATGAAAATTTTTAGTAAACACAGTGGCTAATTATTTATCTAGTAAACTATAGGTGAATCAGCATGCAAGGGATCTCCATCATTGTAGATAACTTACAAAACCCTCACCAACATTTTAATCTATTTATGTTAAGTTAACCAATGAAATCTCATGTTCAAAATTATAGGAAAAGTGCTACAAAAACTTATCAAAAAGATCATCAAAATATGTTACTAAATTCTTGGGAAACTTTAAAAACCACTCCAAGGATTGTCCAACTAAGCTCCTTGGAAACAACAACAAAAGGTATATATCGTTATATACCACTAGTTGACATGTGATAAAGAACTTAGTTAAATGGGTCTTAGGGTCACTTTTCTCTTTGTATTTATTGAATGTTAGTGGTTTGTATCCTGAAGGAAATGGTATCTACAAGTACAACATGTTTAATGGATAAGAACACACATCATCTAACTTAAAAAAATTTAGTTTATTTCCTAGCGTGAATGACAACAATTGCATCCTTCATTTATTGTAATTCTTGAGATAAGAAACTAGAAGGAACATTGGTTTAAGGGAGAATATTGGTCTGAGTAGATGGTTGGGAGGTCATGAGTGGGACACTTTGACCAGGGTATGATGGAGATATCTGTTGGTGTATATTAGTTTGGTTGGGAAAAATACTAGGAATATGCATACATGGATTAGGATGTATTTGAAATTGCACATTTATTTGTGTGATATTCTGGTTTAGGTTGGCTATGAAGGTTTGACTTGGAGTATTTTATGGTTAGGATGGAGAGATATAACTATATTGTGCCTATTTTGGTTGAAAAGGGACATGTTATCAACTAATCAAACCTTGTTATTGAGTGGGAACTTGTGGACCAAGACCCTATTTTTGAACTTGTGGCACATTTTGAATTTATTGTTATCTAGTAGGTACTTGAAAAACATGGGAGCCTCTTTTTTTCATGAATCCTTATTGAGAGGTGAAATCATGTTGAAGATTTGACATCTATCATTGACCAATATTTACTCATTGTTGGCTAGTCATCATTTGGTTTTGGATTGGTACAATGGTCTATGATTGATGAGGTATATTTGTCATTACCTAATGAGGTGGAACATTAGTTGCCCTTTTTTGAGGTGGTAATATATTTAACCTTTGATGCATTGGTACACTAGATCGTTCCTACTATTTTGGAATACTACTCGTCACTTGTTGAGGAGTAGGATTTATCACATTCAGCTGTTGAGGAGTGACATTGGTTGTTGGTTGACTACTTAATCCTATTGGTTGCACACTTGATAAAGTAGCTAGTTGAATTTGGGATGAAGAAACTCCTACTCCCTAATATGATGGTCTAATCATGGTATTAATTATGGGCACATGTTGTTGACTATTTGTTTATGCGTTAGTACCACTTTGATTTGGATTGGATGTTGCTTGCATATTGTCCACTATATTTTTCTCATTATTATACATAGAAGAAAAAGACACTTCTTCAATAATAATAATATATAACAAGTTATCTACTAAAGTGTTTTTCATGAATGGGTCTGAACTCTGATTGTCTTGACCAGTTAACTCTATCAAAACTCCTGTTGAAGGAACTAAGTCAATAAGATGTTTTCTCACCATGGTCATCTAATTGAAATTAAGTGTTAGATATAGGTAGGTTTGATATGCCATCTATATTTGGTTAAAGTGGCCTTATATGAGGTTTTTGCCTTTATTAGACATATTAGGGTCCTGATATGTTGTTTAGACTAGATCCAAAGGATTGATAGAAGAATCTTATTGATCATAAATTATGTTGTGGGGCAATCTTACTAGGCTTGGTAAATTCTCATGAGGGAAGTCTATTGGAAACTTGGCCCCTACCTCTATGGCTTGAACAAAAATCTTGTCTTTATTATTCAACAAATGATTCTAAAAAAAATGGATCATGTGTGGAAGGCATATTATTAGAGCATCATTGTTGAGGAACTGGTTCGTTAGCTGTGAGTATTGTAGCTAGGTATTGTGTGGTTTATTCTTGGTCTTGTTCTAAATAAGGTGGTGTATTAACCAAATATTTATCCAATGGATATTGGCTTTACACCCCTAATTGAGCATTATAAGAGGGATAAAGATCCATCTTATAAGCAATATTATCCACATAGGGTTCTTTCACCATTTCTTCCTACATAACCACATTATTAGTCCCTAGATTGTACATGAGTTCACTATGAGTGTAGGATTACATGTTGGGATCCATAGTTAATGCTTTGTGAAAGGGAAGAGAGTTCTACAAACTCTAAAAGGACAATGTCTAAAAAGATGATGTTCAAACATGGTCTAGATTCATCAAAAGGATCAAAAGGTTTATGCAAATATTTTTGATAACATAAGACAATGTTAAGTGTCTAATGTTACATGTTTTACACAAAAATATAAAGTAAATGAAGTAAAAATTGAAATTCTAAATGATAATTTCAAAGTGTTTTAAATAATTCTAATCTATAAAATTACAAGATGCTAGGCCTTTTGGCCAAATGCAACATCAAAAGCTAGGATAAAATAAGGCATGCACTAGGACTCTTGGTTAAATGATGTCAAAAGCTAGATTTTGAAAATAGATGAAATTTTTAATCTAATAGATTTAAAACACTTCTAATAAACATTAGGCATTTTATTATTGGATATGGACTCGATAAAATAGGTATAAGGTATGAAACAAAAGGCACTTTAGAGATATTTTATTTTCTCATAAATAATGTATAAAACTTGGTTGTTTTGACAAATAAGCTATACAAAACTGAACAACATAACTATGATAGAAAAAATTTCACAAAAGTATACTCAAATTGGTTTGAAAAATATAAGAAAAAATTTGAACTCTAAGCAAGAGGGCCTATGACATAATATCTAAAATGTTCTGGGTAGTGTAACAATGCTACAAATGATGTGACAAAATGCTTGTTTCAAAAACTCTCTAAGGCAAAGATAATTTATCAAAAATTTAATAGCATAACACTACCTTTCTTGACTCAAAATTTTGTGGTGCATAGACTCAAATTGCAAGTGTTTAGCATGAAATGACTTAAGTCTATCCAGTGGTGATAACAATCATGAGTCTTAAACAACCTTCAACCCAAATTTGAAATTAAACCTAAGTTCCATCAAGTTTAGTGAAGATGATGAACCCACTTAACAAATCAATCCTATGAACTTATAAAGGTGAAATTTAAAGTTTAGATTATAAATTAAGTACTTAAACTACTTTGGCAAAGGTCTAGATTCAATTGGGTAGCATAAGTACACTAAAGTGGATGATATGACTCGCCAAGTTTTGATGAACTTTAAACAAGGAAAGTTATGATTTCACATGGGTAACATAACACCTATTTGTTCAAAATAAAATGAGGACCATGTGTTTGGTTTGCATCATTTGTTTACACCAAGTTTTGACTCCAAACAAGACTTTAATCTAAGACAAAACCAACTAATTAATCGCTCTTAGATCCTAAACTAATAAGGTTGCTTGGTACTGTTGGAATACATAAATATACGTCATTTAAAAGGTTTTTAAGTGTTCATAAAAAAGTAAATGTGCATTATATAGTAGGGATTTTATACCCCCCCCCCTTCTCTCAAATGATAATACTATGACATGGACCTTGAGGCGTACCTTGAACCAATAATACTTTCACGGTAAGTGAGGATTTATCTAAGATCTACAAGTTTTTAAATGTTCTAGGGGAATCAATTATAAAATTAATTTCACGTAAAATAATAAAAAATAAAATCATATATTTTGGGTTTCTATCACTTGGCTTGTTGCAAAAAGGTCAATTCTTTTTTGTAACCACTACATCATATTGTTCGCTCAGTGTAGTGTGATGTCCAAAGTGCCACTACATCCCATATGCAACTCCAATATAAATCCAAATGAAGTCAATTTCGAGAGGTGAAACTCAAATTCAAAGCTTCCCTAAATAACTCGTGGGAGGTAATGACATCCCCCTCATAAGCCAAGTTTACATGAAATAAAGAAAGCATAAAAAATGAAAGACTTTAGGGTCATTGTCAAGGTCACCCAATACTTTTACGAGTTTTTAGGGAGTGCTTTAGATGAAATTATTTATATGCCTTAGACTAGATAATTTTCAAATAAGGAAATCACTTTTGATTCTAAGGGTTCCATAAAGGGGGGAAATGGAAGTGCATACATGCGACATCCTTGTATTTTGTGAAAACAAAGTGCTAATTGAAACAATGAAAACAAAATTGACAAGTGTGTTCAATTTTAAGCTCAAATGAAATATTTGGTGGTGTTATTTTCACCCCTTAGTATTAAGTTGTAAATTTGAAAGGATACCTATTAAAAATTTATTTTAAGCACCTAAATTTTCTATTAAGTACTAAAACAAAGTTCTTAGTTCATTTTAAAAGCATGCAAAAGATGGTCTAAAACATGTTTTAACAAATTCAAAGTATGTCAGTTACCTGTCTACCCTTAAGGCATCACCCCAAAATAAAATGTGTTAGCTTAGACAAATTTAACACAAATATAAATAAAATATTGAATATATGAACACCTGAAAAAAACAAATTAGAATGCTAAAAATAAAATATAACACATAACACATCAAATCCTGCACATAAAATATAAAAACCTACAATTAGTATTTTTAACATAAATTTTAAAATATAGATAGTTTTGATAAAAAAATTTGAGAGGTTGTCAATAAATATAGGGTACACATCTCAAAAAAATTTGAATTCCAAATAGTCAATTAAAAAAGTTATCAACTCTGTTCTAGCCATTTTTACCAAAAAAATAAAAAATAGAAAGTGATAGTCACTAAAATAGCTATAACTTATAAAATATAAATAATTTTTTTGTCAAAATTTTAGATAATATCCAAGACATATTTATATATATTAATAAAATAAATTTATACAAAAATATTAAGTAAATAAAATTGTATGACTTCTTTATCAGCCATTTTTTTCAAAGCAAAAACAATTAAAAAAAAAAGAATCAAAACTATGAAACACAAAACATTTTGTGGATTGTGCTCTTATGAAGATCATCCAACCAAGCATGACATTATGTGAAATAATAATTTGAATCAAGAGATGTGATTAATATTGTGTTAGTCCAAAAATGCAAAAAAATTGGTAAAAACACAATAATTAACATGCATCTCTAGGTCTAGTTACTAGGGTGAGCTTAATAACAAAAACAAATGAGAATCACAACTAAAAAGTAAATAAAAATAATAATCCTTCACCTTCCTTGGATGATCCAAATTATTATTGTAATGGCTTTCTCAGATTGTTCCCATGAAGTCTTCATCAAAGGAAGCTTGTCTATCTTCCCGTCTCTTTGGCACCTTATGGCTTTGGCTTGGCTTGGCTCAATATATTGGCATCATAACTTTGGCATGTGAGAGATATTATAATCAATTTGACATGGTAAATTTAAACAATGTAAGATTAAAAATGATGTTCATGGCCTCTCTATTTATAAATTTTTAAGAATGACTAGAATCAACCATGACCATCCATCTCAAGATTGAGATGTGTGGTCATGGACTAATTGAATTATGTAATTAAAATACATAATTTTCCTCATCATGAATATGAAATAAGGGAAATTGATGAGGCATGGAAGGTAATAAAGAGGCATGGGAGACTCATAATCTTGATATTTGTGGTATTTATGGCCTAGGGAGGTCTTTCCAAGAAACAAGGTCACTTGATGATGTAGATATTCAATATTCATTTCTAAAAATAATTTAAAAAAAAAATACATGGAATAATTAATTATGCCTTGATTTGGATTAATTAAATCTTAAGCATGATTAGGCACTATGTGCACAAATTACTCAAATTAATCATAATACCTTATTATTAGTTCAAAATTTGACTGGATTAGAATTGGAAGTCAATGTCAGATGCATTGGATTTTTTTATCTCATTTTATATGTTTTAAACACCAAATAACAAATACATGCATCTTGTATAATAAATTTGATAGAAAAGAGCAATCTAGAGCACCCATGTGCAAAATTGGCATTTTGACACAGAATGATCTGATCAAAGTTAGTTGGCCCATAAATTTCATTGCCCCATTTAGGGATATCCTAGACAAAATTGGCACTTGAATATGTTAAATTTCAACATCATTTATCATATTTTAGTGTTTTTAGGCCAAATTGTGCATTTTAGGTAGAAATTGGTCAAAAGCTTGGTTAGAGGTCATTGGTGGCCAGATTTAGGTGTCTACATCTCACAGCTAAGGAAACATTTTCAATATATTTTAATTAATGTAAAAATTCATAAAACATTATTAGAGCATATTAAAACACAAAATTCATATGATTCAGTGACAACTTTGTTCTTATAGATCATTTTCACTTATCTAGGTTCCATTATCTTGTCTTACATAGACAAGTCACTTTGTGATCACATTTCATCTTGTGTATAGGCATTAAAAACACTTTAAAATTATGTAATATGAGCAATAAGTCTTAAAAAATACCCCAAATTAATTTATTCATCCCTACTCACCTATACATCATCCCTAAACTCTTTCTCACTTTGACTGACTTTTTCTCATTATTTTTCATTATCTATAGATTTAGCTATAGGATAATTTGATTGATAAAAATGATTAAAAAGTGAATATTTATTAAAAAATAACTCCATGGATCTCAATAAAAGTTTTGAACTTCAAGATCCATCAATTTTTATGTGTTGACTTGGTCAACTCTACTTATAACATCAAATTCTCTAAAAATAAGCATTTTTGTGTACCTTCTACTTACTACCCTAACATAGAACTACCACCTAGATATGCCTAGAGGAGTCCTATAAAAAAATCAATAATAAATATTTATCAATCAATTCATTCTAGGCCAAAACCATTCACATCTTTCCAATCACTCCACTATGAGGGTTTGCAAGCACAAAAACCTCCTTACCTTCTTAACATTAGTTCATAAACTTGAGAGCTTGGTTTATATAAAAAATGAGTTTAGAATCTTATTAGGACCCTTAAAAAACTATTTTAAAGGGATTAGGTCACCATGAAAAATCTACATGTGCCAATGAGCATCACAAACTTCTTCTCAGGTTCTCATCTCTTCATTTTAGCACACCTAGAAGCCTTAGGACATTTTTTCACACTTTTTCATTCAAGATAGGACTTGAAAATTATAAAACACACTTAAAACACCCTTTTTCACCTTATAAAACTTTAATAATATCTCACATAAATATGAAACTGAATTTGACCCCTTATTAGGTCTCACTTTTTCTCTTTGTGTACTAAACCCATAACTACATACCATACCTTCACCAAGAAACCACCTTGAAGCCTCTTAAAATACTCTCACCACATTAGAAACATGTCATACACCTTAATTCCATGATCCATATTTACCAAAATTCTAATCCATATCCTCAACCTGCTCAACACACTAGGCTATCAAGCCTATGCAACCACACAAGGTCTATGATAATACCACTAGACCATTTCTCACATACTTTGTCTTCTCTCCTTGATCTAAAACAACATCATCATGGTAGAAAAAACATGATAAACCTCAAATGATGATTACCTTATATCATATGCATCCAAACCTGATCAACATGCCTCATTAGGACATGTAAGGTCTTAGAACAAGGTCTGGATGAAGACCTTTAATGAAGTATACATCCTTTCAACATCAATTACCTTCATTAGTCTTATTTGACATGAATGATAGTAAACATATCATGACATCAATGACATCACCATTTTTCATTATCTTTGACATCAATGTAAACACTTTTGCCAACACTTGATCCCTACTTGGGATATGTAGGCAACACTCAGATTATGTGGGTTATTATGAGGGTAAATCAACTATTTCCCCCTTTGGAATTCAATCTCTATTGTTTTTATCATGTAGGAGCTATTTTTTTACAAGTCTTCATGTGAAAAATCAACACACATAGGAAATCAATAAACCCTCACAAATAGGTTCATAGATATAGATCATAAAGAGTCACATAATCAACCTAGTCATTATTGCAGTTAGTAGAAAAGATAGTAGTGTTACCATATCCTCCTAGTTCAGTCTTGTGTTGATGAATTTTAAATTCTTGATTTCGGACATGACATAGTTTACATGTCTTTTTAGTCTTTTTATAGTCATAATCAAACTAAATATTTAGAATCAAATATATTTTAGGGAAGTTTGAATATCTTATACACACACACACACACACACACACACACATATATATATGTATGTATGTATGTATATATCTTATATATATGTATATATCTTTTATATATATATATATATATATATATTATATATATACATATATATACACATAATATATATGTGTGTGTGTATATATATATGCATATATATGTGTGTGTGTGTGTGTGTGTGTGTGTGTGTGTATATGTATATATATATATATATATATATGTATGTATGTATGTATATATATTTATATATATGTATGTATATATATATGTATGTATGTATATATATATATGTATGTATGTATGTATATATATATATATATATATATATATATGTATGTATATATAGATATATATATATATATATATATATATATATATATATATGGTTTTGATGGGATCTACTATATTAAAATTGAAGTTGCATAATAGACCAGGCTAGAAACACCATGGCCTAAAGAAATAATTACAACGAACATCCATAAGGCTAAAATCAACCAAAATGCAAGCCTACCTATTACCCAAAAACCAATATCAAACATCAATTTGTGGGATAGTAATCTAAAATATTAGCTATCTTGCCTTTTTTACCTTTTTTATTTTTTAATTCATGTCACATTTCATGCTTAGAATTCACTACAACTAATTGTTTATCTAAATTTTGTGTTTCTAAATTTCTATTTTTAGTGATTTTTTTGTCTAAGTTTTAGTGTTCAGACTCATGTCCTCATTTTACTCCCCCTACTGGCTACTTTAAAGGGGGATTTTGAATAACTTCTATCAATTCTTTATTGGGCACTTCTTCTTTAGTAAGCATAGATTTTTCTCTTTTCTTACTATCTCTTAATTCTATATCTTCTTGTATTTCTAAATCACTAAAATAGTCTTCCACCACAAATGACAGATCTGAGGCACTCTATTTGCTTGACTTGGAATTTTCTCCCTTCCTTTTCATTACTTATGGATTCCCCAGAGGACAAGATGCATGAAGATGACCAGGTGTTTTGTAGTTGTAGAATCTAAAAGTGGTATTCTCATAATATAAAACTTGAACATGATAAACTTTGCCATATTTTAAAATGATTTTATCTAACACCCCTTTTCTTAAATCAATCTCTACACAAATTATGGAATAAGTGCACAAACCTACAATAGCTCACTCATTATCATTCTTTAAGAATGACCCCATAGCATTATATATTTCCTTATGGGCATGCAAAAAATGTAAGGGTAGATTGGCAAGATGAACCCAAACTAGCATCTTAGTGATTAAAAGAGTGAGAGGGTTAAATTTTGGAAACTAAGGAGTGTTAAAAAATCCCACATTACCCCAAAATAGGGACCTTATGAAAAACATTTTTGGTAATCTTGTTGATCATGAAAGTGAACAACAAAAAACCCTTTGAACATAGACATATTTCATAATGATTTGACTAGTCTCATGAAGCCATTTATATAAATCAGTCATAGATGGCCAAAGATCATTAAACCTATAGATAACTACATCCTCAACTAGAGAATTAAAATACTCATCTTTTCTCTCATTCAAGATATCCACATAAGGAACCTCCTTCACTTGATCAACAATATAGACTTGAGGAGAAGTAAATCATTTTGTATAATTTAAAATAGATGCAACATTTCTAACTACATATTTGAAGGACATAGGTTTGGGTTTAGAGGATTTATTTAACCTAACCATCTCTCCTTGTAACTTGGAATTCATGGAGATGATTGAGTCTTTACCTAATGAATAAAATGATAGTGTTAAAAAAATTTACATCTCCTTAACTGGATGAAGCAAGAACTAGGAGTTACCTAAAACATCTAAAGAGGTATATAATATATATTTTACATATTTCACAACATCTATAAATTTTACCCAAAAACATTTTCTTACCCATGAAATAGAGAACACCATTACTTTATATCCTAGTTTCTCAATTTTTGAATTCTCATGGTCAAACATTTTGTCAAACATTTTTTCTACAACCTCAATAACCTTAGGTTTATGTATTATCAGATCTTGCATTTTGATCAATCTGTGGTTCCCAACCTCCTTTGACTCCCTATTTGCCTTTACTTCTTTAATCATTCACTTAATACCTATGATTCATCCCATAGGCCCTCAAGGATCTACTCTAAACCATGCCATGTGTTGTAGAGGAGGTAAAATAAAGATTCTTCCTAGATAAATAATGATTGAGGATCCATATCCTATTAATGTCATAGATTTATTTATAGCTTCCACCATAGGAGATCCTCATTTTATCTTATTTTTAGAGGTAGGTTTTGTTGACACCAAATTATTGTCAACCTCAGGCCCTATAGGTCCCCTGCATTTATAATTTCCTTGTTAGATCAACTATGACCAACTCCTACCATCATCGTCACATTATGCAAGACATCCATTACATCACTATGGATCCATAAAGCCACCTCTTCCATTGTTTATCTAATCTAAATTTAATTTAATATTTTTTACTAATTCATAATTCTATAAATTTTTTATTATACTTCCAATTTTATATATTTCTTGTATATCAATTTAAATATTTTACATCTATAAGTTTGATTCATTTTAACTTAAACATTAGGGTAAACCATACCTTTTTAGAATATTGTTTTTTGTTTTCTTGATTTTTGTCTTAGGATTTCATATAAATTTCTAAAAAAAAATTGACATTAAAAAAATAGTCTTCCACTTTGGATATAAATCCAACACACAATGATTCAATTTTCTTAGACCTTAGATTTAATCTGACACTGAATAAATTATCTTATCACCTTAGATCAATCTAACATTAAATTTATATATTTTGATCTTGGTTTAAAAATTTGTGATCTCTATACACACAAAAAATATCAATTTTATTTTTACTATTTTTTGTTTTCTTGTGGTTATGTTTAGAATTATATTTCAATAATTATAAAAATACATAGTGACTATCATTACAGGATAAATGATGATATAGATCATAGACATAGTAATTTGAGAGGTTTACCCTAATAACCATATCCATTATACAACACTAAACACAATTTTAGTTTTCTTATACCTCATGGTATATAATAAATGCATAGGGTCCCTAGTTTATACCATATAAATCTTGTTTTATCCATTTGAATTGTGGTGCACTTAAGAGGTGCATATTTCTTAAGGAAGGTACTTTCATCATACCCTAAAAAATGGGGTTAGTAGGATAGATGCATGGTTTTACCACTATAATTAGTGCTCTAAAACATTGATTTGACACTAATCAATGAATGAAAAAGTATATTTGAGATCTTACACAATCATTCAAACCCTTTCTTAGATCAACTTTCATACCTTGATTTTTTCTTATATTGTATTCATAATAATTAGATCTTATGTAACTGCATGATTACTTGGCACCAAAAATTTATTTATCTATTTCATTTGTTGTATTTACATTCATTTTATATATCATGGATAGTCATTTTTCCTTGCTCTCTACTCATGTTGTGTCTTTTAATTATGATAATGAATGCAAAAATTACAATAATAAAAAACCTATGAAAGAAGCATACATGGATGATTTTGATTTTGACGATATATAAAGGAGTAAACAATTTGATTTTGATCAAACTTGGGGACATGAATCCTCTTTAAATTAATGTTTATATTTTCCTAGGGATCATCCTTCATTTTCTTCCTTGACTAATAATATAGAGTAAAAAGAGAAATTAAATTAAAAGTCATCAAATCAATATATAACTATGTTCAAAAAATGATTTATTAATAAATGCATTTCAAATTAGGATATAATCTATCAAGTGATTAATAATAATGATGGTGTTATCTCTTCTCTTTTATCAATAGTAGATATTGAGATTACATGTCATTTCTCTTCCCCTTTGTCAACCAATTAACATGAACTTTAGTTCATCTTCCCTTAACACATCATGAGCTATAATTGAAAGCAATGACATTACTTTTAACACATTTTGTGATGTTGCTTCCACTTTGTTGTCATGAAATATTACATTTCACAATAACACCTCTAATTTCACTCCTAATAGGGTATTGGAGGCACTTAAAAGACATGGAGAATGGTTTTTTTATAGAATAATATGTTGAATCCATACCCCAATGGACAAGGTTTGGTAAACCCATCCAATGCTCATGTGTAGCTTTGTAGTCAAATTATGGTCACCTTTATTTGGGTAGTTTTCTTTTGTTCAAGTCAATGATAAAGTTTCATTTTTCAAAATTGTGTAAAAATTCAACAAATAACCTTATATCCATCTCATATAATCTATATAAGATGAGATTTCTTATTTTTCAGGAAAAACATATCCACTTAAGACTCCATTTTACCCCCCAAATTTCATACACTTACCTATCATATATATATATATATATACATATATATATATATATATATACATATATATATATATATATATATATATATATATATATATATATATATATATATATACATATACATATATATATATATATATATAATTTATTTAATTTAATTATCACAACTTAAAGGTAGTTGTTGATGTGGGTTTTATGCACACTATAAAACCTTATGAGGTATCCTCTAACATTTTAATATCGATGAAATAAATTTACTCCAAGACACGAGTTAAGGGGTATTAGGTTTTGTGAACAACCTACTGGTGGAATAGTGGTGACAAAATAGTTGTTTATCATGGATGGCTCATTTATGAATGTGAATATAAATATACTTAAGATGGGTGGATAGATGATGGATCAAACCTAAGGTGGGTCTAACCAAAGTAAATTCAAAAAGAGGGAAAGGTATGGAAAAAAAAGAGACGTGGACCAAAAAATATGAAACCTTTCTAAACCAACTATTAATCTAGGGGTTGGACAAGCAATTAAGAACCAATGTTTGTTGTAAGCTAATGTAAGTGTTGACCAAATTTTATTTTTAAGTTGAATTGGGGAACCTATAGGTAAAAACTTTAATTTATAGGTCTATAGAGGGTGTAATATAGATGTTACAAGGTGTTTCATAGGTTAATTGATGTCACTTAATATTGTACTAGCCTTGGTCATTAGTTATTTTAGTCCCTTTAGTCATTTTGAGTCATGTTAGGGGTCAAAAAGGTGCATTTAATGACTTTTATAGATTTTTTGGGAAGCATTAAGGTTACAAAACATTATGTCATGTCCCATGTGTCCTTATAGGTCTTAATTAACTAACAAAACTAAAAAGTGGTAGGTTCATTAGAAGAAAAGGTAGTTTTTTTGAGAAAGGAGAAGAATTTGGCACTTTTACAACCTCTTTGGGAAGTGTGACACATGGAAAAGGTATAAATGTGACTCTTTAGCTTCCCCATGCTCATTACCATTCTTGGTTTACTTTGAAAGTGTCATTTCTGAGCTAAAACTATTTTTCTCCATTTTAACCTTTTTTGGCAAGTAAATGTGACTTGCAAGTTTATACTTGGTATGGTTAGCATAAGGGGTTTTAGGAAAAATTATCATATGGGTATATTATATACTCAATAAAATTCCATTTTATGTTTGATTGTAGAAGAATGGTGGTCTAGGCCTTATGAACCATTCCAAAAAAGTTGGCTCTCTCTATTTGCTTACTAATATGTACATCCTATAGGTTTTGCCTTAGTTTGAGTAATTACATACAAACCAATTGCTGAGGGTGATTCCAAATGATTTTATACTGATTATATAATTCTACCTATGTTTTATTTCATGTTTCAAATTGTTTTGATAGTTCAAATAACTCAATTTGTAGGAGGGTGCAACCATGTGAAGTCTCAATGAGTTTTCACTACTTGTAAAAATTTTGTATTCTATAAAAAGAGATTAATTTGAAGGGGATATAGTTTTTTTTCATGTTTCAATGACATATATACTACCTCCTTTCATTTTTGGCTTCATAATTTCATGTTTGGATAAAGCTTTCAGTCCATAGTCATGCACACAGTCAACCCTTTATCTACTTTTCACTTTTAGTCACATGTGTGGAACCTTATATCACGATTACAAGGGTGTAATGATGGTTTCAAGGCTTTGTTTCATCCTTATCAAGATTAATAAATGAGCCAATTTTCATTTGGATGCAAAAGAGGGAGTGTGCAGTCATGTATAACTTTTATATTTAGTCTACCATTGTGATGTGCCTACAAGAGTTTTCAAGTGTTGAAACATGAGATAGAAGCCTTCCTCAAGTTTTTTGACCATGATAGATTTAATAAATCCTTTTAAAATCATGGAGAAAATTATAATTTCAAATCATGCTCATTTTCCATCACATTAATCTTGTTGCCTACCTACAAGCAACTTAATGTGCACTTATAGGTGACCTAAACAAGGGACAAAGAAACTCAATAGATTATTAAGACACATAATGAATAATTATTTGGAGCACAAACATGATTATAATATCATGGTATACATATTAATAATGATATATTTATATATTTATATGGGATTCAACTTTCAATGAGGTTGACTGAGTTTTGAGAGCATGTTCCCTAAACTGAGAAAATAGAGGTCCTTAGTGTTTTGTGTATATGTTATAGCATGGTTTAAATGAATCTTGAAATGAATTAATTTGTAAAACTTATATCCTTTATCATTTAAAATATGGATGTCAAAAAAATAAGTGAGGAAATTAGTTGAGCTCCTCAAAATTTGCCATTTAGACACCAAACTCTAGCAGTGTTGTCTACAAGACTCTAATTCAAAATGAACTTACACCCAATGTTGATGATTATAAACCATGAAAACACATGAAGATGAATAAAAAATTATTAAAATGATCATTAATGTTCCAATTGTCACCTATGGAGGATTGAATACTATTTTTGGGTTTAATGCTTATCATAGTTTCCAAAATGTCCACCTATAGGCAAGGGTGTCTCTGTCCAGTAGGGTATGGAATTGTGACCCTAAGATAGATACCTAAAATAGTGTTTTTAATACTAAAAAATAATAATATTAGTTAAAATGGATGTTGTGTGACCTCAAGGTAAATTCAAGGAATCTTTTCACATTATAACCAAGCCTCAAGAAGGTAATGTGCACCTACAGGCAGGGGTTACTATTGGAGAATAGAACCACAGTACAAAAGGCATACTTTAGGAGGTTAAAGTTTATGTAAATGGATTAAATTGATTAATTGAATAAAAATTTTGTTTATCACTTTAATAATACCCTCAACACCGTTCCCAATTCCATATTTCATGGAATGAATACCCACAGGTGGATCCCTCTTTCTATAAACATGATCACAATGAAATTCAATTTTGACTAAGTAAAGAGAATATAAGGGGTATGTAGGAGTTTATGGAGGATTATATAGGGTTATAACCCCTTGATAATGATCACAAAAATATAATACTTTGAGAAACAATTAAGGAAGGAACCTTCAATCACATAAAATACAGTCCATGTGGACAAAACCCTACATAGTCCTTTCCTTAAGAGCCTGTCTTGGTTTTGGCAAGTTTGATGGGTCAGATAATGCATTCAAGAGCTGAAATTTTGTCTAGATTTCCTTTGAGACTTGGATAATCTTATTAAAGTTTCAATTTTGTCTGATGAGATAGGGAAGTTCCCTCTATTTTTTCTCAGATAGAGGGCACTTCTTTATGCATATAACCTACAAATTTGGTACATTAGGTGAAAGAAGAAAAATAGAAGCTAAAAAATATCATCCAAAATGGTATATAAATATGATGGAATCCTAGTAAAATATTTAAAAAAAATCAAAATTGAAAGGATACCAACAAAGGAGACCAAACCATCAAGAGGGAAAATAGGCCTAAAACCCTTGCAGAAACTTGATGATGGAAATGGAGATATAAATATTATATAATGGAATATTTTACTCATGAAACCTATTGTACCTTGTATAGGACACACTTAATCTCCCTCACATACCAACTAGATTTACGGACTTATACATATGGGGTGATAAAGAGGCTATTTTTGACCATTTGTGTGTTGTGTAGGATAAAAGAAGATTCTAAAGATGAAATAAACTTTGGAGGGAATATTTATACTTTTTATAACTCCCTATGGTCATTTAATTATTTTAATAAACTTTTAAGTGTCCAAACTAGGTGATTCAACTTAGCTAGTCAAAACTAGCCTAATGGACAAGCTAATGAGAAGGGTGGAAAGTTTCATGTGAGTTAATTTTAAAGATTTCATGATGCCTATAAGTACATATAAGGTCTTGAAACTTTTCATACTTTTCATCCCATGTATTTTCATGGGATATTGATTCCATTTTTGAGGCCAAGTGTGCAGGGTGCATGAAAGAGGAGTTTTCTAGGTAGTAGATGATGATAGTTCAATTCCAAGTGATTCCAAATGACCAAACCTTTAAAAAATGCATGAAAAATAATGTATTATGTAATTAAAATTCATAAAAATAATTTTACCTATTCCTAATCATTTATAAGGCATTAAAATAGGGCTAATCATGAAGGCAATTTTTCTTAGCTAGAATGAGGAGTTTCATGCCACTTTTCATGAAGTTTATGAATTGGATTGACATTTTTACTTCCAAACCTTACATGGTTCATACCATACCCTCTTATAATGCACAAATAAATTCTTTTATTATCTTTAAATTTTTCCTTGTGACCCTTGGATGTCTCTCTTATTGTCTCTTTCTCAAGTTCTATAAGAATTAGCCATTTTGGAATTATATTAGATGCTCCACCTAAGTATGTTGAATCCCTAATTATATTTATACATTTTGATCAATAATAATACTTATGTTTACCTCCTCCATGAATTTTCTTAGTTTTTTAATTTTTAATATTTAATTTTTCATAAGTGAAGACTATGGATTCCTTAGCATGTTATTTCATTCTACCATCTATTTGCATTTGAAAAGCTTGTTCTTGCAAGGAATATGTAGTGTTATAGGAAATATCAAGGATTTAGTGAGTTATTCTATTCATTATTTTCCTCATATGCCTCTTGTATATTCCTCATAGCTTTTCACATTCATCCATAACCTCACAATGTAACATTGATGTGAGAAGATGAAGATTGGAGAAGTGTACGTTTAGTTTGTCCCTTGATTTCAAGTTTAATATGCATATGGTTGGAAGACATAAATATATTTGGTGTGTCACCTCCTTAGAAAATTTTATCTATTTATCTCTCTCCCTTTTCACCCCCAATTTTTAGTTGTAGTTTTAATCCAAATTGGTATGTCAAGGGAGCTAGCCCTATCTAGAGATTCACCTTATTACTTAGGCTACCCACAAACCTAAAGGTGTTTCTATTGTAACACTTGTATCAGGAGATATTTTCCATCTCCTAAAAAGGTGAAAATCCAAGTGACAATAGTTTTTGGCATGCCCGATGAGACTCTTATTCCAATAAGTTGAGATATTTTTGGTGTTGCCTCTTAACAATCAACCTTTGGAGGCATCTATCAAAGCATCAATGGAAACTCTGAATATATATCAGCTGGTTAACCAACCCAAGTTGTCCTTTGAAGATTTTTGGTAAAAAAATTTCTTTGTTTTATTTATTTCATAAAGTTTCATGGCTGACTTTGGCATTGAGTTTTATTCTTAATAAGTTGGTGAGATTTTGCAAGCTTGTGTCATTCCTTATCAACAAGAACAAATATTTAACCAGCGCTTTCATGAAGTGTACCAGCCCTAATATGGTTGTTTTCATACCCAATATGATCATATTCAACCTTTTCATGAGTTACATTAGTCTTGTAGAAATCCTCCTCAATATTTTGCTTCTCCTAGTCAACCTAGCCACTCCTCAACTCCATCCATTTCCACCTTCAAGAAAACACTTCTAGGCTATGAGAGGTACATATTGGATCTTGATATTATAATAATATGTGATCAAGATATCCATATAAATTCCATTAAAAAGGTGATATATGCCTTATATTTGGTCAAAAGAGAGTCAAGACCTATCGAAAGAGCCAATTGGTACAGTCTTATAAATGAGATGCTAGATGTGAGTGGTTTGATGGTATCCTTCGAGGATAAGCTAAACATTCATGAGTTACAACCTTAATATCCACTTACCCAAGTTTTTTATCAGACATATTTTATCCCTACTCATGGGCCTAATCGAAATTGTCAAAGCCATCCTTTTCCAAATCAAGTGGAAGAGAGAGTTGAAAAGACTAGCATTATGTTTGAAGCAAACCTTGATAGAAAAATTGAGTTGGATAATAAGATAATACAGCATTCCATCTTAGTATAAAAATAAGGGGATTTAAATACGTCATTTTCCTCTCCTATTTTATCCCTACCACCTCCAAAGGAGACTCATAACCCCATTTCCCTAAGTTGGAACAAGATAGTGGAGTCATGGGGAAAGAAAGAGGAGAAAAGTATTGATAAAGAGTGTGAAGTTGAGAAGACTATTGATCCTATAAAAACTCTTCCTACCATTATTCAATAAAAGGATTCTAATCCTAACATCCTAAGCTGGAGTAAGATAGTGGATTCATGGGGAAAAAAATAAGATAGAATTTTGGTTGATAAAGAGTGTGAAGTTATGAGCGAAGTTGATCCTTTGCAAGTCCCTTTCCCCCTTCCTCAAGAAACATTTTTTACTCCATATTAATCCCCTTATATTCCTCATCTTTATGATGATGAATATGAACTTAACAAAATACTTTTTCAAGAGAACCTATCAAAGCAAATTGAAGAGTTAGAGTCAAATATGAGATTGTTGAGTTAAGGTGTGATGGAAGGCTTAGACTCAAAAGAAGACCCTATGCCTAAACACACCCCATCCACCCTTCCTCAAGAGAGTCCTCAAGATAAATCATATTTGAATGAGATGTTTATCAAGGTAATGAAGAAAATCAAGTGGTATTATCCCAAGGTATACCTCCCTTTACCCATGAGCTTCCAAAAGAACCTCCTACATTCCATTCCCAATCTGATTTTGAGTTCTATGTGCCACCTCCACCAACTAGTCCATGTTTTCCTCACCCCATCTCTCTTTGAATTGATATACATATTTTATGGGAACTTAAAGAGTAGTAGGTATTTGATAAATAAAGAGAACTCTTCCTTGAAGAAGACATACCTCCTTGGCAGCCTCATTGGGCTAGGTCACATGATTTCAAGATGCCTAGTCTTGGCATCACCATAAAGGAGAAAGAGATGGAAAATCTTTAAACCTTTTAAGAAGACTCTACATATTATAAAATTTTTGTATATGATCACCTTCAACATGAACATTAATGTGCTATTAAGGATGGAGAACAATTTCAAGTCATCCCCAAAGAGGTGGCAATCCTAGAAGAATCTCTTGAGACCAATGTGGGAGTTGTTGCTCTTAAAGATGATCCAATACCTTAGCCTAATATTGAATCACCATTAGATGAATTGTATATTGAGTAACATTAGATTTATGGCATTATACATCAAGAAGAGAATATTGAAGAGGTATTGGTTCTAGAGGATGAAGAGGACAAAGATGATTGGCAACAACAAATGAAGCTCTTTTAAGAGCTTGAAGAGTTTTCCCAAGTTGAGGGCAAAGTACATGACAATGTGAAGAAATAATATTATATGGAATATAATGATTGAGATTGGATAGAGTATGCAAATATCTTTGATGAGATAGAAGAACTTGTAGCTGAGAGGAAACCCAATCTTATTGAGACTCCTATGGAAATCAAGGATGAGGTTGAAATTGAAGGTCCACATGAGAATGTTAAGGTTATTTGGATGCAATAATAGTTAATTTATATAGACAACATTTTTTAATTTTCCTAGTTTTCAATGAACATCATGCCAATAAAGTTGGTAAACATCATGAAAAAGTTGGAGGCAGCAATGCCAAGGATCGAAAGGCTACATGTCTCACTGAATCCTTCATGTCATGAAGAATTTACCTTTGATCTAGGAGGAAGTTCTCACCTCATGTTAGTTAGTGTTTAGTTAGTTTGTTTAGTTTAGTGTGTGTGTTCCATAAGTGCTCATGAAGTACATGTATTATTTTATGTGTGTCCTTACTTTGAGTGGTTGAGGTAATTAGTGGTTTCATCTTGATCAAGGTCAATGGTCAAAGGTTTCCTTATTTTCCTCAATCTTTATATGACTCCTAAGCCCAATGGAATAATAAGGCTACTAGTCTAATTAGTATAGTAGGCATACTACCCTTATGATTCACCAATTTGTTGACCAAATTTGAATTTTAAGTCAAATTAGGGCACCTATAGGTAAAAAATTGACTTTTGAGGTCTATAAGGGGTGTAATATAATGTCACTTAATATTTTATTACCCTTGGTCATTAGTTATTTTAGTCCCTTTAGTCATTTTGAGTCATTTTAGGGGTCAAAAGATATATTAATGACTTGTGTGGATTTATTGGGAAGCATGAAGGTTATAAAACATGATGTAATTTCCCATGTGTCCTTGTAGGTCTTAATTAATTGAAAAAACTAAAAGGTGGTAGGTTCATCAAAACAAAAGGTAGCTTTATTAAGAAAGGAGAAGAATTTAGCACTTGTATGGCCTTCTTGGGAAGTGTACCAAATGTAAAAGTTTTAAATGTGACTCCTAAGCTTACCCATACTTAGTTTCATTCTTGGTTTGATTTGAAAGTGTCATTTCTAAGCCAAAACCATTTTTTTCTTTTTTCACCTTTCTTGGCAAGCAAAAGTGACTTACAGGTTTGTACTTAATACAGTTAGCATACAGAGTTTCAAGAAACATGATATTAGGGGTATATTATACACTAATTCAAATTCATTTGATGTTTTTTTGTATATGAATGGTGATCTGAGCCTTATGAACCATTCCTAATAAGTTGACTCTCCTAATTTGCTTGCTAATCTATGCACCCTATAAGTTTTTCCTTTGTTTGAAAAACTCCATTAAAACCAATTTCTTAGGGTGATTAAAAATGATGTTTGAATCCTTATTTAATTCTCCCTATGATTTTTTTCATTTTTAAATTTATTTTGATATTTCAAATAACTCAATTTGTAGGCTAGTGCCACCATGTGAAGTCTCAGTTAGTTTTCACTATTTACAGAATGTTGTATTCTATACAAAGAGCTTCATGTGAATGGAATATAATGTTTTTAATGTTTTAATGAAATATATACTACCTCATTTTCATTTTTTGCCTCATAATTCCATGTTTGGATCAAGCTTTCAATCCATAGTCATGCACACAGTCAGCCCTTTATCTACTTTTCACATGCAATCACGTATGTGGAACCTTATAACATGATTATATGGGTGTAATGAAGGTTTATAGGCTCTGTTACATCCTTATCAACATGAATAAATGAGCCAATTTTCATTTAGATGTAAAAAAGGGAGTGTGTAGTCATGTACAACTTTTGTATTTAGTTTGCCATTATGATGTGCCTACATGAGTTTTTAAGTGTTGAAAAATGAAATAGAAGCCTTCCTCACATTTTTGGAAAATTATATTTATATATATATATATATATATATATATATATATATATATATATAATCCTTTTAAAATCATGAAGAAATTTATAAGGTCAAATCACTGCCCATCACATTAATCTTGTTGCCTGCCTACAAGCAACTTAGTGTGCACCTATAGGTGGCCTAAATAGGGGACTAAGATACTCAATAAAGTGTTAAGACACATAGTGAAGCTTTATTTGGAACCTAAACATGTTGAAAATATCATGGTAAACATGTTAACAATGTTATATTGATATATTGAGATAGGAATCACCTTTAAATGAGGTTGACTGAGTTTTGAGACCATGTTCCCTAAAATGAGAAAATAGAGGACCTCAATGTTTTGTGTATATGTTATAACATGGTTGAAATGACTATTAAAACAACTAAATTGGTAAACATTGTGTCCTTTATCATGTAAAGTATCCATGAAAAATATAGAGGTTAGAAAAATAAGGGAAGATAGTAGTTGATCTCCCCAAAAGTTGTCATTTAGATATTAAACTCTAGCAGTGATGTCTACAAGACTCTAATTCAAAATTATATTACACCCAAAGTTGATGATTATGGACCATGAAAACACATGAAGATGATTCCCAAATGATTAAAATGATAATTCATGTTTCAATGATCATTTATGGAGGATTAAAGACTATGTTTGGGTTTTATCCTCACCTACAAATTTGTCCTATTTTCCAAAATGTCCACCTATATGTAGGGGTGTCTCCATCCAACAAGGTATGGAATTATGACCCCAAGATAGATACCTAAAATAGTGTTTCTAATATTTAAAAATAATAATATTCTTTCAAATGTATGTTGTGTGACCTCAAGGTAAATTCAAGGAATCTTTTCACACTATAACCAAGCCCCAAGAAGGTAATGTGCACCTACAGGTAGGGGTTACTGTTGGAGAATGGAACCATAGTCCAAAAGGCATAGTTTGGGAGGTTAAAGTTTATGTAAAAGGATGAAATTAATTAATGGAATAATTTTTTTTTTATAACTTTAAGAATACCCTCAAAACCATTTCCAATTCCATATTTCATGGAATGAATACCTATAGGTGGACCCCTATTTCTATAAACACAATCTCAATAAAACTCAATTTTGACTCAGTAAAGAGAGTATAAGGGGTATATAGAAGTTTTTGGAGGATTATTAAGGGTTATAACCCATTTATCATGGTCATTAAACTCTAATAAGTGGATAAACAATGAAGTAACCCTCAATCACATAAAATGCAGTCCATATGGATAAAACCTTGCACAATTTGTTCCTTAGGAGCCTGTCTTAGTTTTAGAAAGTTTGAGGGCTCAGATCATGAAATAAAGAGCTGAAATTTTATCCAAATATCCTTTTGTACTTGGAGAATCTAATTAAACTTTAAATTTTTTTTGAGGAGACAAGGGAGTTCCCTCTATTTTGTCTCAGATAGAGGGCACTCCCTTTGTGCATGTAACTTGTAGATTTGGTAGATTGGGTGAAAGAAGCAAACCAAAAGCTAAAAATACTCTCCAAAATGGTTTGTAAATCTGAGGGACTCTTATCAAAATATTTTAAATAAATTAAAAAGGAAAGGATACCAACAAAAGGGACCAAACCAACAAGAGGGAAACTAGGCCTAAAACCCTTGTTAAACCCTTACAAAGACCTGATGATGGAAATGGAACTATAAAGATGATATAATGGCATATTTTTATCATAAAAACTATTATAAATTATATAATACTCACTAAATCTCCCTCACATGCCAACTAGATGTATGGACTTGTACATATGGGGTGAGAAATAGGCTATTGTTTACCATTTTTGTGTTGTGCAAGCTAAATGAAGAGTCTAAAGATGAAATAAAGTTTCAAGGGAATATTTATACTTTTTATAACTTCCTATTTTAATTTTATTCCTTGAATAAATTTATAAATATCCAAACTAGGTGCTTCAACTTAGCTAATCAAAATTAACCTAGTGAGAAGGGTGGAAAGGTTTATGTGAGCAAATTTTAAATATTTCTTGATGCCTCTAAGGAAATATAGGGTTTTTAAAAAAATTATTCACTCCATCCAATGGATTTTCATGGGAAAATTATTCCATTTTTGTTTCCAAGTGTGTAGGGTGTATGAAAGAGGAGTTTTCTAGGCAGCAGGTGACGATAGCTCAATTCCAGATGATTTTAGAGGACTAACCATACAAGCAATGCAAGGAGAAGCATGTATTATGTACTTAAACTTAATCCCAATAATTTTACCTATTCATAATTATTTATAATTCATTTAAATATGGGTAATCATGAAGATAGTTTTTTGGATCTAAAATGAGGAGTTTCATACCACTTTTCATGAAGTTTATGACTTGGATTGACATTTGTACTTCCATACCTTGAATGGTTCATCTAATACCCTCTTATCTTGCACAAGTAACTAATTTATCATCTTTAAAAGTGTCCTTGTGACCATTTTAATTCTCTCTTCTCTCTCTCAGGTTCTATAAGAACTATCCATTTTGGCATTGTATTGGATGCTCCACCTGAGTATGGCAAAGCCCTACTCATTTGTATACCTTTTGATCAATAATAATACTAATTTTTACCTCCTCCATGACTTTTATTAGTGTGTTCTTTTTTAATTTTTAATTTTTCATAAGTGAAGACTATTGATTTCTTAGCATGTTATTTCATTCTACCATGTATTTATAGTTGGAAAGCTTCTTCTTGTAGGGCATGTGAAGTGTAACATTCTATGGCATGTAGGAAATCTATTTAATTATATTAATTAGTGATCTCATAATCCTCTTGTCTATTCCTCCTAGCTTTGTGCATTCATCCATAACCTCATAATGTAACATTGATGTGATAAGATAAAGATTAAAGAAGTGTATGTTTAGTTTATCCCTTGATTTCAAGTGTAATATGCATATGTTTGGAATTCATCAATCTATTTGGTGTATCACATCCATTATGATAGTTTTTTTAATTTATATTTCCTCCTTTTCACCCTTAAGTTTTGGTTGTAGTTGTGATCCAAAGTGGTACATCAAGGGAGCTAGCCCTATTTAGATATTCACTTCATTCCTTAGGCTACCCACAATCATAGAGGTGTTTCCATTGTGCCACTTTGATGATAAAAGATTTTCCATCACCTTAAAGGGTGAAAATCCAAGTGACAATAGTAAATTCACCAAAAATCAAACATAGTTAAGATTCTAAGGAAATAATAATACATTAAACTTTGGCACATATAATCAAAGTCTATTGTCAATGTGAGATTGTGGTTACACATATAAAAAGATACATATACCAAAAGGTCATAAATTCTTATATTATTCATAGGTTTGGAGAAGAACTAGATTTGCAAATCAAGACTAGTTGCAAAATAATCCATAAAATTTCATATTAATATTAATAGCCAAAATTATCCTCCCTTTTGGATATGGAGGACACAAATATATATAGTTTTGGGGAGGGATTTCCCCATTATCCAAGAGAATTTTAAATTTACATCTCCAAAATAGAACTTTGTGTCAAAATAATTCAAAGCATGCATGTACAAATTGTTTTTACCTAGAATACAACTCCTTGAATAAAATACAATATATATGCCAAATAAATTAGGAACCAATAGTTATAACTTAACTAAAACATGAAAATACATATTTAAATTTAGAGTGGTGTTGGTGTGCCACTGTTATTAGAGTAAAATGGTTGAATGATAACTATTAAAACATAAATAGATGATGTAGACACTTGGGAATCAAAACTGACCCCACTAGAGTATGCATGACTACATATACAAAACATTATGGACCTTGAGATGACATGAAAACACTGGTAGTTTATCTCATGTTATGTGTTAACATTGACACTCCCTTTTTAGCTCTAAATTTTTTAAATAATGCATGGGGTAACTAAAACTCATTATTAATATCAAAATTGAACATGGTAGGTTTGAATATTTTGATATCTTCTTCCATCAAACCTATGTGTTATACCTCTAAGTTATTGAACTTAGCTCTAAGTTATTCAACCTTTTCTACTTTATCCTTAGAAAAATTGATAAGCTGTAATATCTCATCATTAATTTTATATCTAGTTCCTTCAACTTCCTCCTTAAAGTTATTTTTAGATGCTTTAAGAAGTGTCTCAAAATTGGACCTATTGACTAATTATCTAATAGAGGTATTCACATAAATTACCCTCATATCTATAAAAAAAAATTTAAGGCCTCATTTTCATGGCTTCTAAAATTTCCCATTAAGGCCTTCATCTATGTATGCTAATTAAGGGAAACATCCCTTTTTGAAATTACATAACTAAGGGCCCATGCAATATCTTTTCTAGACATTAGGTTTAGATGATTGAGTGTGCTACTTATTAAACAATGAACTAAAAGGGTAAGCCTTTTCTCATATTGTTTTAGCTAGTGCCAAAGTATAAACACATTTATCATGTTAGATTAGATTTCTCCTATAGATACTTGAATGTCATTCAAAATATTATACAACTTGGTGGTTTCAATTTATACACTATCTAAAATTTATCAAGGGGAATGGATAATATATTTTTAGTAATTCTTGTTATGCCTCCTTACTTTTATACATTTATTTCACCACTTCTTTATCTGAATCCATAAAAGTAGATAAATATTATATATACTTTGGTGGATGAGTTGTATTCTTCTTGGCCTTTTTGGCTAAGGGAAACATAGTTTCCCTTTTTTAAAACTCTATTTATTTCCTAGTATTTATGTTCACCATATTTATCTTTTTTACCATCTATATAGTGCCACTTTATTTATGAAATTAGATAGAGACTGTAGGTAATTATGTAATAACCAAATTCTATCTCTCATTACTTTAGCCTTGCATCTCTTCAACCCATTGGGAAACAATAAGTTCCCCTTATTATTTTGGTGGAGTTGTATCTTCATAGGTATAGGGTGGAGTGATCATATCAAGGTGAGTTATTAATGGAGGTGATAATGAAGCACTTATTTTAAATTGGGAATTATAAGATAGGATAAAAAATTATTTAGCATGGTAAGGTTTCCCCCTATAGGGTGACTTCAACCACATATTTAGTCAAGCATGGAGTTTTCATAACTATCATGGTGCCTAAATATTTAGGTGTTTATTGTGGCAATGATAACTTTAAATGAGCTAAAGATGTAGGGGGACTAGTGGGCATTTAGGATTAAAAATGGAAATTGAAACTAAATTCTCAAAAGAGTCCCTTTTCTTTGAAGTGATTATTGGTGTGGATGTTGAAAGAATAAAATAATTAATTGAAATATAAAGTTGAGGCTTTGGAATAGATAGATGAAAGTATATAGATTGAGTATTTATAATAGTAATAAAATAAACAAGGGAAGATACTACCTCATTAATACTTTGTCTTTCCTCTTCAATGAGGATCTATTGGCCTATTGTTCCAACTTAAATTTGTTCCTCTTTTAAACTTCCTAGGCTCAATCCTTTGGCATTTTATAATTCTAATTCCTCATTTACTTCATCAAGGGATCCTTACTCACTTAAATTATACTTAAATCCTATCATTATTTATGTATTTCATTCTTCCTCATCAATATCATAGTCTGTGAATAATATTACATGTACACATTCTTCTTCCTTTGCTTCTTCCTAAGAAGGGGATTCTTCTAGAAAATAAATACCTAATGATGCTCTTTCTTCTAGTTGATTAATTTTATAGGAGGTTAGAATAAATTTAGACTTCCTTTTGTAAGTTACTATATAGGAAATGGTAGGATAAGGGGATGATGAAATGAATGATTGAGACATAATAATAAGGACTACTACTATATGCGGTGGTTAAGTAATGGCGAGTAGAATAATAGTGGTGGAAGGAATAATGGATGGAGATGGACCTTTCTGAGGTGATTGAGGGGATAAAGGAGAGCATGGGAGAGATGAGAATAAATCTTGTAGAAACTATGGGAGACTCACTTGTGTAGGTGTTGTAAGTGGAGTAAGAGGCACCATAGAGAATATATTATTTTATCTATCTTGAGGAGGTGTAGAATTTTTTTCTATAGTGGTTGTGACCAAAATGGTGGTAGTACCTCAATGTGTAAAGCTAGATTAAGACTAGGGATACCTTTAATAATTTATTTTCTAATTTAGAGGTTCTCTTCCATTTGACTATTAGACTCTCCCTCTTGTAGATTAATTTATTATCCTATAGGGGAGGGATCCTAATCTTGACTTGATAAGTCCTAAGATTATGTTGGAGGCCACTGATGGCTCCAAGCATTTTTTTCCTAGTCACCATCTAATCTTCTTACTCTTTGGTAATATCAAGGTTATATTGAATTGCCTAAGATACTATCATGGAGATTTGATTGTTATTCATAGAGGCCCACACTTGAAAGGCATCTAATGCATTAAAAAAAATAACATCATGCTCATACTCTTGGTGACCATAAGTAATGGTTACCATCCACCACATCATTTCTTGCTCTTTGGTAATATCAAAGTCATATTGAATGGCTGAGGCTACTATCATGGACATTTTATTGCTATTCATAGAGGTTCTCACTTTAGAGTCATCTTATGCACTCAAAAAACAACATCATGCTTTTACTCTTGGTGACCATAAGTGATGGTCACCCCCTTCTTCTGCTTAAGGGACTAAAGATAGTTTTTTTACTTTTCATTTAGGGTCCCATTATTTAAGTTGGGTCACCTTTAAATTATAATGGTATCTTAATTTCCTAGATTAGTTGAAATGTGAACTCACCACAAATTGGATCTACCTAATGCTCATAAGGGTATTATAGTAATAGGTATGATGTTTAAAGAAAATTTATTCATCTATAATGTTGTATAACTGATGGGTAACCTCTTGCCTTATGATATTGTCTAGAACATGACTTGGTAAAAATAAAAGGGTGCCATTATTCCTATAATTAGGATTATATTACAATATAGATAATACCAATAATCCCCTATTTTACCAATGCTTATTTTTAAATTATTAGATATTCTAGACATCTGAGTAACATGAATGACTTGATAAACTAAGGATAAAATTCCTCACAAATCTTTGTAATCTCATTCTTATATCTATAGATAAACATAAGATAATAGTCCTTAGATTCTATTATCAAGATATTATGTTGATGGATACCATAATTCACCAAGGGCTCTATGGACTATCGCAAGGACTACATCCAATAGATATGACATCATATAAAAAAATTTATTTGTGGGACTTTGTTCATGATTTTACATTTAATATTTTAGTCTAACACTAATTACCTTTTGTAGGGCCATAATTTTATTAGATATGAGGAGGATGTCTAGCAATGATACCCATTCCACATATACATACATTATACTATCAAAACCATATATTATATTCAAAAGGGCCATGGTTATTCTCATACTAGACTTGAATTTAATGATATTTTTGGAATAAATGCACCCTATGAATTAGTCTCTAGCCTTTCACTAGTCAGTGTTTCAGTTTTATATCTATAATATTGTGCTTAAACTAGACATTGGTTGAGACTTCGTTATAGGTTACATCAAGTGTTGAGAACTTGAGGTATCTCTCAAATTCCCCTCTAGAAATGTATGAAATTGTATTGTTCCCTTTAATAAGTTGTAAATAGTATATAGAACAAGTAACATTGAAAAACAAATCTCTAAGTAAATCGACATAAGGCATTACCTTTAGTTTAGTCAGTGCTTGATGAAGTACCATGACACTGATTAGAAGTAGATCATCAATATAATTTTTCTCATCTTGAGATATTTTATCACGTGAAGAATATGGTACCACTGACTCCACTTCATTCTAGAGGGATGAATAGTATGGAAAATTAAAATTTGGGGTACTCTTGTTAAATATTATATTAGTATACTCGGTGTGTCTATCAATGGAGTATATAAAAGGAACATGAACACATGGTGATTTTGGAGAATCCATTTCAATAATCTAGGCTATGAAATTAATTTACAAACTCTATGAAATATACTCATAAATTCCTTGAAATTTTGGTCATTAGAGAGTTTGAAATTACATTGTTCCATTAATTGTGAAGTGATATTCATTTGCTTAGCTTTTGTACATATTTCCCAAAGTTTGTGCCTTGAACTATCAATTAGTGTGACTTTAATGTGAATAATAGATATTGATTTTATTCCTATTCTAGATTTAAACATGCCAGTTAACTTTAGTGGGTTTATGTTTTCCATATGGCAACTTTTCATTAATTGATGCACGTTTAATCACTTCTTCAAGATAGATTTCAATTTCTTACTCATTGACCTATGCTTCAATATCAAACTCATTTATTCTTACATTCACCATGTATCTCCTAGATCATGACACTCATATACTTATCACTTACCCAAATCTATATAATTATGATCTTATTTTATATGTTCCATGACTGTGAGTTAAAAAAATTACACCATGTGGAACAATTTCAAGACTATAGGAACTCAAAGGCTTAGGGCCTCAATTATTTCAAATTTTGAATTGTGTATGTATTTGAGAAGGTTCCAATCAATGTAATATTTCCATCTGGTGTGATCTCTTCACTATAGAGACTAAGAGCCTCAAATCCATGATAACATTAAGTTATTAATTTGGTATTAAACTTCTATGGTTTTGGGCTAACAAAATTATACCAACTATCAAACTCTCAGATATTACAACATCAAGGCCATTAGACTGTGGGGCCTTTCAGCCATTATAATTTTTTTAAACCTTATAAGATTTAGGTTAATTAAATTTATCCACTTATTGATCTCTCAAAACTATGGAACCACAAAACCATTAGATGATTAAATTTGATTTGAACTTTCATGATTCTGGGGTAATGTGGTTACACCACGTGGCATGTTTTTAGGGCTCAAAAACTTTAAAGACTTGGAATTTTATTTTAAATGAACTTAATACTAGATAAACATAATTATACCATGTGTATTTCTTATAGTGAGTCTACTCTTGATAAAGTATAAAACTTGTGTCGAACTATGATCAGTTTTGAGTACCCTGTTAAGGTCTCAAATCTCAAAAACTTTGAAACACTTAGAATCTTAAGTAATGGTTGAAAGGGTGTAAATAACATGACATTTCCAATTATCTTGATCTTGAATAATAAATTTTGGGCCCTAATGTGAATAATTTATAAGTCCTTGTTAATAGTCCTACAAACACATGAAAATCAAAGAAATACTAGGACATGACACATTTGTTTTGTTAGTCCAAACAAATCATAAATTCAATTTCCAATAAAAATTATGAAAACCCAAGGTTAAAAATAAATCAGAATCAATGTTCAATCTTTGATTTTCATAATTTAGATTTATATAAATTTAGATATTAAGTAAAATCTTAGACTTATGCAAATTAGAACCAATGTCATGGATGTCTAAGGCTTATGAGAGGTTGAATAATGGTATTCAAACAATATTGGGTTCTATTTGAATTTTAAAATGGTGTGTGTGTGTGTGTGTGTGTGTGTGTGTGTGTGTGTGTGTGTGTGTGTGTGTGTGTGTGTGTGTGTGTGTGTGTGTGTGTGTGTGTGTGTGTGTGTGTGTGTGTGTGTGTGTGTGTGTGTGTGTGTGTGTGTTAGGTCATAATAAATGGTGAATCCATGGAGAAATACTCTTGAGTATTTAAGAACCTAAAATATTAATAATGAATCATAAATATTTTTTATCTCTAATAAGAAAAGAATAAGTAAAATATTCCCTGAAATAGGCTCCTACTTCTCTATTCAACACACTAACCATTTACATTCCTTAGATCTCTATGTGATTTTGTAAATTTATTTATCCTTTTTATGAGAGTTCTAAGAAATTTGTGTATAAGCACTATCGATTTCATTTTAAATTTAAATTATATAACCAAATAGTTTGGGAAGATTTAGAATTGTTTTTTCTTCTATCCAGTTGTCCATGGCCCTAATAGAGATACCTTTGTTTCCACTCTAAGCCTTGATTTATTTCCAATTAGACATTTATATCCCTGGTAGAGACTATTCAAATCACCCATCTTCTATGAATTTGTATTTTTTTTAAACACAAATAGAATAAGGGATGGGAACTATTATTGGCTAGGTGTATGTATAAAAAAACTTATTTTAATCAATACATCCCTACTAGTGTGAATCCATTTATATGTTTATTATCTCTTATCCAAGTTTTATCATGTAATAGTGTATCTAATATTTATAAATAGAAAATATTTCTAAAATTTTCATGAGTATATTAGATTAAATCCCAAATTTATAGAAAACTCATTTATTACAAATAGAACTTAGTTCAGTCATAACACATACCTCAACCCCATAAGCTCAAGCATTGTCAAAAGAAATCCTTTTGAAAACTAGTTGTGCTTCCTTTTATAATATACCCTTATTTTTGGAAAGTATTTTTCACTTATATCATAATAAATAAGCTAATTTGTTCTAAAATTTTAGAAAACTAATCTAGAAAACATAAAAACTAATCTACCCAAAGCAAATATAGAAAGAAATAAACACTAATCTAGGAAAATAGGAAAGAATAACATAGAAAGTAAGAAATATAATCTAGAAAGTAGAAAATATTCTCTACTCCTACATCTACATCTCCACTGACCATCACTCATAATTATCTATAGCTGGAGCAACCATGAAATAATGTTTTAAAAATTGTCCATTAACTAGAAAACTAAGGTCATTACCATATAGGTCCTTTAAACATAAGGCATCATTACCTAGTATCTTAGATATTTAATATTGTCCAATCCATAAAGGAGTGAAATTATCATGTGCCTTAAATCCCATAATATCACTAGGTCTAAAGTCTTTAAGACTTTTATTTTGGATCTCTTATCAAACCACCTCTTGATGATGTATTAGTGTTTACTAAAGCTATGCAGTGCTTTAGTTATTGCATCCTCCATTTGGAATGTGTTAAGGAGTCTAGACTGGATTATTTCATCTTATACCATGTTCTCTTTTATAAAATGGTATGTCTAGATTTTAATAGTAATGGGGAAGATTGGTTGTTTCCCATACACTAGTAGAAAAGGTGAAGCTTTGAAGCCTTGATTTTGCCTAGTTTTATCTCCCCATAGTGCATTACTTCAACAATAGGTGTCACTCTCTTGGTTTATCTTGTGTTGACTTCTTGATGGCATCCATCAAATTTTTATTTATGGATTTATCCACTCCAGTCCCTTAAAGGTGATAGTTTGAGTATAACTTGATGGTGATTTTGTTGTTCTAAGCCCATTCTATAAATTCAGTAGATTAGAAAGTTAGGCCATTATCATAAACTAAAAAACTAGAGTACCAACATTGGTCAGTGTATTCTCTTCTAAAAATTTTATGACATCTAGTGCTATATAATTCTTTTTGGACACATCTTATGTCCATATAGTACAATAGTCAGTAGCTATTAGGATAAATTTTTCCCTACTGAAGAGTTTGGGTTTATCACCCCAACAAATTCAAGACTAGATTGAGAAAAAAGGCATCCTTCAATGATTGGTATTATAGGTATGGAAGTAATCACTTCTCCTTTTCTTAGTAATTGGTATTATTTTTAGTTACTAACATGGTTATGGGAATCCTTAAAAATCACAGGCTAGTAATATGCAATCCTCAATATATTGTGAGCTATTGCATTTCTAGAGGGATGTCCACTACCTATCTTCTAATGTAGATTATCTAAGATGTCCATAGCTTCTTATTTTTGACACACCTCAAGTAGATGACCTCATATTTATTACAGTATAAAAATCATTTATTTACCATATAATGAGATAATTTGAGCCTTGACACTCATCTTTGATATATGCATAGATCAAGGGGCATGCATCTTGAGTAAGTAGTGGATGATCTAAGCATACCATTCACTACCAACTAATTGAGTCTCATTAATTAATTCAATATATATGCATGGATTATTCTCAATCATGATTTGAATGATTCCTAGCCCTTTCACCATCTTAGCTAGTCTGATTTCAAGATCAAACACTTGTAATGTTGTCATCTACTTACTTCTTATTTCACCCAATTCATTATGGTTGAGCATGAACTTGATATATAGGTTTATAATGATGGCATACATATTTTTACTTAGAATATAATACTTAAAAAATTTCATAGTTTTGATCGATGCATATATTTGTTTATTTATCATTGAGTATTTCAACTCTACAGCCTTTAGATTAGTGCTCATGAAATCAATTAGATGTTCATTGTCATCTACCTTTTTTGTGATTAAAACTAATATAGTGTACTTTGAGGTGAATGAATAAAGTTAGAAGTCCTTCCTGAAGTCTAGGATGATTGGAACTAGAACTTAAGTAATGGAATTTTTATATCATGAAAATATTTTTTAGCCTCTATTGTCCATTCTATTTTGGTGTCGATTATATCCCTAATTTACACCTTAGAGAAGTCAAAGAGACCTTCTCAAATTTGGTATAAATATTGTGGTCTTAATTTTCACCCATGGGGCGAGTTCTTCAGGCTCCCTCCAACTAAGCCATAAAATGGAAACAACCTCAGGATGTGGGTGTCCTATGGTGAAGTTGAGCCTCCAGAGAAGGTTGGCTTCCTTTTGGATCTATCACCTAAATTAATTTATTTCTTGGAAAATGGAGAGAAAAAGACATTAATTACATGAAAACATGTAAAAGAGGTGATACACCAGTGTTTTGAACACTTATACTTGTACAAAATGCACTATATGACACTTTAAAGACTGTTAAACATCACTTAATTAACTCTATGATTATCTTCCACATAAGTATTTCACTAAAAGGCAAGAACTAGATATTAATATGTCATGGGAGGGCAGTTATCCACTTCTGCACTAATCAACAAACTATATATGCATTTAGAATAACTTGTAAGACATACAAAAAACTTCATGAAGGTGATAAAACTCAAATAGAGGAAAAATAAAGCACACATTCACTTAACCACATCAATGAATTTATGAGACACTTCAATTATACTTGTAAATAGAGGAATTTAGTCTTTTGGTTCATCAAATAGGTGTTACAGTAAATACTTGGCATAGCCTCAGCATGCCAAAAATCATAAGAGTCTCTTTGATCCAATAAAAATGTCTGAGATTTGAGAGAGAGTCCCCCTGAGGGAGAGAAAGGGAGATATATAGGAAAAGGGGGAAGTCATAATCAATAAATGAGGCCCAACCACCTTTAATCAATTAGCATTGATACTATTTAGAGAATTAACCATTGATCAGCTCCAAAATAACTCTCAAGCCTTTCTCATTAGTTTTTAGAAATACACTAGAAGATAATTTGTTTTTGAAGGTATTGATTCATGATCCACTTGAAAGGGAAAGCCCCCAAAACCCTAAAACTACATTGAATACTCTATCCTCCTTCTCCAACCTCAAAATTCTCTATCTTCTTAATGAGCACATAGCATTGTGCATCAACTTTATATGCTTTGCACACTATCAAACAATTACTTTGAATTCATTCATTTGGTGTCCCTCAAAACAAACTTTTTAGAAGACCATGCCTCCTATGTTGACCTTTTTCTCTGTCATAATTTTCCATTACTCTAAAATCTTGAACATAGGTCTACTATAGATGAAAACCAATTCCCCTATTGGTTTTCATATAGCTATAATTACAATGGAGATCTATAGGTTAGGGTTTCTTGATCTTGAATAAGACATGAAATTTACTTATAAAATCTCTTGAGAAATTTAGTAGGTCTTTAATTGTGTTGGATAGATTTTCAAGATTTGCTCTTGGTAACCCAGATAATGTTGGATCTTATATTTATGCATTTACCAACCTAGGGTGGTGAAATATTCTATTTCGATGTGTTTATCATTTTGGCTTCCTCTTAAGATGCTTATTTTATTTTCAAACCTGACTATTACAAGTTTGGATATGTGTTTATATCTTGTGCCTTCCTAAAACTTGATCAAATATACTTTATTGATCCTCATAGTAGTATATTATCTTTGTCCTTCATTTCTAACCATTGATCCATGGTTATTCTCTAGATTTTACCACTTGGAAAATCCATGTGCTTCTTATGGGGCCTACTATCAGTCTTCATTTGGTTCATGCACTTTTTCCATGTGGAAATTGTTGACCAAATTTGACCCCAAGTCAAATTTGGGTCAACCCCTACTATTTTAAACTTTTAAGAAGATTCCAATGTGTTTCATAGGGTGTTATGTTGGTCTATTGTCTCACTCATCCTCTCACTAATCCTTATTGAAGTCTACCCTCTTTGTTCTAGGCTAGTCAACTAAAGTTAAAGTTGGTCAACCATAGATAAAGATATTCAAAGGGTCAAATTGTCTTGAAAATATCCTAAGGTGGTCGTCAATATGTTTTAATATGTTTACAAGTCATAAATTGGTCATAGGTCTTGTCTCATATGGAAAAGGGGGCTTTTGGTCATATTTTAGCCCATTTAATGACTTGTATGTATTTTCATGCAATCAAAATTGACACAAGGTGAGTTTAAATGTGGATCATTTTAGGAATAGTTATTTATCAGCCAAGAAGTAGTTATGTTTAGTGGATGGTAGTTTTCTCTCAAAAATAAGAGTTTTTGGGCACTTGTAAGGACTTCTCAAGTCCACCATCAGCTAAAAACATGGGAAAAGTAACTCTTCACCTTGCATCATCCGTTTAAATGCCTATTTTTCAAGAATATGGAAAAAAATTATTTACAACTTGTTTTCCTCTATTTTCACTTGGCAAGCAAATGAGTAACTTCATGCACTTGGCATGGGCCATATAGGTGTATTTGGGAGAAGTGATTTTGTGGGTAGATATTAATCTAAGTGAACTTCATTTTCATAAAAATAAATTTAGATTTGGTGCATCTTCCTTTATTAACCATCAGTTTGATCCTAGGTAGCTTTGTATGCATGTTCAATGATGAGGGGGTCACTGTTTGAGCTTGTCTCAGAGTTTATTATTTTGGATTGATATATTTGTGTGTTTTAGGTGTATCCACATTATTTTTAAGATGTTTCTATGCTTATTTTTTTGGATAATTTAATTTTTTGAGAAATCCTCTTCTAGGATTGTAAAATGTCTAGTTTGCTTTCATAGTCATCTCATTATTTTGAAAATGTTTCCTTCACATTGGAGATGATGTTTTGATGTTGTTTTGGAAATGATCCTAGTGTAAATTATTCACTCAAGAGTTGAAAATTTCTCTTGAATTGTATTTAAATTATTCCTTTCATTTTTCTTGCCATTATATGATTTCCTTATATGTCTCAATAAAAAAAACCTCTACCTATTGGAGCATGCTGACATCACAAATCTAATTTTGAAGATTTGACATGGTCTTTAACCTCTTGGTACCACTAGTTTACATTGAAATATTTGATGGAGGTATGTAGGTGTTATAAACTTATGAACTTAGAGAGAATTCTCAGTCCTGCCTGTATAGAGGAGATGACCATCTACATCTGATGCCATAAATGTGCCTTCTAAATGTGTTCCAATAGATTGGTCAACATAATTTGAAATTACTTGTTATGGGAAGGCCTAGATATAAATCATATTATATTAAAAAGGAAAGTGTCAAAGCATCAAATATAAGGTTGGATTGTGATCAGGCCATATTGGGTCCTCTGTCCCTAAAAATGGTAAATAGAGGCTTTGAAGGTTTTTTAGGACCTCATAAAATTCACTTGATAGGTGATCCAAGATTTAAAATTGGAAAAATTGGTAGCCCTATTCACCTAAAATAATTGTGATAATTTTTTAAAGCAAAGGGTGAATAGATATTTGATGTTTCAAAGCCTAAATATGGCTAAAAATCACTAAAGGTAGTGTTAACTACAAGTTATTGATCAAAAAGTTAACTTTGCATCCCATTTTGATGATCTTGGATTATGTTATCAAGTTAAATGATGATAGTGGTTTAAATGATTCTTGAATGATAAGAGTCCATGAGAGAAGGATAAATTCAATGTCTTAAACCTCTAATGCATACTTCTTTGTCTATACACAAGACTGTGAGGAGCCACCTATAGGCAGAAAGGTCAAGGTTTGTGAAATAGGCATTATAATGAATGAGGTGAAGGAGAGTTAATGTTTTGAATGCAATAAAATAAATACATTCCATCAATTCCACTATGAATAAGTCCATTATTTACCTATAAAACAACCTATATGCTTAAAATGAAGGATGGGATGGTCACCTACAACTAGGACAATAGTGAAGTGAGATTACGACACTTGGAGGAGTCTTAAAGCACTTTAGGGCTGAAATATGTGTAAATTACAAACTGAATTATTTGGGTAATACAAATTAGTTTTCAAAGAATAAATAAGGACCAAATTCATGCCATTCACAACCCTAAATCACCTACAGGCAAGGTCCTAGAATTGTCTCAGTCCAAGAGGATAATGAGCAATTGGAAAGCCTAAAAGGGCCAAGATGCTAGGTTTGGAGATGAGCTCACATTTTAATATGAAGGTAAGTTATAAATTAATATATAATGTTTTGAAACCTTAATTATAACTTCCATAGAAAGATGTCTAAAGTAAAATTACCATATTCACTATCATAATTAGATAGGGTCATAAGCAAGAGAGGAACATGTGAGAGTTTGGTACCTTAGGAAGCAAAGGAGAGTTTAAAAAATTATATAGTAGATTAATCATCATAAAATTAAGGAATAATATGTCTAATACAACCTCAATCCACCTAATCCCCTTTTCTCATAGCAAAATAAACTCAATCCATATAGGTAGGGTAGGGAAAGCCTTGTTTTAAGAGGTAAGTTTGGGGATTCCACTTAGGAGAGAGGTTTTAAGTGAATCCAGGTTTGGAAGGATCATTCATGAGGAGGTTTGGACAAGAACATGCAAAAATAAGTTTTCTTTCCCCTTTTTTGAAGAAATTGGGATGGTTAGACCCTCTAACCTTGGAATAAAACAAAATAAAATTGTAAAATTGGTCATTATGACCATTTTAAGATTTTAGAATACTCATTTTTTCAAACAAATATGCCTAATAATCTCTATTTTGTCTCAGAGTAGGGTTAGTCCCTTCATGCACAAGAATGGTAGTTTTAGGGAAAAGTTAATAATGGTGAACCAAAGGCAAATTGGATAAATAAATAAGGTTTAAATATCTGGGGAAAACATGGAGGAAACTTATAGAATTTTATATAAGGCTTGAAAGCAAATAGGGCACCCTACACAATAAGGGTTACAGTCAAGTGTGAATGAAAGCCTTAGGGCTAGAAGCCAATTTGGAGGTCATATGCATTTTCAACCTAATATATTATTTTAAAGTGATTAATCCATGTTTATATAGTTATTTTGGGTGTGTTAAATATGTCACATTTCAAATATAACCATATAAAGGTCAAGAGGAGCTCAAAGATGTAGGCAAACCTATTAGTAAGGTCTAGGCCTAAAACCAAACATGGGTCAATTTTCATTTCAAGCTTTTGAAAATCTATTATAATTGTTAAAGGAAGTTTTTAGGGTATATAAAAATATTTTACAACTCTTGGTTTGAAAATAAAATATTTAGGAAGCCATTTTTGGCTTGAGAAGCATTCAAACCCCACCAAGAAATAAAAAATGAGCTTGAATGTCAACTTCAAGTGCTTAAAACTTCCACCAAACATTGCATGGGACCTTGATCCATTAAAGGAAGTTGAAGGAGGTACTTTAGGATACATAAGAGGAATTTTATTATAACTCTAATGTGACATGGCTATGAATGAATGATAAGAATGAAAATCACTCCAAAACCCTTGCAAACCCTTTTAAAGGACTCGATTGGGAAAAAATTGAAAATTAAGTAGGAATATGGAATTAAAATTCCATGAAACTTTTATTACATGTATAAGAATCTCCCAGGAAGCTGCCAATGGAATTTTGTTGTATGAACCTATATGAAATAGGGCTTATTTTGACCATTTTTGGTGTTTTATAGGTATGGTGAACCTTCAAGAGGCAACATCACTTTTAGAGGAAGGTTTAGGAATTTAATAATTCATAATTATCATAATATAAATTTTATAAGATCTTACATGTTCCTAATAGTTCTCTCAATTTAGCCAGTCTAGTTAGCCAACTAGGGGAGACTTGGAGAAAATGGTGAACTTTCATTTTGGGAGCCTTTTAAGGATAATTTATTGTAACTAATGGTATGATAACTCATTACACATGTAATTCATATTATTTTATGGATCATATTGAAGTTTTTTAGATATTTAAGGTGACAAGTTTGAAAGGTAAAGGGAAAAGGGCTATTTTGAGACTACCAAGTATGATCATGCATGGTCAGATTAATAGGAAGGGTTAGGAGACTCCAAAATGCATGTGATGGATTATTAGTAACCCCTTATACTAATATTAATCATAAAAATTGATCAGTTATAGAGTTAGGATAGTTTTGTAAGGCCAATCATGAGGGGCAGTTTTCCATAGATATAAAAAAAATCTTGACTATTTGTAGGTCTTTTATGATTGGAAATAAAATTTGTAACTCCCGACATGATATGGATTTCCCCATCCCTCTCTCTCATTCATTTTTAATTAATCTTTACATTGGTGACACATGTTCTTGTGCCTCTTCAACTTCTCTTCTCATTCTCTTCCTCAAAGTTTTATAAATTGAGCCATTTTGGCCATTATAAAAGAGACCACATTTTTGGTATGGTAAATCCATAATAAAATGGTGTTACAATTTAATTTTAAACATTTAATAAAATTATAATTTTGAGTTTTGAATATTTTATCTAAGTGTGTTAGTGATGTATAATGGAACTAAGTGATAGTATTATCCTTCATGTTTCAACAAGAGTTATGATGTTAACAGGTTATGTGAAGTGTATTGAATGTACTAATCTCTCTTTCAATTATGAAATTGTATCTATGGTGTGAAATCTACCCCCTAGGTCAAATATCTTGTTAATTATCCCAAGCATGCTACCTTCACATTGAAACACTATGTTAGGATCTTTAAATGCATGGAATTGGTCTTAGAAAGCATTGTTGATTAGTATAAGTATGATAGTATGTGGGATATATTATTGATGGATCACATCCATAGTATATTTTTTATTTTATGTAAACTCTTAACTCTTTTCATGAATAAGCATTAGATTAGAGGCACTTAGAGAAGAATTTAGGGAGTTAGCCCTTTCAATCCTAGAGATTCATCTCTCTTACAAGTTCCCACAAACTTGAGAGATTATTAAATGTTGTATCAAATTTAAGGAGCTTCATAGAGTGTCCTGGGGTACACAATTTGATGACAATAGTTCTATCATGTCTGATGAGATAATTGGCCCTAATTGTTTCCATGTCAAGGTGAATGTTCATCTTGATAGGCACAATGTTGAAAAAGTGTTTCTAATCTAGCATTTGATGACTCCAAAAGGTGAGAATATCTTATTTTAGATCAATTTTCCCACATTATACTTCATGATCCTTACTAGATCATCTTCTAGTAGAGTTTTTAAAATAAGTCCCTCTACCTAAAAATCCTCTTGAAGAATAACACCTTGAGCCATTCCTAACTTTTAGAGATCTTGAACAAGAAGGTTTTGAAGAGGAAGAAGTTAAAGAGATAGGAGATCAAGAAGAGGAAGAAGATATGGCTAGGCAACATCCTTTCCTTGCCTTTAACACCCAAAATCCAACTAACCTTCTTGCATATGACCCTATTCTTTCTAATGCCACCATAACTCTTCCTAGCTTCAATGGAAAGGGTCCTATTACCCCATCTAATCCCATTAGGTAGATTTAAAACTTTTTCAACTTCCATAATGTCACTCAAGCCAACATATCCATTAGATTTCTTTCCATTTCTCTAAAAGGTAAGGCACTTGATTGGTTAGAACTTTGGAAGGTGGTTGCATCACAAATTGGGATGACATTGGGGAATTATTGGTGAGTAGGTTTGAGAATAGGAGTGATCACTCTTCATTAATACACCAACTAAATGTGATAAGGAAAGGTCCTAATGAATCCATGGGAGATTTCAATGAGAGATTTCAAAGAACATGGCATAGGCTGCCACCTATCATGAGGCCTCCTCAAAGCTTTGTATTCCCCACTTATCTCAAGGTTATCGGCACGGATGTGGTAGTAATGTTGCAATCAATGGGAGGATTTAATTTACCCAAGGTATATGATATAGCCATTGAAGATGAGAATAGTTTGATACAAGTTGGGAAATTACCTCTAAGAGTCTTCATGCCCTTATTGTCTTATGCTTTAGTTAAAAATCCAAGTATAACACAAGTTCCTAATACTAATTTCAAACCTAAAACCACTCCCAAGAAGGTGGATAATTCCATAGATAAGGATGAGATGAATAATTATTTGCAAGCTCAGCTCAAACAAGCTCAATTACATGTAAGTGTTCCACCCAATCCTTAATACTATCCTCAATAAGCCTATAAACTTCCACTCCAATATAATTACCAAATAATAGAACAAGGTCAACAAGCATTCAATAGGTAACCCAATGCTTATAATCCTAATTCTATTCCATCTATAAGGGTTGTTGTTCTAGTCCATACTAATTTGGTTCAAGGAGAAGAACATATGGATCATTAGGGACAATCTCAAGGTCAATTTGAGTATTATGGTGGAGAAGGTTTTCATGCTTTGGTGGCACAAGAAAGAGCTACCCCTTATCTTACATTAGAAGAAGAACATCTCATGTGAGTGGACACTCATGGAGAAGGTAGTAGTCAAGGTACCATTCTCATAAACTTTCAAAAAGAGGATGATTATGTGTTAAATCAAATTACATTAGTATTAAACAACACAAGAGTTAAAAAAAGAGTTATGGGAGATATTACTGAAGCACATGTGACTCCAAAAGATGCATTTCTAAGGCTACAAGGTGTGAATCCCAATGTAACACTTCCTACTAATCAAATTCCTCATCAAAGTAAGAATGCAAACAAGGGTTTCAAGCCTACAATGAATCAAGTAAAAACTTCTTCACTACCTCTAAGGATGCAAGAAAAGGTAAATACTTCCCCTATAAACATTATTGACTCTTTGAAGAATACCAATACTAGCAAATATCTGTAGGAAGTCTTGTAAATGCCTAGTCAAAAGGAACTCCTACAAGAACAACTTGATAATATCAATGTAGCTCATCAAGCTCCAAGTTACCATGGTGTGGCCCTTGCCAACACACCAAGTCATGTCTTAGAGCCCTCCACCAAATCTAAAAATCCTACACATTTCTACCTCACACTCATTATAGGAGACAAATTGGTTTACAATTGCATCATGGATAGTGGGGCTAGTACCATGTTTATGCCTAATGTGGTTGCGAATAAGTTGGGGTTAAGGTATGAACCATGTAGCAAGGGACTGTTGTAAATTTATATAACTCCAACCAAGATAGTGGGACTAGTTAAAGATTTGAAATTTTTTCTACATGATTGTCCAAGCTTCCCCATTATGCAAGACATTGTGGTGGTAGACCTCTTAGCTCACTTTTATATTTGCTTGTCAAGGGACTGCATAATTAAAATATAAGGATATATTTCTATTGATTGGACTTTTTTAACTTTCATAACAAGTTATGCAGCCAAGGTGACCAAAGAACATATCCCTTGGCAAGGTTTCATATTGAACCATATGTGGAGTCAAGTTCAAATCATAACTGTGTAATTATTAAAGAAGAAGGTGTTATTTATGGTGAAGCACCCTATCCCCTTGAAGGTATTTCTAACCTGTTCTTTGATGATAGTGGTACTAAAACATATGATCATGATCCTTATTCATCCATAGAAGAGATTGATTTGGGGACTTATTGTGTACATGAGGAAGATACTCTTACTTTGTCTATTCCTCCTCAATATGAGCAAGTACTTATCCAAGCTTGCAATGAGTCCCATGTGGCCAATAATTAGTCCTCCCTATATTTTTCCCCACCTATTCCAACTAGTTATCCTCCAAGTCATGCCATTTATAGTTTTAAAGAATGTCTTATTGGCTACCAAGAATACAAGGTAGAGCTTGATACTAGATATAGTGGTGATCAAATCATTCCTAGTGTTTCTATTAGTAGCATAAGGAATGGGTTAGAACAAATAAAAAAGGAGTGGATACATATGGATAAGGCTAATTAGTTAGATTATATCTATGAGGTACTTGAGGTTTATAGCCTAATTTGAAATCTAGAAGAGAAATTGATAGCCAATGAAACCAATCCATCTTGGCAATCTCAATATGTCTCAAACTCTTTGTCCATTTCCCAAAATTTCTCTTCTTAGGAGTCTATCCTAGAGAAAAACCAAAAAAGGGAAGAAGCCATGGTGGAACAAGCCAACTTGTGTGGAGAATATTTTGAAGAAGGAATAAAGGTTTCAGATTGGTTGAATGATGAGAAAGATCTATCCCCTTATGAAAGTGATGATCCTTGTGTTGAAAAGGATGCTTTAGAAGGACTTCTTTTGAATCTTGAAGAAAAAATGTTTTCTCTCATTGTTCCTTTCCATGATGCAGATCAATCAAAAGAGGATGGATTATGACATATGTTTGAAGACATATGCAATGAATTTGAAAGACAAAAAGGGCCTACAAGTCCTATAGAACTGACCACAAGCCATGATAATCTAGAAGTCAAAAAATAGGTATGTGTTGAAGAATATTATCACCAAGAGAGTTTGGATCAAGATGAAACAATATATGATGATCTTGGGACTCTTAAAGGTGAGTTGAAGATTTATTCTACAATCACACATAAAGCTATGTATACCATCATCAAAGAGAAATTTAAGTAAGAGATACTTCTAAACTTCCATGATACAACACTTCTTGGAGAGTTTGAATAAGGTGTGATGATTGAGAAAAAAGATGAGATCTATCAAGGAGACATGAACTTGTAACAAGCTATCCTGTAAATGGACATGAAAATTTTCTATGAAGAGATAAGAGGGCAATAATGTGAGACATGTTTCCAAAACCAAGATGACTTTAGCTACTTGGGAGACCTATTTGAGATTACTTCATCAAGTGACATGACAAGTCAAGAAATAAAGAGAAAAAGTGAGTCACTAACATCACACCCAAAAGGAAGCATACATGGAATCCTCATTCATCTAATGAGGAGGGAAATTCAATATACTCCCCTCTTGATCCAGGAAGGGAATATGATCAAGATGGATGTACATGCTAGTTTGTTTTCAGTTGTGCTTTGTGTTTCTTAAGTGCTTAATAGCATAAGTGTGTATTTATTTTGTGTTTTGCTTTTGTCTTATGTGTGTTATTATTTATTTATGTCTTTCATGTAATGTCAGTTGTCTTGTGGTTCATTAAAGTTATATTCATGTCAATTTGAGTGCTCATATCTGTGACTCCATGCCCAATGGAAGGATTAGGCAACTAGTCTTAAGCATAACTAGTATGCCACCCCTAGGAATTGCCAAGAATGTTGACCAAATTTGAGCCCAAGTCAATTCTAGTTCAACCCCTACTATTATCAACTTTTAAGAAGATTCCCATGTGTCTCATAGGGTGTTATGTTGGTCTATTCTCTCACTCATCCTCTCCCTGGTCCTTATTGAAGTCCACCCTCTTTGTTCTAGGCTAGTCAACTAAATTCAAAGGTTAGTAAACCCTAGTCAAAAGTAGTCATTGGATCAAATTGTGTTTAAAATATCCTAAGGTGGTACTCAATATGTTTTAATATATTTACAAGTCATAAATTGGTCATAGGTCTTGTCTCATGTGGAAAAGGGGGCCTTTTGGTCATATTTTAGCCCATTTAATGACTTGTGTGAATTTTCATGCAATCAAAATTGACACAAAGGTGAGTTTCAACGTGGATCATGTTAAGATCAGGTCAAGAATAGCTATTTATTAGGAAATAAGTAGTCATGTTTAGTGGATGGTAGTTTTCCCTTAAAAAAAGAATTTTTGGGCACTTGTACAAACTTATCAAGTCCACCATTAGCTAAAAACGTGGGAAAAGTAAATCTTCACCTCCCATAATCAATTTAAATTCCTTTTTTTCAATAAGAATGCAAAAATTTTCATCTACAACTTGTTTTCCTCCATTTTCACTTAGTAAGCAAAGAAGGAGCAACTTTATGCACTTGGCATGGGCCGTACAGGTAGAATTGGGAGGATTGATTATGGGGGTAGATATTGCTATGAGTTCAATTCATTTTCATGATAAGAAATTGATATTTGGTGCATCCTCCTTTATGAACCATTAGTTTGATCCTAGATAGCTTTTTACGCATGTTTAACCATGAGGGGGTCACTATTTGAGTTTGTCTTAAAGTTTCTTGTTTTGGATTGATGGATTTGTGTGTTTCAGATATCTCCAAATTATTTTCAAGATGTTTCCATGCTTCTTGTTTTGGAGAGTTAAATTGTTTGAGAAAGCCTCTTCTAGGCTTGCAAAATGTCTAGTTTGCATTCACAATCATCTCATTGCTTTGAAAATGTTTCCTTCACGTTAGAGATGATGTTTTGATGTTGTTTTGGAAATGATCCTAGTGTATATTAGGAATTAAAGTGTTGAAAAATTATTTTTAATTGTATTTAAATCATTCCTTACATGTTTCTTTCCATTTTATGATTTCCTTGTATGCCTTAGTAAAAAAAAACTCTACCTACAAGAACATGCTAACATCACAAATATAATTTTGAAGATTTGACATGGTCCTTAACCTCTTAAGACCACTAGTGTACATTGAAATGTTTTATGGAGGCATGTATGTGTTATAAAATTTCAAACTTAGAGAATGTTCTCAGTCTTGCCTATATAGAGGAGATGACCATCTAGAGTTGATGCCATAGATGTGCCTTCAAAATGCATTCCAATAGATTGGTCAATACCGTTTGAAATTCATTACTATGGGGAGGCCTAGATAGACCTATTGATCATCGTAGCTTAACAAGGAAAGTGTCAAAGTATCAAATAGAATGTTAGACTATGATTAGGCCATATTGGGTCCCGTATCCCTAAAAATGGTACACAAAGGCCTTAAAGGTTTTTTAGGACCTCATAAAATTCACTTGGTAGGTGATCCAAGCTTTAAAATTAGATAACTTGGTATCCCTATTCACTTAAAACAATTGTTCTAATTTTGAGAAGTAAAGGGTGAATGGAGATTGTATGTTGTAAAGCCTAAAGATGGATTAAAAAAACTAAAGAAAGGCAATGTTAACTGTAAGTTATTGATCAAAAAGTTAACTTTGCATCCCATTTTAATGATCTTGGACTATGTTATCTAGTTTAATGATGCTAGTGGCTCAAATAATGATTGCATGATAAGATGCTATTAGATAATGAGAAATCCAATGTCTTGAACCTCTAATGCATACTTCTCTGTCCGTACACAAGACTGTGAGGAGCCACCTACAAGTAGAAAGGTCAAGATTTGTGAAATAGGCATTATCATAAATGAGGTGAAGGAAATTTTATGTTTTGAATGAAAGAAAATAAATTCATTCAATAAATTACACCATGAACAAGTCCATTATTGACCTATAAAACAACCTATAGACCTAAAATGAAGGAAAGGATAGTCACCTACAGTTGGGACAATAGTGAAGTGAGATTATGGCACTTGGAGAATTCTTGAAGCACCTTAGGGCTAAAAGATGTGGAAATTACAAACCCCATTATTTGGGCAATCCAAAATAGTTTTCAAATCATAAATAAGGACCAAATTCATGCCATTCTCAACCCTAAATCGCCTATAGGTAAGGTCTTAGGAATGTCTTAGTCCAAGAGGATAGTGAGCAATTGTAAAGCCTAAAAGGGCCAAGATGCTAGGTTTGGAGACAATTTCACATTGGAATATTATGGTAAGTAAAAAAGGAATATATAATGTTTTTAAACCTTAATTATATCCTCTAAATAAATATGTCTAAATCAAAATCACCTTGTTCACTATCATAGTTAGATAGGGTCATAAGCAAGAGAGGAACATGTGAGAGTTTGGTGCCTTGGCAAGCAAAAAAAGAGTTTAAAATAGTATAATGTTGTTTCATCATGATAGAATCTATGAAATAATATTTCCAAGACATAATAAATCCACCCAAGCCCCTTTTCTCATAGCAAAATAGATTCAGTCCATACAGGCAACATAGGTAAAGCCTTGTTTTAAGAGGTAAGTTTGGGGATTCCACTTAGGAGAGAGGTTTTGAGTGAATCCATAGGTTTAAAAATCATTAAATTAGGTTAATTAATATGTATTAAAAACTTCTATTCATCAAATAGGTTTAGAAGGAGAATCCATGAGGAGGTTTGGACAAGAACATGCAAAAACAAGGTTTTTTGCCCCATTTTTGAGGAAATTGGGATGGTTAGACCCCATAGCCTTGGAATTAAAAAAAAAAAAATTGGTAAATTTTGTAATTAGGAGATTTTTAATATTTTAAAATACTTAATTTTCCCAAAAAAATAGGCCTAATACTTTTTGTTTTGTCTCAGAGCAAGGGCAGTCCCTTCATGCACAAGAATGGTAGTTTTGGGTAAAAATGAAGAATGGTGAACCAAAAAACAATTAGATTAGTAAATAAGGTTTTAATAGTTGGTTGAAACATGTATGAACCTAAGAAAATTTTACATAAGGCTTTAATTTGAACATGGCACCCTACACAACAAGGGTTACAGTCAAGTGTGAATGAAAGCCTTAAGATTAGAAGCAAATTTGGAGGTCATATGAATTTTCAACCCAATATATGATTTCCAAGTGATAAATAAATGTTTAAATAAGTATTTTTGGTGTGTTAAATCCATCACATTTAAAATATATCCATTTTAAGGTCAAGAGGATCTCAAAGATGTAGGCAGATCTATTGGCAAGGTCTAGGCCTAAAACCAAATAGGGGTCAATTTTCATTTCAAGCTTTTGTAAATCAATTATAATGGTGGGAATAAGTTTTTAGGGTATGTAAATATATTTTAAACTCTTTTTTTTCAAATAAAATCTTTAATAAGACATTTTTGGCTTGAGAAGCATTTAGACCCCACAATGAAGCAAAAAAGTGAGCTCGAATGTCAACGTCAAGTGCTTATAACTTACACCAAGATTTTCATGGGATCTTGATCCATTAAAATAAGTTAAAGGATATCACTAAGGATAAATAAGATTCATTTTATCATAAATCCAATGCGCTATGGCTATAAATGAATGCTAAGAATGAAAATTACTCCAAAACACTTGCAAACCCTTCTGAAGGACTCAACTGGGGAGAAATTGAAAATTAAGCATGAATATGGAATTAAAATGCCATGAGACTTTTAATAAATATATAATACTCTCAAAAATGCCCCCTAATGAAACTTTATTGTATGAACCTATACAAACTAGGGTAAAATAGGGATTATTTTTACCATTTTTGGTGTTTTATAGGCATGGTGAACTTTCAAGAGGCTAAAATAGTTTTAGAGGAAGGTTTAGGAATTTTTATATGTCATCATGGTAATTTTATCAAGTGTGTAAGCTCTTAAGTTTTCCTACTATTTCTCTCAATTCAGCCAGTCTAGTGAGCCAACTAGGGGAGACTTAGATAAAATGGTGAACTTTCATTTTGGGAGCCTTTTAAGGCTAATTTATTGTAACTGATGGTATTATCATTTCTTAATCATTTTGTTCCTCTTATTTTATGGATCATATTTTAGTTTTGTATAGATTTAAGGTGACAAGTGTGAAAGATAAAGGGAAAAGATCTTTTTCAGACTACCAAGTATGATCATGCATGGACATAATGATAAGGGTCAGGAGCCTCCCCAATACATGTGAGGAATTCTTAGTAACTCCTCCTACTTATATTTGTCATAAAAGTTTATCATTTTTAGAGTTATGATAGCTTTTTAAGGCCAATTATAAGGGGCAGTTTTTTGTGCATAGAAAAAGAGTTTCTTGACTATTTATAGGTCTTGGATGATTAGAAATTACATCTGTAACTCCTGACATGATATGGATCACCCCATACCTCTCATTAGTTTATAAATAATCTTCACGTTGGTTACACATGTCCTTGTGCCTCTTCAACTTCTCTTCTCTCTCTCTTCCTCAAAATTTTATAAATTGAGCCATTTTGGCCATTGTAAAGGAGACCAAATTTTTGATATGGTGAATCCCTAATAAAATGAAATTAAAATTTGATTTTTAACATTGAATAAAAGTCTAATTATGAGATTTTTTCATTTTGTCTAAGTGTGTAAGCGATGTATAGTGGAGTTAAGTGATGGCATCATTCGTACTCCCTTTATCCTTCATGTTTAAGAAAGAATTATGATGTTAACATGTCATGTGGAGTGTGTTGAATGTACTAAGATCTCTTTAAAGTATGAAATTGTATCTATTGTGTGAAATCTAGCACCTAGGTCAAGTATCTTGTTGATTTTCCCAAACATGCTACCTTCACATTGAAACACTATGTTAAAATCTTTCAATGCATGGAATTGGTCTTGGAAAGCATTGTTGCTTAGTAGAAGTAAAAAAAAAACTATGGGATATATTCTTAATGGATCACCTCTTTAGTATAGTTTCCATTTTATGCAAGCTCTTGAATCTTTTCATGAACAGTCATTAGATTAGGTGATAGGCACTTAGAGAAGAATTCAAGGAGCTAGCCCTTTCAATCCTAGAGATTCATCTCTCATACAAGTTCCCAAAAATTTGAGAGATGATTCAATGTTATATCAAATTGAGGGAGCTTCATAGAGTTTCCTAAGGTGTATAATTTGATGACAATAATAACCTCATATTCAATATAACTCATTGACCTTTTGACCTTATGTGCACCATTGATTTGTTCTGTATATTTGAACATGTGCCATTGATCTTCCTTAAACTTAATTAAATGCACACCATTGATCTATCTAGTCATCAGGATCATGCCAATTATCATATATGCATTCATTCTTAGGATAAACTCACCTTTTAACCATGAGCTCACCATTGATATTCTACTACATGTTTAAACACACACTGTAGATCATTCCTTCAATTATTGACTTGGATGAGCACCCATGTGTCATTGACTTTCTATGTTGACTCCCAATATCATGACACTTGTCAATTATGCATTCAATTGAATATTTTTAAGGATTTTTGGAATCCAAATGGTTATTTTCTATGGATTGAACTTGACATCTTAGGGCACATCTTATATTGTTGGATCATTTTTAAAGGCTTGTATCTTGAGATAAAAATCTCATCAAGACACCAAATTTGTAGGAGATGATCATGGCTTATAATACATCTTGTCCATGTAATATTTAACTGTGGTGTAATTCTCAAGTACACTTATGAAATTCACAACTGATATAACCTATTCATTCTTACATGATGTGTCATGATGGTTTGGTTCCTTAAAATTACCAAATTCTCACTTTAAACTTACATAAAGTGTTTCAAAATCTTTGAAAGTTACTTGATCATCTCCTAAATTCTATTTTCACCTTCCATGAAATCACTCCTTGATCAGGACTTTGTCTAGCTCCTCACCTTAGCTCTAGGTAGATTTTAGTATGTAGGCCAAATTTGGCTAACATCTTTGTTGACTCAACTAGGAAGCATGCCTACTATACTTGAGGACTCAAACCATTTACATTACTCTTGAACTTAATTAATAATTAAAATTCTAATCATGACTACAATAAACCTTTTGTCTTGAAAAGACAATAATTCCACCAAATAAAGAAGGAAAAGATGCAAAATAGGGAAACTAATCTAATTAAAGCAAGTGTGTAAAAAAAACTTATTTAGAGAAAAAACACAATAAAAATAACTAATGTGCTAGAACAACACTTGGAGGAAAACAAATGGACTAACTAAGTATAGGGAACCTAGCTTCTTTAATAAAAACATTTTAGATAAATCCCATTAACTAGGATATGAAGCTCTTCACCATCCATCTTTGTAAGTTAGAAGGCATTTTGGGATTTGTAGTTGGATATTATGTATAAACCACTCAAAAGAGATTCAAATTTTATATATCTTCCTATCTTAGCTCTATCCTCATCCCGCTTGAAGACCAAATCTCATTCTTTAAAATATCTTGAAAAAACTTTCTTGTCAAAGGCTCTTTTCACCTATCTTGATGGTCTTCCATGGCTAACATGGACTAGTTTAGAACCTCATCTAGCTCCATAAGTTTAGAATATTTGATCTCCATTGGCTCATTCTCCAAAAACTCAAGTTGATGCATTAGTTGTAAAGTAGGAAAATCAAGAGAAATAGGTAATCTTTATTCCTTAACATATACCAGCTTGTATGGAGAGTTGGCTCTTAATATTTTATAAGTGATCCTATCAACCCATAGAGATAATTTTAACTTGAGATGTCATGACCTTTTATTATCTTCAATAGTTCTCCTTATGAAATTTAACAGGTTATTATTTGTGGACTGATCAGGACCATTACCTTGTGGATAGTAATTTGATGAAGTGTTGAGGTAGACTCCATGTTGAATAACCCATTGGCTAATATTAGTTCCCAAAAACACCAAAAAATTATAAAAAATAATGATTGAACTCCAAACCTAGGAATAAAACCTTCATATTAATTTAGAACATTGGATTCATTTGCCTTTTTTAATTCGACTACTTCTGTTCATCTAGTGAAGTAATCTATAGTAGTTAGGATCCATTTGTGTCATATAATTAAAGGGGGTTAATGAGACCAATAAAATCCAATCCCCATTAGAAAAAAGGCTGGTCCACTACAATTAGTTTTAGAGGTAAGGATACAATCTTCACCCTTCCTACAAACATAACACACTATTTGCATTTTCTAACCCATGCATGATAATCACCAAATAGTCTAGGCCAATAATAACCACATCTCCTAATATTAAGGGTTGTGGTCTTTTCTAAATAATTACCTTCAACATGTCCATCATGGGATTGCTCCAAAAATCTCTATTTTTGACTTGGTTCTATAGGCCTTAGCAACATGCCATTGATACCTTTCTTCAACAAAACACCATAAACAAGAAGAAAAGGAAGTGAATGTAATCTGAAATATCTTCTTTTTGAAGGACTTAAATGAGGGGAATAAATACCATCTTGGATATATCTTACCATATCATGAAAAAAACTAGAAGGTGAGGTCTAATTAGTTGTAACCTCTTCATCATTTGATACCATAACCACCACATTAGCTTCTTTCAAGTCTTGGGATAGATGCTCATAAAATCCTTTACCTCTCACTAGCTTAGTGACCTTGATCTCCACATCATACTCCATTACTTTCATTATTGAACCAGCTCTTTTCTCATTTATGTATTTGTTCAAGAGAAACTCCTTGATACTTGGATAGGCAACCATTAGGTGTATCTTATTATTAGACAACAAGTATCTAAATTTATTGAGAGACCTTATAACCAAAGGTGCATGTTTTTCAATAAAAGAGTACCTTGTTTCATATCCTTATAATCCTTGACTAAATAAGGCTATTGGTTGATCTAAAGCCTCATGATTTTATTACATAAGAATGCCTGAAATGGTGTGCATGTTAGCATAAGCATATAAAATGAAATATTTTGTGAAATATAGGTTTATGATTATAGGATCACTAGCTATGGTTTTTTTAATCTTTTCAAAACTCTCTACTCCTTCCTTGGACCAACTAAAACTCTAATTCTTATTTAGAATGGTTGTAAGTGGCTTAGCTAATGTGGCAAAATCTGAAATATATCTTCTTATAAAATTTATCTTACCTACAAAACTTTGCAAATCCTTATTGTTCTTGGGCAAGAAAAGTACAAGAATCAAATCTATCTTATCAGGATCTATGCTCATACTATGATTTGAAATCACATTCCCAAGAAGCTTACCTTCATGAATTGAGAATACATACTTTTTGGGGTTTAAAGACACCCCAAATTGCCTACAACTTTCAAACACTTGCTTGATGTGAACCAGGTGTTCAATTGTAGTCTTTGAGAGCACTATTATTTCATCCAAATAAACAAGTATGAACTTGTTGAGAAGGCCCTAAAATGTCATATACATATCTCTCTAAAAGATTTCTTTAGCATTAGATAAATTGAAGGGCATCTTTCTATATGAAAATATGCCTCACTTTGTAGTGAAAACTATCTTTAATTGGTATTCTTCCTTGACCAAATTATAATTCTAGCCACTATAGCCATCCAATAAGGAAATTTTTTTTGAACTTATAACTAGTTGTAAAATTTGCTCCGTAGATGGAAATGGATAACAATCTTTAAGGAAAGCCTTATTCATTTCTTAGAAGTCAACACATAGTCTAATATCACCATTATTCTTCCATACTGGGATAAGGTTTTCCACTTAATTTGGGTTCTTGATTGGAAATATTATAGCTAAATATATGAGCTTATGGATCTTAGTTCTCATCAAAGGCTAAAGTTTTGGGTTGATAGGCCTTTGTATTTGTCTTACTAGCTTGGTTTCATCTTCTAACTAAATGGTGTGTTGATCTAGACTTGGATCAAATCCTTTGAGAACATTATATTTCCATGTAAACACATCAAAAAATATTGAACATAATTCAATTAAACCTTTATTTTTTCTAGGAGTGCATACCTTATGCAACTTCAAGTTTTTACTAGTTGCAATCTCCACATTGGCATATTATTCCTCCTTTGTTGACAAATATAAATTTTATTTTATCGACTCATAATCAATAATGAATATGTTCTCAAGTGTGACCAATCCCTTGGGAAACTTATTTATTTTTAGTTACAAAATCTGATTACCATATTACTACCACAACTTCTCTTGATTCTTTGAGGAAAACTCAACCTCTTCTTGAAATAACCTAACAATTTTATTGTCATCTTCAAAAACCTACCAATTCTCATGGTTACCTATAATATAAGGTCTTACAACCACCTTAGTGTGTTACTAAACCCTTTCACTCTTTATGATGCAGGAGCATCCTCACACTAAGGGCGTAATTATCACAATTTGGGTTAAGTTTTAGCATGATTAAGTATATTTAGTTGTTTTTCCCTCCATTTTTGAGTTTTCAAATTTGTAAATTTGGCTAAATATTCCTTAAACCTGTAAATCTAGTTTGTTGGGTGAATTGTTAAGCACTTCGAGTATGCTAGAGAACTATTTTAGTCATTTTTGGGAGGTTGTTGTGCGAAGCTTGGGATGGAATCGAGTGTCTAAGTTAAGTAAATATGCTTTGTAGGAGGATTTTCGGTTGAAAATAGGGGGAGATGTATATTGGTGGAAGACAGGGTGTGGGTGAGATTGGCAATGCACAGAAAAACACCAGGCATATAGTTTCAGGTAATATTAATATAGGTGTATTTGTTTTAAGTGAAATCTAGTCCCAGTTAAATTTCTGCCATCGCAAATCATGAAATCTTTTTACCGTGGAGTGAATTGATAAGATATTCAACGGTGAATGATGGGGAAGTCTCCTCTCTTGTAATTATACTGATTGAAGCTTTTATGATTGGAATTGTTTTCTTTTTATTATTGAAATAGTCTTGGAGAGCTGTGGGAGTTTGTTATTTTAAATAGCTTCTACTCTGTTGTATTTTTTTATTGCTGGAAAATGAGATTTCAGGATTTACAACGGAACGGCAATTTCCCATAAGGAGAGAGAGATTGCTAAAAAGGAAAAATAGGATTTTGTTTCTCATGTTGTGGCAGGTGGACTTTCCAAATCAATACATCGGTTTCAACCTTTCAACAGCTTGCCAAAACATATAAGTTATTTCCTATTTGCAATTTGATTTCTATCCATTATTCCCTATATGCAGTTTGGTGTCTGTCAACAGCAATACGTTGTCAATATATATATATATATATATATATATATATATATATATATATATATATATATATATATATATATATATATATATATATATATATATATTTAGCCCTATTTAAAAGAGAAGACTGCATACCATTTGTTATAATATTTTGTCAAAAACATATAAGTTATTCCCTATTCTGTTCATCATTTAAAAGTTTTGCTGAACATATAATTTAGTCCTGTTTGAAAGATGTCTGTATTCCATGTCTTGGATTTTGAGGTCTGGACCATTAAAAACCAAAAAAATGCTGTTATATATTAGATTTTAGCCCTTTTGAATGTATGTTGGTTCATCATTTGGTATCAGAGCTCAAGGGATTGTGCACAATCTAAAGATCGAAGAGAAGAAGAAGCAAGATGGCCATGAGAATTAGGAACAGAGGTAGAGCTGGGGAAGGAGACCTGGAGGACAAGTTGCATTGGCAGAAGAGATTAAGAACCTGACAGCTAGGCTATAAGACCTAGAGATGGCTCAAAGAAGAGGCACTGACATGGGTGAAGTTAGTGATAGAGAAGAGGAGCCACCAGAAGATGAATTGGTGGTGGAAGAAGAAACAACTAAAGATAGGTTGATTAGAGCCATTATGAAGGTGAACACAAAGCCAAAAATGGAGTTTCCAATGTATGAAGGTAATTTGAATGTGGAAGAATTAATTTATTGGATTAATGCATTAGAAAAATATTTTGAGTATGAAGGAATTGAAGAAGATGATAAGAAAGTCAGGTATGCCATGACAAGGCTAAAGAGCCACGCATCCCTGTGGTGGGATGGAGTGTAAGAAGAAATAATAAGGAAAGGGAAGCCAAAGATCAGAAGCTAGGATAGAATGGTAGCAAAAATGAAAGGTAAGTTTATGCCTAAATATTGTCAAGCAAATCTTTTTAAGCAATTACAAAATTTGAAGTAAAAAGAGATGTCTGTAAAAGAATACACTAAATAATTTTACAGGTTGACTATAAGATCAGGTCATATTGAGGATGACATAGAGAAGGTAGCTAGATACACTAATGGGTTAAAATTTTCCATTCAATATGAGATTAGTCTTCTCATTCCTAAGACAGTTGAGGAGGCATATCAATTTGCCTTGAAAGCTGAAGAGAAGATTGCAAGGAAACAAACATCCTTCTCAAGAGGAAGGGGCAGATCCATCAGAGGCAGAGGATTTCAAGGAGGTAGAAGACAGTTGCAAACATCTCAAGAAGAGGCCAACAGCTCACAAAGTTCAAGAGGCAGCTATACACCAAGAGGAAGAAGGCCATACCAAGGATATCAAAGAGGAAGAGGAAGATTCATGGTCAAATGCTTTAAGTGCAACAAGTATGCAGGACACAGGGCATATGAGTGTCTAGAGAACCCTTCTACCAGCCATGAGAGGGGTGTACATGTGACTCAAGTTGAAGAAAAAAATGAAGAAGTTGAAGTAGCTTATGAAGATACCCCAGAGGAAGGTGAGTCTCTTTTAATGAAAAGAATCTTGTTAAAGCCAAATAAAGAAGTTGTAGAACCACCTCAAAGGAAAAATTTATTTAGAACCACATGTAAAATTAAGGGGAAATGTTGTAAGGTCATCATAGATAGTGGAAGTACTGACAATCTTGTGTCAACTGAGATGGTGGAAAAACTAGGCTTGAAGAAGGAGGTACATCCTACACCTTATCAAGTCTACACCTTATCAAGTCTCTTGGCTACAAAAAGGACATAAACTCCTGGTAAGTGAATAATGTAAAGTAGATATTTAGATAGGAACATATAAGGATCATATTTTATGTGATGTCATGCCCATGGATGTATGTCATATCTTGCTTGGAAGGCCTTAGAAATTTGACAGGAAGGCCATGCATGATGGAAGACAGAATACATACATGTTTGAAAAGGATGGGATCAAGCATACACTTACACCATTGAAAGAAGAGGCTGATGTTGTTGTTGGACATAATTATAAAGTATTGATAGTGAGTGGTAAAGAGTTTCTACATCAAATGAAGAAGGAAAAGGTAAACTTTGTTGTAATTGGTAAGCCAATGAGTGTAGTCACTAGTACTAAGTTGATTGATTTGCCATTAGAGATTCAAGATATGTTGAATGAGTGCATTGACATTGTGGTAAATTATTTACCTAATGAGTTACCACCATTGAGAAGCATTAGCCATCACATAGACTTGATTCCAGGAGCAAATCTTCCAAACAAGTCTGCCTACAGGTTGACACCAAAGGAAAATGAAGAGATCAAGCACCAAGTTCAAGAATTGTTAAACAAAGGATTGGTAAGAGAGAGTTTAAGTCCTTGTGCTATCCCCATAGTGTTGAGTCCTAATAAGGATGGGATTTGGAGAATGTGTACAGACTCCATAGCAATCAACAAGATTACTATCAGGTATAGATTTCCATTGCCTAGAATTGATGATTTACTTGATTGTTTAAGTGGAGCTACATATTTCTATAAGATAGACTTGAAAAGTGGTTACCATCAAATTGGGATAAGAGAAGGGGATGAATGGAAAACAGCCTTTAAGACCAATGATGGACTCTATGAGTGGTTAGTTATGCCATTTGGACTAACCAATACACCAAGCACCTTCATGAGGTTGATGAATGAAGTGTTGAAGGAGTTCACTGGTAAGTTTGTGATAGTGTATTTGGATGATATTTTGGTGTTTATTCAAACTAAGGAAGATCATTTGAAACATTTGAGAATGGTATTGAGTAAGCTACATGAAGAGAAATTGCTAATCAATGTTAAAAAGTGCAATTTTTTGAAAACAAAGTTGATATATTTGGGGTTTGTGATTTCAAAAGAAGGATTGAAGATGGATAAGGAAAATATTAAGGCTATACTTGAGTGGCCTACACCCAGGAGCACATATGAGGTAAGAAGCTTTCATGGTTTGGCTAGCTTCTATAGGAAAGTCATAGGAAATTTAAGTGGGATTGTTGCTCCAATGATAGAGACAATCAAAGGTGATAAAAGAAGTTTTTGTTGGACTGAGGCTACTGATAAGAGATTCAGATTATTGAAAAAGCAGGTAACTGAAGAACCAATCCTAACCTTGCCTGATTTCAATAAGCTTTTTCAAGTAGAATGTGATGCTAGTGGAATTGCAATAGGCGCTATTTTAAGCCAAGATGGGAAGCCTATAGCATACTTTAGTGAGAAGTTAAGAGATGCTAAGAAGAATTACTCAGCTTATGATCAAGAATTTTATGCTCTTGTACAAGCTTTGAAGAAACGGAGGCACTATCTTTTGCCTAAAGAATTTGTTTTGTTCACTGACAATTATGCTTTATAGTTCATTAGCAATTAGAATAAGTTGAATCAAAAGCATGTCAAATGGATTGAATTTTTACAAAGCTTCACATTCACTATTAAGCACAAGAAAGGACAATCTAACAAGGTTGTAGATGCTCTAAGTAGGAGAAATCTGATCATGCAGGAGTCTCAAGTAAGTATTTTGGGATTTGAAGATTTGAAGGAGCTATATAAAGAAGATCCAGACTTCAAGGAACCATATGAAGCTTGCATGAATATAGACGTTCATAAGGCTCCACATAAAATCCTATCCAAGTGACCAACCTATATTGTTTATGGCACATCTCACAGATTCGTAATAATTATGAATGACCTTTACTTAATAATATTGGTGTTATAAACCCCTTTCAACTCATATTATCATTAATGACCAATCAAATTCCAATCAATGTTATATGTTCTCTCCTTATTAGGTGAGAGGTGAGAGGTGAGAAGTTGTGTAACAAGAAAAATAAAATAATACAATATTATTTGATCCATGTCATGAATATCAAGAATAAAAATCCAAAACTAGAAGAAATCAAGAACACAAGCAAAAAAATTCTACTATAATAGATCTCGATCTTGAGCTTAGTAGCTCGCACAAGAGGGGTGAATCACTGATCACTTAAAATAGGTTGTTAGGTCTATTGGGACCCTAGAATTTAGCCATATAGGATGCCTCCTAATCAAAGAAGTGTCTAAATAACTTGAATATCTAAAGCAACTAGAATATTTTCCACTAGAATGGCCTCCATAATTTTCTTCAAATTTATTTTTAGGTGAAGAGTAGGGTCATCAAAAAGGACATACAACTACAAGATTTCCAATACTAGCACATTTAAAACATTTGAGATCTTTCCTATGTTGATGAGATCTAGAAGAAGTTAAATTACTAGAATAACCACTGGAGTGAGAAGAGTGCCTATGGTGATGTCTAAATTTTGAAGATCATGGAGAGTGTCAATGAGAAGGTTATGGAGACTGTTTATAATGGCGTGAAGAGTGTCTTGGAGAATGTCTCAAAGAGTGTTTTAAAGAGTGCTTCTAAAACTACATCTATCCATGGTGATGATATTTATGATGTCACATAGACTTTCCATTGATAGAAGTCCTTGGATAGATTTCATGGTCTAAGAGGCTTTGATGTTTAGAGGTAACCAGCTTTGCATTCCCAAGAGTTCCATGAGAGAGAATTTGTTGAAGGAAAAGCATAGTGGCGGCTTATCAGGACATTTTGGGTAGAATAAAACATTAGCACAATTGAGTGCTCATTACTATTGGCCAAGTATGGGTACTGATGTCAAGAAATTTGTTGAAAGATGTAAAACATGCCAATATGCCAAGGGAAGTAGTCAAAATGCAATTTTTTACCAGCCACTACCCATTCCAAATAGGCCTTGGGATTCAATAAGTATGTATTTTATAATTGGTTTGCCAAGAACTCAAAAAGGCCATGATTCCATATTTTTTGTGGTAGATAGGTTTTCAAAGATGGCTCATTTTATTCTGTGTTCCAAAACAAGTGATGCTACTCACATAGCTAATCTATTCTTTCAAGATGTTAGATTGCATGGATTACCTAGAAGCATTGTTTCTGACAGGGACACCAAATTTTTTGGACATTTTTGGAGAACCTTATGGAATAAATTGGGAACACAATTGAGTTTTAGTTCAGCCTATCATCCACAAATTGATGGACAAATAGAGGTTATCAATAGGATCTTAGGCAACATCTTGAGAAGCTTGGTAAGTATGCATCCAAAACAATGGGATCTTGCACTTGCACAAGCTAAATTTGCCTATAATGATTCTCCTAATAGAAGTATAGGATTGAGCCCATTTCAAATTATGTATGGAATGCATCCAAGAGGTGTGTATGAGTCAAGAAATCTAAGTAGCATGGAGACAAGGAGTGCTGATGCAGAAGAATTTGCCAATGCCATGCAAAATTTGCATGAACAAGTAAAGAAGAAGCTTGAAGAAAACACCATCAAGTACAAGCTAAGAGCAGATCAAAAGAAAAGAGAGGTCAGTTTCAGTGTTGGAGACTTTGTTCTTACTCACCTTAGAAAAGAGAGGTTCCCAAAAAGGGAATACAACAAGCTAAAGGTAAAGAAAATAGGACCATGCAAGGTAATAAGAAAGTTTTCAAATAATGCATATGAAATAGAATTGCCAAAGGGGATTGGAATCTCTCCAATCTTTAATGTTGTAGATCCATATCCATATAAAGATGAAGGACAACTAGCTAAATAAATTGAAATAGGGGTAGATGAAGTTATCCAATGGGAGTAGCAACTACCAAAGGAAGTGCTAAAGGAGAATGAGAGTATTTAAGACAAGAAAGTGGTTAAAAAGATAAGGAACAAAGAATATTTCTAGTATCTAACTAAGTGGAAGAATCTACTAGCTGAAGATGCAACATGGTTGACTGAAAATGACATCCTTAAGCTAGGCACAAGTATAGAAGAAGTGATGCAGAAAAACAACAAGTGAAGAATACTTCTTTTGCTCCTTGGAAGAATGATGCAGGAGCATCCTCACACTAAGAGTGTAATTATCACAATTTGGGTTAAGTTTTAGCATGTTTAAGTATATTTAGTTGTTTTTCCCTCCATTTTTGAGTTTTCAAATTTGTAAATTTGGCTAAATATTCCTTAAACCTGTAAATCTAGTTTGTTGGGTGAATTGTTAAGCACTTCGAGTATGCTAGAGAACTATTTTAGTCATTTTTGGGAGGTTGTTGTGCGAAGCTTGGGATGGAATCGAGTGTCTAAGTTAAGTAAATATGCTTTGTAGGAGGATTTTCGGTTGAAAATAGGGGGAGATGTATATTGGTGGAAGACAGGGTGTGGGTGAGATTGGCAATGCACAGAAAAACACCAGGCATATAGTTTCAGGTAATATTAATATAGGTGTATTTGTTTTAAGTGAAATCTAGTCCCAGTTAAATTTCTGCCATCGCAAATCATGAAATCTTTTTACCGTGGAGTGAATTGATAAGATATTCAACGGTGAATGATGGGGAAGTCTCCTCTCTTGTAATTATACTGATTGAAGCTTTTATGATTGGAATTGTTTTCTTTTTATTATTGAAATAGTCTTGGAGAGCTGTGGGAGTTTGTTATTTTAAATAGCTTCTACTCTGTTGTATTTTTTTATTGCTGGAAAATGAGATTTCAGGATTTACAACGGAACGGCAATTTCCCATAAGGAGAGAGAGATTGTTAAAAAGGAAAAATAGGATTTTGTTTCTCAGGCTATGGCAGGCAGACTTTCCAGATCAATACATCAGTTTCAACCTTTCAACAGCTTGCCAAAACATATAAGTTATTTCATGTTTGCAATTTGATTTCTATCCATTATTCCCTATATGTAGTTTGGTGTCTGTCAACAGCAATACATTGTCAATATATATATATATATATATATATATATATATATATATATATATATATATATATATATATATATATATATATATATATATGATTTAGCCCTGTTTAAAAGAGAAGACTGGATACCATTTGTTATAATAGTTTGTCAAAAACATATAAGTTATTCCCTATTCTGTTTATCATTTAAAAGTTTTGTTGAACATATAATTTAGTCCTGTTTACAAGACATCTGTATTCCATGTCTTGGAGTTTGAGGTCTGGGCCATTAGAAACCAAAAAAATGATGTTATATATTAGAGTTTAGCCCTATTGGATGTATGCTGGTTCATCACTTTATATTAGTTGGGATACTAAATTATGCCCCAATGGCATCCAATCTATCTAAATGTTTGTTCTCATCCCTTGGTATGGCTTGAAAATTGAAACCCTGATCTTCATGTAAGTCTCATACCCTATGCTTATATGACTTAAGAAATGTATTTTTTAATATATTTAGACATCTTACTTGGTGAACTACAAGTTAACTATCATCAAAGACTTATAAGGTGTTGACCTTCATCTTTTTAGCCCATTCCAATCCATGAACTAGTGATTTATACTCTACAATATTGTTTGAACATCCAAAATGAAACTTAAGAGAAGATAAATACATTTAATTTTTTTGATAAATTAACATCACTCTATCCCCATTACCATGTTTATTCTTTGATCCATCAAACTATAATTTCCATAGACCATCACTAGGTTCATCATCCTTCATCAAGGATGGAATTGGTGCATCATTCTCATGGATGCAATAAACACCAAGTCCTTCCTCTTCAATCATATTATAAGTATAATGATCATAAAAATTAGAGGCCCATTCATAAACGAATAAATCTAGGACTCCATCTAAAGGTGATTCATCTTCCACTTCACTATTTTCTAGCACCTCATCTGAGATGATACAGTTAGTGTTTACAAAACTTGGCATATATGGATCTAAATAGAAGTGTGTTATGGGTTCATAATTATTTTTACCTTGGTACCATACCTAGTTATAAACATTAAATATGTCCAATCATTTGATAAGTATCCTCTAATATTTAAGGTGAAGTCCCTTGATAAACACATGGCAAAGTAGGGAGGCAAGTCCACTATAGCTACATCTTGTTGAACGGTAACATTGGGATAAACATGCAATGTAAAATTCAGGTCTTTGATAATTTCCACCATCTTTTTTAATGATCCATCTAGTTATAATACCCCTTTATTATTTGGCTCATAAATAAGACCAAGCTTATCTATAATTTTCTTGGGCATAATAATACTACTGGCTCCACTATCCACCATACAATTATGAACTAAAGTGTCACAAACTATCAAATAAAGGTAAAAATGAGGGGTTTTACTTGGTTAACCTCACATTTTTTCACCTTTACTATCTTATGCATCTATTGTACTTTTTGTTTAGCTAGATAGTTCGAATTAGTTAGGATAACACCTTATTTCTCAACTAGTTCTAGAGATAATTTGAGGGTTGAAATCTCTTGAATGAGAAAATTATTTTGACATAGAATAGAAAAGGAACTCCACATGTTAATTATAATATTATACTTCTTCATTTGATCCACTATATTAAATGAATCTCCACTAGCCTTTGGTTGCACCTTTTGAATCATTGGTTGGTCACAAACAAGAGGTACTTGAGGAACTTTCCCAACCTTTAAATTTTCTATGTTATGGGGATAATAAATTTATCCGTGATATTCTTGGAAGAAACATTAGGATTAATTGAGTAATTACTTACATCTTGAACCTCATCAATGGCTAATTTTTAGCTCTAGTCAAATCTACGACTTGGCTAATTACATTACTAGTCTTACCAATCTAATTAAATGAAAAATAATCATCCATTTTCCAATTCACATTAATGGCATCAATATTCCATTGAAATTTTTAATTCTCTCCTTGTGATTCCAAAATTTTTTCTTGATATTGGCTCCCTTAAAGAGAAAACTCTTCTTGTGTCATTTGTGGCATAATGATGTTTTGTGACACCAAGGTCTAGTTTTGAGCATCATTGAGATTGGAGGGTTACTAGCCTAAATCTTGCATAAATTTGTTTTGGGATGGTGTGACAACAATATCTATTGAAAATTAAGGTGAATTAGGATCAAGGGTTGCATATGGTTTAGCTTGAGTTATGGTTCTTTGTGATTGATAGGGGGTTTATTTTTCTTGAACCCTTGATAAATAAGCCTTTGATCTATAAAGGGATTATAGGCATTTTATGTTTTTATTGAAAGGGCCTATTAGGCTAGTACTATTATCTCTTGAGCTGAAATATTTCATTCCCAAAATCTTGTAACATACTTTTGAACTCTCCAATCTCACTAGCTTGACTAGTAGGGGTTATAATTTGATCTTTAGGGGATGTAATAAGAGCTAAAGATGAAATTTGAGGAACTTGATGGGGTTTATATGGTTTTAATTATATGAATATATACATTGGAGGCCTTGGGAAGAGTTTATAATCTTGTATTAAGCTTTTCTCATCTCTTATTGCAACTTCATAAGCATCTGGCATGGTGATTCCACCCATTAACTATATCATCACACTGATATTAGAGTTGAGGGATTTTAGATAGTAAAAGAAGGAATATCCTAGGTATTTTATAATCAATGATGGTATCTTGTTCCATGTTTTTTTGAATCTAATGTTAAAATCAAACATGAACTCATGAGGAGACCTCTTTATAGTAGTCAACTATTCAACTAAGGATAGGTGATTAGATTTGCCCTCAAATTATCTGACTAAGGTTGAACCTAATTAATACTAGGTAGAAATGGAATTTAATGGAGGTTTCTATACCAATACAATGATTTTCCTTTAAAGTAAGTAGTAATCAGTCAAATAGCTACATTGTCTTGAATAACATTATGAACTAAACAAAGGTTAGCAATATCTTAGATGTGCTCAATGATAATTGTTTGGTCTTCTCTTGAGAAGAATAGAATAATATTGAGGGAAAACATAGGAATGTCATAAAAATGGTCTAAATTTAGTGGGATAACCCTATTTAAGGGGACAAACACTTGGTTTTTGATGGCCATTGGGGTAGTGGGGATTGCACTACTTAGGATAATAGGATGACTAGGAGATGAATATTTATTTTGAGGATATGGTATAGTCCTACTAAATATTGATATTTTATATAAATTAAAAGTTAAATCAATGAATTAAATAGGAATACCTTTACTTTATAACTATGTAGTAACCTTTTGTATAAGAGTTTTATCTAGATGATGCTATGAATTCTGCATTGGAAAGAACATTTAGCTTCTAATGATGGTGGATGTCTTCCTTTGGTGAAATTATTTCTCCTCAGCTTCAAAATTTAGATATGATAAGGATAATGGGTCCCAATAAGTGTGCCAGGAACTATTATGGTCTTAATTTTCACCCATGGGGAGAATTCTTTAGGCTCCCTCTGACTAAGCCACAAAATGGGAACAACCTTGGGAGTGGGTGTCTTATGGTGAGGTTAAGCCTCTAGAGAAGGCTAGTTTTTAATTGGATATATCACCTAAATGAATCTCTTTCTTGGAAAAAGAAGATAAAAAGACAATATTTACATGAAAATATGTAAAAAATGTGATACACCAATGCTTTGAACACTTATACTTGTACAAAACACACTGTAAGACACTTTCAAGAGTACTAAATATCACTTCATTCACTCTTCGATAAGCTTCCACATAAGTATTTAAATAAAAGGAAATAACTAGCTATTAATCTAGAATGGGAGGGTAGTTGTCTACTTTTACACTAATCAACAAACTATATATGCACTTATAATGACTTGTAGGAGCTAAAAAACACTTCATGAAGGTGAGAAACCTTAGATAGAGGCAAAAGAAAGCATACATTACCTTAACCACATCAATAAATTTATGAAACACACTTCAATTCTACTTGAAAATAAAGGAATTTAGTCTTGTATCTCATCAAATAGGTGTTACATTATAAATTTAGCATTGCTTGAGCATGCTAAAAAAATTTAAGAGTCTCTTTTTTCTAAGAAAAATGTTTGAGAGTTCAGAAAGAGTACCCTTCGGGGAAAGAAAGGGAGATATATAGAAAAATGGGGAAGAAATAATCAATAAATGAGGTTCAACCACTTTTTACCAATTAACATTGATATTTTTTAGTAAATTAACCATTGATGAATTCTAAAATAGCTCTCAATCCTTTCTCATTGGTTTTTAGATATGCACTAAAATTTAAGAAATTTTTCGAAGGTGTTGAGTCATGATCCACTTGAAAGGGAAAAGTCCCCAAAAACCTTGAAACCATATTAAATGCTATGTCTTCCTTCTCCAACCTCTAAATTCTCTATCTTCTTAATGAGCACATAGCACCATGCATCACCTTGATATGATTTTTATGCTATCAAATAGTTAATTATAATCCATTCATCTAGTGTCCCTTCAAAACACACTTGTTAGAAGACCATGCCTCATATGTCGACTTCTTTCTCTATCACAACTTTTTTATTACTCTTAAATATTAAACATAGGTCCACTACAGATTAAAATCAGTTCCCCTATTTGTTTTCATATAGCTATAATTGCAATGGAGATATACAGGTTAGGGTTTATTGATCTTGAACAAGATGTGAAATTTACATCTAAAAGCTTTTGATAAGTTTATCAAGGCTTTAATGGTGGTAGATGTATTTAAAGGATCTACTCTTTGTAATCTAGATCATGTTAGATCTTGAATTTATGCATTTACTTTCCTAGGGTGGTAAAATATTTTGTTCTAATGTGTCTACCTTCTTGGATTCCTCTTGATTTGCTTGTTTTACTTTGAAACATTACGATTGCAAGTTTGGATATATGTTTTTATCATGTGCCTTATTGTAACTTGATCAAATATACTTAATTTTGAAAATGGAGGAATTTAGTCTTGTATTTCATCAAATAGGTGTTACAGTATAGATTTAGCATTGCTTGAGCATGCTAAAAAAATTTAAGAGTCTCTTTTTTCTAAGAAAAATGTTTGAGAGTTGAGAGAGAGTACCCTTCGGGGAGAGAAAGGGAGATATATAGAAAAATGGGGAAGAAATAATCAATAAATGAGGCCCAACCACTTTTTATCAATTAGCATTGACATTTTTTAGTAAATTAACCATTGATGAATTCTAAAATATCTCTCAATCCTTTCTCATTGGTTTTTAGATATTCACTAAAATTTAAGAAATTTTTCAAAGGTGTTGAGTCATGATCCACTTGAAAGGGAAAAGTCCCCAAAAACCTTGAAACCATATTAAATGATATGTCTTCCTTCTCCAACCTCTAAATTCTCTATCTTCTTAATGAGCACATAGCACCATCCATCACCTTGATATGATTTTCATGCTATCAAATAGTTAATTATAATCCATTCATCTAGTGTCCCTTCAAAACACACTTGTTAGAATACCATGCCTCATATGTCGACTTCTTTCTCTATCACAACTTTTTTATTACTCTTAAATATTAAACATAGGTCCACTACAGATTAAAATCAGTTCCCCTATTTGTTTTCATATAGCTATAATTGCAATGGAGATATACAGGTTAGGGTTTATTGATCTTGAACAAGATGTGAAATTTACATCTAAAAGCTTTTGATAAGTTTATCAAGGCTTTAATGGTGGTATATGTATTTAAAGGATCTACTCTTTGTAATCTAGATCATGTTAGATCTTGAATTTATGCATTTACTTTCCTAGGGTGGTAAAATATTTTGTTCTAATGTGTCTACCTTCTTGGATTCCTCTTGATTTGCTTGTTTTACTTTGAAACATTACGATTGCAAGTTTGGATATATGTTTTTATCATGTGCCTTATTGTAACTTGATCAAATATACTTAATTTTGAAAATGGAGGAATTTAGTCTTGTATTTCATCAAATAGGTGTTACAGTATAGATTTAGCATTGCTTGAGCATGCTAAAAAAATTTAAGAGTCTCTTTTTTCTAAGAAAAATGTTTGAGAGTTGAGAGAGAGTACCCTTCGGGGAGAGAAAGGGAGATATATAGAAAAATGGGGAAGAAATAATCAATAAATGAGGCCCAACCACTTTTTATCAATTAGCATTGACATTTTTTAGTAAATTAACCATTGATGAATTCTAAAATATCTCTCAATCCTTTCTCGTTGGTTTTTAGATATTCACTAAAATTTAAGAAATTTTTCAAAGGTGTTGAGTCATGATCCACTTGAAAGGGAAAAGTCCCCAAAAACCTTGAAACCATATTAAATGATATGTCTTCCTTCTCCAACCTCTAAATTCTCTATCTTCTTAATGAGCACATAGCACCATCCATCACCTTGATATGATTTTCATGCTATCAAATAGTTAATTATAATCCATTCATCTAGTGTCCCTTCAAAACACACTTGTTAGAATACCATGCCTCATATGTCGACTTCTTTCTCTATCACAACTTTTTATTACTCTAAAATATTGAACATAGGTCCACTACAGATTAAAATCAATTCCCCTATTTGTTTTCATATAGCTATAATTGCAATGGAGATCTACAGGTTAGGGTTTATTGATCTTGAACAAGATGTGAAATTTACATCTAAAATCTCTTGATAAGTTTATCAAGGCTTTAATGGTGTTATATGTATTTAAAGGATCTACTCTTTGTAATATGGATCATGTTAGATCTTGAATTTATGCATTTACTTTCCTAGGGTGGTAAAATATTTTGTTCTAATGTGTCTACCTTCTTGGATTCCTCTTGATTTGCTTGTTTTACTTTGAAACATTACGATTGCAAGTTTGGATATATGTTTTTATCATGTTCCTTATTGTAATTTGATCAAATATACTTAATTTATCCTCATAATAGTCTAATATATTTTCCCTTCATTACCAACCATTGATCTATGGTCATTCTCTATATTTTGCCACTTAGCAACTTTGTGTACTTATCGTGGGCTTTGCTATTAGTATTCATTTGGTTCATGCACTTTTACCAAATGGTGACCTCATGTTTAATATATATCATTGATCTTTTTACCTTATGCACACTATTGATCTATTCTGTATGGTTGAACAAGTGTTATTAATGTTCTTTATACTCGATTGAATACACATTATTGGTCTAGATGGTCATTGGGATTATGACACTTGTCATATAAATATTCAATCTTAGGATATATTTACCTTTTGACCATGAGATTACCATTTATCTTATACTACATGATTAAATGCACACCATAGATCATTCCTTAACTTATTAACATGGATGTGCACTCGTGTGTCATTGATATTTTATGTTGGCTCCTAAAATCATGCCACTTATTGACCCTACATTCACTTGAAGCTTGTTAAGTATTTTTTGAATCTAAAAGGTTATTTCATGTGGCTTGAACATGGAATCTCTGGGCATGTCTCATACTGTTAGATCATCTTTAAAGGCTTTTATCTTGAGATAGAAATATCATCAAGACACCAAATTTGCAAGAGATTATCATGTCTTAGAATACATCATGTCCATATAATATTTAACCCTATTGGACTTCCCAGGTTTAATTATGAAAATCATAATCAAGATAACCTATTTGTTCTTGCATAACATATCATGATAATCTAGCTCCTTAAAATTACCAAATTTGCACTTTAAGCTTTCTTAAAGTGTTTAAAAAACTTTGCAAGTGACTTAATCATCTCCTAAAGTTTGTCTACTCCTTATTTAATGGGATCACTCCTTAATTAGGAATCTATCTATATCATCACCTTAGCTCTAGGTATATTTTGGTATGTAGGCAAAATTTCTTAAATAATAACATGGAACTATCTTTACATATACACAAGCTACTACAAGAGGTATATCTGTAGATGTGAATGGCCAGCTCCCTTGATCTATCTTTTAGGCTCACACACTACACTATACTAATCACTATTTGGGGGTGAAAATGGAAGAATGAAACATAAATCAACATATAATAATGAAGATGATACACAAAATATACCTCCACAAACATACTTGCATTTTCACTAAGAAAGAAGAATGTTACAATTAACCTCAACTCAATGTTCTATCATAAGTGTTTCTACATGGAGGCAGATTACTATGCATATCTAGAGGTGGGTTTAAATGAGTTCTAATCCTATAAATTTTTAATCTCACTCACACTTCAAATACACCCTAAAAAATAGTTACACTTTATGAGACTTTTTAGAATAAATACTACTACTCACACAATGCATATAAGAGTAGAATGAAAGCAAGGAGAAGACATTCATCATTTGTCATCCAAATAGAATACTTGACATACTTAGGCAAGAATTACAGAGACAAAATCAAATTAAAAAAATTATTCAAAGGCAAAATAATATTTTAAAACTAGTAGGGTTTTGCTATACCAATTATGGATCAATTATAAGGCCAAAAATGGCTTGAATATATAGAGCATAGGAGAGGAGAGAGGATTGAAAATGAAGGTTCACAATGCCAAGTGTCAAGAATTGGAAACTAGTTACAATGTCATAAAAGAGAGTTATATAACGAGTCATGAGGTCCTCTAAAATAAGTTTCCATTTAAAAAATGACACATTATTGGAGTTAGCATAGAGATATTCATTGTCTTACTTGAAATTGCCTTCTTGATGATGAGTTCTTAATGGACTTGAATTGAATTTAGAAGATTTTGACACATGTTCTTTGACTTAAGAAGGTGGAGACATAATTTGTGATAGTGATATATATTCATCAACTAACTATCCTCACTTTTTTACTTGTCACCTATTTTCTTGTAGTCATTCATTAGTCTTATAGGATTGAATCCCTACACTTATCATTAGGATGACATATAGGTGTCCAATATATTTCATTTTAGATGTGGTATATACCTCATCAAGACCTATTTATCCTCTGTTATATCATGTAGACCTTAAAATAACTTAGGAGAACACTTCTCACTATTAAATTAGGCAGTCACTTTACTTCTCAATATCTTGTTTAAGATTGCCAGCAATAACTATATTATTAGAGGGGTTCCCATGAATCACTAAGGTGATGATTGAGTTTGAGGAGTTATAATACACACACACACACACACACACACACACACACACACACACACACACACACACACACACACACACACACACACACACACCTACCTCATAATGGATTTAGCCTATATGTTCCCTTTTGCACCTTTAATATACCTCAAATCCTAAAAAAACATAGAATTAAGCCTATCTGTACAAGTGATGGTATAAAATAACTAGATGTATAAGAGCCTAAGAGAGTTATAAATAGATTCAAAACACTTTTCAAGTCATTTTACCCCTCCTAGATTCATTTCCATTCATATATTCTTCATTGGGTTCTCATTAGGGTTTTAGGTAGTTTAGGTTGTTAACAACGACTTATAAAAGTTAAATGCTTAACCCCCAAACCAATTTCACTAGTTTTGAGCTCATGGCCCCAAATGAATCTCCTTAAGTGATTGAGACACCATTAATATCATTTGTATATATATGAGCAAAAGAAAATGGCTTCTCAATTCTTACCATGCATTTTAGGCATCCTTGAGAGAGAATTAAGCCAAAATGACCAATTATGGGATTTTATTTCAAACTGATGGATCTAATTGAATCTCCACTTTTCCATGAAGTTTATCAAATGGTTATTAATATAAATTTAATTAGGATCCATGAGGTTTTAAGCCTAGTTATAGGCCTAATATGCCTAGACTATGTATCTATGTGTATGACCACTTCTAAATGTTTACAAAGACTATAAGTTCCCTTTCAATATAAGTTCCCTTTCAATATATTTTAACCTTCAATAAAACCCTATAAATCATCTCAAAATGATTCAAGGCTCTCCCACTCATCCTCTTTACCATTCATGCATACTAGGTCTATGGACTGTACTGACTGTGAAGTGTTTCATGTCTATGACAAAATAAAGGACACTTACCCTATTCACTTTACCTAAAGGAGAATATAGAGGATTTTTTTAGGTCATGAGGACCCTATGTGTCAAGTTTAAAAACTTGATCATAATTCTAGGGACCTTAACAACACATATTCCCAATACTAGCTTTTAGGTCTGTAAGGATTGTATGTAGGATTTTGGTGGGCTTAAGAACCTTGAGTTATGACTATCTCTTAGGTTCTTGATTATTTTAAATCACATGGGAATATTATATTACCAATATTATATTTTTTTAATCATGGTAATTCCATCCTATACCTCTGCATACCAAACATACTTGCACCTTTCATTCACTTAGACTGGTTTGTGGCTATTTCAAATTGTAGGTGTGCATTTAGGAGAAACTAATAGGTTACTATAGGTGACTATATATGCTTGAGTAATATGTTCCACACTTTTAGTTTCCTCTAAGGTCATTATGACATTCCATATGTGGGTTATCTCACTCGTGCCTTGAGACCTAATAGTCATTCTACTATCATCAATACGTTATGTGCCACTTGTAAGTTACAGGTTCATTTGGGACTAAAAGGCACTATAGTTTTCTAAGCATTTAAAGTGGGAACTTGAATGAATTGAAACCTTAATCAACAATCATTATCTTGACCAAATAAACTCCTTCTTGTGTGAATATGTTATCTTTAGGTCTAAGGTACAAGAGAGAAAACATTAAGCTTATATATACCTCATAGACATTCATCAACAAATGACACATTATAAAGAAAAAACCTTTTTTAGAGAAGCTAAGGTAAGTATTCTCATTTTCCAATTTCTAACTTTACGAACATGGATTTAGGTTTGACTATGTGTAATAACATCACCACTCATATAGTGATCTTATTTTTACTCTCAGACTTAATTAAAGGTCTTAATTGGATCCAAACACCTCCAAATCCCTTTTAACACTACTTTGCCTCTAATTATATTAATTTCATGTCTATTTGAGACTGACTATAGGTGGCATTAGATATAATACTATGTGCTAGGTTAGAACCTCATCATCACCCTAATAACCTTTCACTAGGTTAATTATTTTTATTTGAAAACATAGTTAGGTTCAAAGCCTTCAAACACCATTATGCTTATTTTTTTCAAGTTCAAATTGGAGTAGCCTTTAGACCAATCTATAGATGGCCCATTTAGGGCTACTTGCCTATGTCAAGTGTCTTAGACCTCAATTTACATCTATGATCCTCTTATAAATAGACCTTTGATGGAGAATATAATTGACCATGCTCTATGAGGTTGAAAAGAAGTATATCACCTCTGATTTGAAGCCACTTGCACAAGGACAAACTCTATAACTATGAAAATAATGTTTTCTATACCACTAGTATTCATATCTACCTCAAGAGAGTGATCTTTCTTGATATTTCATGTCCACACATGCCACACTAGGTTGGAATCACCATGAGAAGGATGAACATACTCTTTAGTTCCTTATACACTGCTTGGTTCACATAGATCAATATAAACAAATGAAAAAACTGAGGTGTTGGGGATGTGCAGGTAGTTTTGAGATAATAATAGTCTTAGTGATTGTTAATGAAACATATACCACTAATCTAGAAACCATGACCATGAACTAGAAGGCCATAAAGATTAATAACATCCCCAAAGTGCACTCACTCTAACTCCTCTTCTCCTGTCTATACTTATAGAAAATTGTTTGACCTTATTGACCTACCCAAGAGAGAGATGAGAAAGAGAGACTAGTTTTCATCAAATTTGGAGTTTTTAAAGCTAATTTATCTTTATAATGAAATATGAGGATCCCAAGAGACGTCCCTAAAGCCTTCACATGTTTTAGATGAGTTGAATAGTCCATACAACTACCTAAAACTACCTTATTTTCAAATTATCTTCTTGTTTGTATATTAAATGTACCACATTTTAGTTTCAAACCTATTTTATAACATTCCTTGACATGTGGTACATTAGAGTACATCCTTGTACATTTTTATTTTGGTGAGAAACTATACATTTCATTCAAATAGATAAAAGGTGGTGTAAGATGACATAAGACCAACTAAACAAATGTGATAAAGATAAAAACATATTATTTGACCTCATTTAGCATCATGGGACCGTTTTCAAACCTAGATAGACCTTATGAAAAGTTTTAATATGTAAGGGGTTGACCTAACTTGACCTAGAGTCAAATTTGGTCAACATTATGGTGATTTCCTAGGGGTAGCATGCCTACTATACTAAGGACCAATTATATTCTCCTATCATTGGGTAGTGGAGTAACCTATATAATTTAATTAACATTAATATGCCTATAAAAAGACCACAAACTCACACCAAACACCATAGGAAATAAACACATAAATTAAGATACAAAACACACACTTGTGCTCTCATGAACACTTAGGAAAAACACACACCGAATCAAAGGAAAACACACACCTATCATAATATTTACAAGACCTCAAAATTCTTGAGGTGAAGAACAAATCCTCATTTCTTCAATTAGGGTCAAAGATAATGCTTCTAGCATCACTACTGCTCCATAAAAATAAACTCTCATATGATGCATACTTGTCAATAAACACTTTCTTATTGAGATAGTCAAATGACTTACCATTGTTGGATACTCTATTTAATAAAAGTGTATCACTTGGATCTCTCAACACTCCATCCATCTCTCTAAGAGGCTTGTTTGAGCTTGTAGCCTACTATGGATTTGTCATGTCTGCTTGGTAATATCAATCTAATCATTAGGAATCATCATAGCCTTCTCAACTTTAAATGAATTTGAAACATGACATGTCTACTATTAGGAGTCATCAAGATTGTAATTTTTATTCTTATCAAACACTTAATCATCTACCAAGGGTGTTTCATGCTTGGGATAGACCTCACACTCTTCCTTGTGTTCATATGGATCATGATTGACCTCCTCATCAAGTTTGAATTCTTTTTGAAGAGTTACAAATCTAATTACTTCCTCAAATTATTGCATAATGAAATTTAATTGTTACCACACCTCATACACTTATTTTTGAGGTTCATGCTCATGAGTGTTCTCCTCCTTGGTAAACAAAATTGACTACTCACTATTACTATCATGCTTTGACATAGTTAGGATATGGACATCATCATCCATGTGTAGAATATAGTTACCCCATGAAAATTTTTCTAGAGTTTCATCAAAATCTTCCTCAAGATTTCCATCAATTATTCATGGAGTATGTAAGTACCAAGACCTATTTTTTTAAATCTTTATTTCTAGCTCCCTGTTCATCAAGGTACAATTTAGATATGCCATTAAGGACTGTTAGAGGTTCTTGATCATTAAGATGATCTTATTCATCACTAACATTGAAATTCATGTTAACTTTATAAGGTACATATGTTTATACATGAAAAATAGATGGAAATTCATATTTTATTGACACCTTTGTATTATACCTTGTCCTAAATGCCATATAGGACCAATCTAAAGTCAAATAACCTCCAATCTTAGTAGTGAACTCTCTTGACAAACAAAGAGAAAAATGAGGTGTCACATCCACAACTAAAATGTATTGATAAATGGTGAAAGTAGGATAAGCATGGAGAAAAAGTTGAAAACCTTTGATTATGTGAATGTTCTTGGTAGCTAACCCATCCAATTATATCACTCCTTTGGCATGAGGCTCATACTTCAAGTTTTATTTACCAACTACTTACTTAGTCATGACACAAGTACTAGATCCACTATCAATAAGACAATTGTATACCAAATCATATATAATGATGATATATAAATAGAATATAAGAGCTTTGTCTACCTTTTCAACTTTATTTGATTGCCCTTCACTAGGTTTTAATGTGTTCATTGAGTCTACCTCTTTTTCACTAGGCTTCTTAGTTATCAAACTAAGTTTGGATAGCTCTTGTTGGATTAGGTCTACTCATCTAGGTATTTATAATATATCCCATATGGATACATTCACATGAGACCTCTTCATTTTTTATACAATGTTAGTGAAATAGACACTAACCTTAGCTTATCCACTAGTAGTAATAGTATTACCTATACCTTGATAATTTTGAGGATGAAATCAATCTTAACATTATGATTTCTTATATCTACTTTTGTATTTATAAATACATTAGACATACCTACCCTTTGGGATGTTTGAACATTCATTGATTGACCATTAATATCCCCTTAAAACTCTTCTATTTCCTTTCTCTTTGCTCTTGAGTTTTTATCTATAGGAATTAAATCCTAGATGAAAATTGTTGATGCCTAAAACTTTCACTCTAGGAAGACAACTCTCTATAGGGAGCTTTAGAGATGTGGGACTCAAATGTAGTCTATAAAGCAACCTCTAGGGTTTTAGAAGCCAACTCTTTAGACCAATTTGGGGATGAAAAAGGATAATAAGTAAATACAAAATAAAATTTAAATAAACTAATTAGGGTGATGTACGAAGATCTTTAAAGTATTGACTAATAATTGCATAAATTATCTTGAATCTTTGAACATCATAGACTATTAAAAGAGCATATGCATGAATTATTTATATAACATAAATAAAAAAATAATATAAAAGTAGAGAAAGGAAACAACAAATAAAAATAACTTTCCACTTAGTTTAAAATAGAACACCACATCCTCTTTATTGTTAGGTGGAGAACAAAATACAAAAGGCCTCGAGGGCATAATATACAATATTCAATCCTACTCATGAGGGGTACCTTCTAATGTTGTAGAATGAAAAATGCTAATTACTTCTTCTTCTATTCTAAAACTAGAGTATTAAAAATGAATACTCTCTAATAATAAAAAATATATATATTCATCTACTAGCCCTTTACAAAAGAAAAGAGATCTACTTATAGAGGCATAGTGGCTTCACGAAAAAGTAAAACCTAAAAACCATCACTCACACTCATGATGAATCCATTAAAATAAAATGAGGAGCTCTAACTCATGAGATTATTTAGTCTTCATAATCCTGGATATAGCACAACCATAGTTCCTTAAGATGCCCATGTTGCTTAGGATAAGCATGGTAATGACACGTGTCTACCTCCATAACTACCTTTAGAATGCTTTTTAGGAAAGAGGTACCCACTTCTCTCATCTAATGGTGCTAGTTGAAGGTCTAACAAAAAAAATTTGCCTTATAAAATACCATGATATCATGTGGAAGGTTTGATTCCTTTCTATTATAACTACTTTGTGGGTCCCATTCCTATCCTTATCAGCCAATCATGTAATTTAGATCTCTAACAAATAAAACCTTGATCTTAAGGAGCATCATGACACCATGTGGGAAGTTAGATCTACTCTTAGGGAATCTAAACATTCCTTTAAAAAATTAAGTGTGGGGGTGCCATGTACAAAGTCTACATCCCTCTTTGTAATTACATAGTGGGCCCCATGTACTACTCCATCAACCAATGGTATTGTTTGAAGTTATAATAAAATAAACCTACCTTGGATGAGTACCTAGTCACCACATAGAGATTTGGTGATACTCTTGGATGAATCAAGAACTTCTTCATGATAAATTAGCACTAGGATACCATGTGGAAGGCTACGGGAGGAAGCTAAAACTTAGCCAAAAATAGAGAAAGGGACCTTGAAAAAGAGAGGGCTGCAACAAAAATGCTAAACTTACCAAGACCAACCATGAGAAAATCTAATTTCTCAAAATATATAAAACATAGATCATCATTCATAGTTCTTAGTGAATTTTAGGGGAAACCACTTATAGATAAAATAACCCAAAATTCTATTTTTATAGACTAGTCAAAGAAAACTGCAAAAAGGGCAAGGCCCATGCAACTTAAATTTTTTAAAGAGAAGCCTTTAGAGGCATCCACTCTTCCTCTTTGGGCTAAGTCTTTATCTTTATATCCTCTAAGGCTTTGTCCAAATCAATGATCTCCTTAAAGGAGATGATTCTCAAGCCCTAAACTATTGTCAGCATTTGAAATTCTAGACGTGTGAGAGGATGTAATATTGTCTCAACCTCAGAGACACATATTAATTGATTGAGAGCTATGAAGATGTTCTAGTCAATCTGCTTCTTCTTTAGTATCTCTTTTATTTTTTCCTCTTTGAGGATGATGTTGTTAGAAATGAATAGAGAGGGGAGTCCTAACTAAACCAGTTATTCGATGTGCCTCTTCATATCTTGGACTACCTTCTTTAAGGAATTAAAAATGCCTTACATATTTTTGTTATCTTATTATACCTTGTAAACATGTTTACCTTCATTTATACCTACCTTTGATCAACCAACCTTTCTTCTTATGATGTCTCATTTGTTACACTGTAGAGATTTTAGACAAGGAGCTAAAAGTCCTAAACTTTAGGGGACATGAAGGAAAGGACCTATTTATGAATGTTCCTACTTGAGAGATTAGTAATTATAAGCTCATAATGAACTCAAGAACTAGATTGAAGTTATAAATCACATATTTATTCTCTCCCATTAATATATATACAACTACTGGACCATAAGGAGGATCCCTACAATCTAGGAGTAGGAAGTGAGGTCATTTTTCAATTATAGGATCTCTTGGTCCTTGGTTAAGGATTTTTATTACATTTATTGTTGTAATTATTATTTCACACTTATAAAATCTAATATATTTTTATAGGTTTATGCAAGCTCTACTTATTTTGCATGTAATTTATTCTTCACAGTCTACTCCTTTAGGCCATCAATTTTGGCTTTTAGCTTTGCAACCTAGATCTGAAGTTAGGCCATTTAATTGGCTTCCACTTGGAAGCTCTCATTAGTGACACAACTATGTAGGTTGGAACTCATTTTTATGAGATCCATGTCTTTGGTCTTGGCTTTAGTGTTTATGTGGTTGACCATAGCTTTCACCCTTATGAGTTCTAGATTTATCTTCTCCAACTGGTGACCTAATTTGATATAGTCTATGGTGATAGATTTATATGTTTTATCCATTAATTAAACCTTGTTAGTGGGCCTATCTTGGCTTAGGTTTATTCTAATTATGTGCATTGAGTAGTCCCCCAACTTCATCTATTCATGGGGCTTGAATACTTGGGATGCCATGTGTGTAATCATTAGAGATTATTGTGTTAGGTCAAGGAATGACTTTATGTTAGGTACTGCTAAGGCCTTGGCCTATTTTCATCTTTTATTCTCTACCAAAGCCTCTTAAGATCTTCTAGTAGCCTCAATATACTAATTCAACTTCTCTTGTGACTAAATATTTTCCCCATGAAGAGGGATCCTTGTGGTAGACCAAAAAGAATGTTCATTTGCTATTATGAAGTAGAGGATGTTATTCCTTTAGAGATTGATGGGTTAGGGTGGAAGGAGAGAAATGTGGGAGGCTATGAAGTGGGTTTGAAGGTTATTATACCATAATATATTATGACATGGATGATGAGGGTGAAGGATTCAAAAATAGTATAAGGGATGTAATTGATTATGTAGAGGAAAGTGGTGAGATTAAGGTGACAGGTTTAGAAATGGAGAGTGGTGTGATTTTAGTGGAAACTATGGAGGGTGAAAAGGGAGTGAAAAATAAAGTATAAGTGGAAAGAAGGGGCTTAGAAAAGAGTGCCTTATTTTCTAGGGGCTTGGGGAAAGGATTAAAAACATGTGCCTTAGGTCATCCGAGCTGAGATGATCCTACCATGTGATGTCCCAATGAGGTCTAATGCTATTGTGGGGTAGTCAAATATGGGTATAGAGGAGGGGGCTAGGCTAAAGGCCTTTGAAACACTAAAACTTCTTATTTCTCTGGATGGGCATCTTCCTCTTCCTTAGAAGTATCCACCTCTTCTTATTCTTCTTTGATAGAGAAATATCCTTCTTCCAGAGCTTCCATCTTATGGTAGTCATCCTAGAGGTTTGTGAACTACTCATCAATGTCTAGATCATCAAAATTATGCTCCTATTGGTAAATATATTAACTATATTTCCAATAGGCATCCATATTTTCTTAGTTCCAGTCCCTCTAGACAAGTTATGCCCTTATACCCTTTATTATTTTCTTTATGGGTTCAAACTCCCAAACCACTTTGTAAAAGGACTTCCATGGCTTATATGTGTTTAATGGGATCTTGGATAGATCCAAATAATATTTGATATCATCCTTCATCGGTGACCTTTACTATTCAAGGTATGGTCAGGGCTCGTGATTAAATAGGGCAAAAATATTCAAGGTAGCTATATGACCAACTAGGTTATAGTTATAATTATTTGTCAATCTAGTCGAGGCCAAACTCTACATTCTTGATCATAATTTGGCACTCCTATGACCTCTTAACCACTATGATTCCCCCTCTTAAGAAGGAGACACTATATAGGGCCTTCTTCTTGCATTTTTCATCATATACTAAGTCAACTATATCAAGCTGACAAGATCACTCTAAGGCCGGGGTCCTATATATGAGTAAATGTAGGAGTTAAAATGGCTCCTTGAATTTGTGCACCTGAATGAAGGTGAAATGGACCCCAAATAACCAGTAGATTGAAATTATTCCACTAGTTAGCCATGACCTCTAGTTTTCCATCATTATAAAGGTGATGACCTCCCAACTGAGGTTGATCAAGATCAAGGATAGGAAGGATTCTAAAAATTCATAGTAATCCTAAATGGTCGATAGGATGTGGATAAATGTGGTGATAGGGATCATTATGTTAGGGTGAGTGATCATCTCAATGGAGTTTAAGGTGAAATATGAAGAGAAGAATTGGGAGTTTTGATATAGGATCAAGTGGAAGAGGAAGGAGGAATACTTAAAGGTATTCAGTGTTGAGAATTTTGCCAACTTATTATGCATGGTGGTAGCAATGGCATATATAAAGTCCATCTTATAAACCTTCTCCTTTCTCACCATCTTTAAAAGGAATATTTTTTCCAATTACAAATTGGTAACATGAGTGTTCAATTCCATCCCAAAGATAAATTCCAACATAAAAAGGGCATATTTCATGTCCTACATCACAAAGCTCATGAGAGTAATGGGAAGAGGAGATGATTCAGTGTAATTTCTCTAGGGGACTAAATTGATGAACTCTATCTTATATACCTATGTATCCTAAACATTTTTTAGTATCTTCATACTAAAAACATTAGTATTGTGGTTGTTTAGGAGTCAAAGCATCTCCCTTATGGTGTTGGAACTGATATCCACTTTTAGGGGTTATTTCTTGTAATAATTCTAGTGATGGTGTCATATCTATATGTTCATAAGGCAATGATCTTTGGTTATGAGTGCAAAAGAGTCACCATATATTAGGCCAATGTGGAATTCCAAATCCCATACTTGATTAACTCATAGTCATTGCTTTGTACCTTTTCTATCATTCAAGCATGGGTACCCTCCCTTAAGATCTTTGGGTTCTTTGCCAATTTAGGTTTGAAGATTCCATCTAAATAATCTAGGACCAATGAGGGGTCCTTTCAATGCCCCTTGGTGATACTTTTGACAATTGGAACTTTATTCCTTAATTGAGAAAAAGTATAAGTATGTGATTTGCTTACTGCATACTATGGGGGAAGGTCACCATGACCACCTAAACCATGGGTTCTCTATTTCCTTAGATTATTTTTGCTATCAGATGGGGATGTAGAAGTCTCCATTTTACAACTCTTTCCAAAAATTAACCTTCATTAAGGAAAATATTGGATATCAATTTTGACTCATGATCCTTGAACTCCTTTCTCAATTATTTTAGTTATGATAGCTCAAATATTTATCAAAATTCTTTGTTCAATTGCTCAATACTTTGTTGGGAGAAGAAAGAGGATAATTAAATTTGTGCAGTATATTCCTTAAATATTTATGTGTTATGTATTTAGTTGACTATATGTATTTTTTTCCTATCCTCCATGACTTGTAAAAGGATATAAGATGAATAATCCCCTCTTTTGGAACCAAAGTACAAGAAGAATATTAATAGTTAGGGACTATAAAGGACTATAAATATTTATGCTTGTATGAAGAAGATGATGAAATTTTGTTGAGATCAATATAAAATATTTTGATTATGGTTACTTGTTATATTTATTTTTTTATTCCTTGTGTGCACAATCATGTTTAATGTATGGTTTAATCATATCTAAGTTATTATGTATGATCTATGAATGATTACTAAAATACTAGTTACTCTTAATTCCTATCAAAATACATCTCTACTATATTTTTGTCTTCATTGTTAAATATGATTTCCTTACACTATCATGTGCACTTGAATAAGACTTAGCTATCCTCATGCTTTACATGTCATGTTATATCAAGAACCCATGCTAATAATTGTATGGTAAGTGTGAAACCAATCCTTCTAGAGGAAACTATGCTAAGATGGTTTTTGGGGTAGTGAGACATTAAAACATGGTTAGACTAAAAAGTATGGAATTTTGTAGAAGAGGAATATAAAAGGATTGGTCTTACCAAAAGTGAAATTATTTAGGAGCACATCTACAAATAAATATATAAATTTTTCTAGTGAAAATTACCTGAAATACTAACTTGCTGACAAGATTGGAATATTATTTCTTCAATTCTAGAATGAAAGAAACAATTACCTAGATTGAAGAAAAGATAAACCAGTTACTAAAACTAGAAACTAACTCGACAAGAGATGTAGACTACTATGTTACTACCACCATAGATGGATACATCACCAAATTTACAATGTAAGGGTATATAGCATTTGAAGCCATACAAGATCATTTTGTCCAAGGAATTAGAGGATTTTTTTTACATCAACTACCTCTCTTGATAAAGATTTTTATTGTGGATAAGGCCATGGTGCCTACTCCAACAAATATGGAGTAGTTACTTTAGGAGTATAGGGGTGTGTGCACATGATGGTGAAAGATGGATATATGAATAAGTAAAGTTTGAACCTAAATCTAGAATGGAGATATGAGTGGCAAAAAGTCAAAAGAAAAGTCCAAATTTAGAAAGAGAACTATGATAACAGAATAGATGGAATAAACATAAGAATACCTAGATAGTTGAAAGTAAAGGTAAAATTAGTAGTAGATTATATGATGAATGAGTGTGAATTTATGATTAATGAGAGGATGAATAAATAATTAAGAAAGAAGATGTTGAATTATGGTAGATAAAGTAAGAGGATGAAGAAAGAGATGAAGATGAGACGTGTGAAGAGGAAGGTGAGATCAGTTTAAAAGTAGACCAAATAGATGATAGATGTAGTGCATAGCTACATGAAAGGTTATTATCAAAATAAAAATAATTATGCAAATAAATAGAATATATTCATAGGTTAAACAAAAGTTTAAGTGTATAATAAGAAGTTTTAAGAAATAAACATTCACAATAAGAGCACACTTCCCCATAACTTAATCTTTTATATTCTAGTAGAAGATTTTAGCTAGGTAGATAGGAAGATGATAGTTAGGAAGGACCATTTATAGAACATGTGACCTATTAGGGTATTGAAATTCATACCAAATCTATTAGAAAGGCTTTGAAGGCCATGGAATTAATTGAAACTAAACAAAAAAATAAAGAAGTGTAGATAAAAAAAGTGCACATGATAATTATTTTAATATATAGAGTAGACGTAGGCAAGATCACGTAGAATGCATCCCCCTCTAATAATAATTGCATAAAAGACTCCATCTATACTAGTCAACATGATGACTCATTTAAGAGGATTCATAAATTTAGCCAAATATGATGGGTCCAAGGATCCTGAATAATACATACTAACTTTCAAGATGAGATGACAAGCTAAGGGCATCACTAATTAAGTTGTTCAAAAGTACAAATTAGTAGGGGCACTAGTTGCCAGAGCACTATAGTTCATATACTGAAGAGACCTTAAGAATTCAAGTCTAAAATATGTTGAGGACTAGCTCATTATAGAATTCAAAATAAATAAATGTACCAGTCTAACTATATAGAACATGAAAGAGATACAATAAAAATTGAGAGAATCGATCTACTACTATGACTGTAGATTCTTTGATGTGATGAATAAGGTAGAATTTGGTTTGATACATAAATATAAATATACATTGTTCATTGAAGGATGGTAGTATAGGATTATGTTTTCCACTAGACAAACTTAGTATGCTACAAAATTAGATGTTATAGCTATTGCCCTACATGTAGAACAAATTAAAGATTATAGAGAAGCTCCTATTATCAATTTCAAGATTAAAAATACACTACAAGATTTTATGAAAAAAATGGAGCAATACCATGAGGTAGATAAGCCTAAATTAAATCTTTTGTGTATTGAGTGTAGAAAAGAAGGACACCATAGAAATGATTATCCTAAATTCAAGATATAATTTTGTGAACTTTGTCAAGTAGTAGGGTACACCACCATGAGTTTCCACCTTTTGAAGTAATATATCAAGAAATTGTAGAATTTGTATTTAAATTTTTGAAATTTCATCTAATCATGATGAAAATAACTATCAAGATATATAATATCTTAAAGAAGGCATCATTAAAAATATATTCACATCACTAGAGAATAAATGTCCTCAATGAAGCCAATTATCCTAGGCACAGAGGTAGATAAAGGTTATGTAGTCTAAATAAGTCCATAATATATTTTGATTTTATCATAGTATCAAACTCAAGGTTTGGAAGGATGGACCCCTTATTCATTGAGTTGGACACTTTTATACCCTTAGTACCAGTATGCAGTACCCTAGAGATCACCCATAATGTAGCAGCAACAAATAAATTGATCCCCATAAACTATGAAACAATAATTTAGAATTGGAGATAACAATAAAAAACATAATCATTGAAAATTTGTGTAGCCTCAAAGAGGGTATTAAGGTGGATATTATTCTAATAGAGGAAGAGCCCGAGGTTTATACAAAGGAGGATACTAGGGGGTAGAGTGAATAATTATCAATGGCCTCCCTTATAATGCTATCTATGTAGAGAATATAAATACATCCAAAAAAATTTATTAATGAATCCATAAAGGTAGTCATATTATGCATACTATAGAATATTTGACCAACATGACACAAAAGATTGTCCCCTCTTCGAGAAACAACAAAAGGACAAGGCTATTTGTAATGTGAATATGGTAAGTGTGTAGCCTAAATAAAATGCATTTTTGAATGTTGTTACATAAAAATAACATGAATACCAAGGTTTTCATCAAATCAAAATGGCATGGGATCAAGGGATCCAAAAATATAAACATGATAAGTACTCAAATCTAGCTATAAAAAAAGGCCTCATGTACGATGCCATGAAGATATTAAAAATTATCCAACATCAAGACACCACTACAGGAGATGCTATAGAAATAGATGTGTAAATGTATTTCCATAACATGCACATCATGCATCAATATGGTACTCACAAATCTTTTAAAACTTTTAAGTGCACTGTACAATGAAGATATCTCATAGAATATCATAAACCTGTAACATAATCTACTAGAGTGTGCATAGTGTGGGTAATATAATATTGAGAATTTATTTTTTTATATAAAATTAAAGAAACCTTGGGCTATTGATTCACATATCAACATTGAGTTTATTGGTTATGATATTCTAAATGTTGTCTTTGATTTTAGTAGCACATTCAATATGATTCCTAGTTCTACCTTGGAAGCCATTAGATAACTAGTTTTGAGTTACAACCCCATAACATTGAGTTTGGATGATTATGGAAAGACTGAGCCTATTAGTAGATTAGAATATGTTGATATCAAAGTTTTAGAATTGACACTACATGGTGACTTTGAAGTCATCAACATGAAAACTATAGCAACACATTACCCTACACTCATAAGTAAGAAATGGGCAAACGATGGTCAGATGACTATCAACATGGTGTAAAACCAATCATAAGTATACCAAGGTGATAAAGTGGTTATCATTCCTCTTAACAGAGTGCAAAAAACTTACATAATTCTGGTTGAACCAAACTCTCTATACATTACACAAGAAACTAGTTAGATGAAGGTGAGGAGGAAAACCTAAAAGCTTTGTATGTAATTGAATAAAATTTTTTGTAAAAACATATCAAAAATTAGGTAAAATCACTACTAACTTATCAAATAAAGACATAAAAATAATGGAGGCCCAAAATAGTATATACGTAGCTGGTAGTAAACTAGATTATCATTGATGAGTGTGTGTTTATGTCTACAAAATCTCCTACTAAGTCAGAAGTTGAATTCCTATACCAAGTTGATGATCATATGTAGGAATACATATAAATAATTAGGGAAGTAACTTTGACATGGGAAAAAAATTCATCTATCAGTGGAGACTCATATACCCACCTCCTCAACTAGGCTTGAGGTGACCATGAACTATGACCGATATGAATGGTCTTTACGTAATATTGACAACTTACGATATACTATGCAACTGAGGACATAAATGAATTCATTATGCACTTGAAATTTCATATACCAACCATAAAATATTAGGTTAGTGTTTTATATTATGCCTTGAAAGGAGTTTTTGCAACATGGTGGGTAACTCATAAAGATAACCAACTTGAGTGGGATGATGCCTATGAGATCATGACTAGTAGGTTCCATATACCATAGTTTATCCACAACAATTGGTCATTATTTCAAGAAGGTGAGTTCCCTAAAATTCATATACATAAATATGTTGAAGTTTGAAATGAGTAACATGTGGCACCAAAGTACTAGGTTCACAGTTTCCACTATACACTTTCTCCATTACCAACAGCATGATACATGCACCAAGAGCACAGAAAGGATACCAAACATTGGGAAAAACTTAAAAGTGATTATATAAAAACATTTACTCTCAAATATTAAAATCCTATGGTTCATAATGCATTATATAAACTTAATATTTCTTATGTCATGGGTGTGTAGAAGACTCAAGCACCATAACCAAATCCACTGTGTAGAAGAATGTAGCCTCTAATCTTAATGTGGCATTACAGGGGTACAAAGATTCTAATAATGAATAAAAATATCTGACACATCCATGTCACTACATAAAATATGAGGTAGAAGACATCAAGGATTTATATTTTGATGGTTATTTAGATTTGAATGATTTATTTGAGCCTAAGCAACTTGTAGAACCACTCAAGAACATTGACACATAACTGATTGAAGAAGATAAGTTGTGTAGTATCTAAATTCCCAAATAGGAAGGAAAAAAAATCTATATGAATCCATTTATGAATAAAAATTAAACATTTATCAACAACCTCTCAAAAATCATGTTGCAAACATTAAGATAGAGGAGGTCTTAAAATTGGTAAACATCGATGACTATTGGATAGAAGTTGAGGTCTCTAAAGTTATGCAATTTTTGAGGGATTATCAAGATGTTTTCCCCATAAAATTATTAGAGGTTTTAGGTGTTAATGCATCTCTTGTAGAGATACATATTGAACTAAAGAATTGTGCATATCCTATAAATAAGTAACCATACAAGTTCAATCTAAATATGAAGATAAAAGTAAAGGTTGAACTGGATAGAATGCAGGATGTAGGAATCATCTATCTAGTAGAAAAGGTAGGTTGGGTAAGCCCCATAGTATTCCATCCAATTAAAATAGGATAAATTTTATTATGTTGGGATTAACACATTTTAATGATGCCTTTGTTAATGATCCATTCTCAATTTCATTCATAGACAAAGTTTTGTAGTCTATCATAGGACATGAAGTTTATTCTTTCACATATGCTTTCAGTGGATATCATCATATACCAATTATAGAATAAGATAGAGCCAAAACAACATTTTCAATGGAATGGGGTTATTTTACATACAAGGTCATGCCTTTTGGCCTTAATAATGCACTTATGGCATTTTCTTGCGTAGTGGTTATGATGTTTAAGGATTTCATTCATGACTTCCTAGAAGTTTAACTTGATAATTGGGAAATCTTATCCTCATTCAAAGAACATTTTTCTAAGTTTTTTTTAATGTTTGAATGATGCCAAGCTCTAATCATTACTTTGAATTTGAAGAAATTTTTAATTTTTACACCCTTTGGCATTTTGTTTAGATATGTCGTATATAGCAAAGGCATTCTAGTAGATCAGGTAAAATTTGTAGTAATCTTGAGTATGCCTCCACCTATTAGTTCTACTAAGTACACTCTTTTTTGGGGAATATAGGCTACGATCATAAGTTTATCAAGTAATATGCAAATATTTCATCTCCATTAGAATCCTTACTATGAAAAAATGTGAAGTTTGTCTGGACTTAAGAATGGCAAGTAGACTTCATCAAGTTGAATAAAATATTGGTTACTATACCCATACTTATTTTTCCAGACTGGAATAAGCCTTTTCACAAAAATGTAGATGGTTCAGATATCATAGATGTTTCTATGCTTTCACATCTAAGAGATTGTGGACTCAACCATCCTATTCATTTTTTATTCATAAACTATCTGACAAAGAGATAAACTACACAACCAATAAGCAAGAAGCATTAGCCATCATTTTCATACTATACAAATTCTAAAATTATCTACTTTTGAAACCATTCATAGTCTTTACTGATCATCAATCCCTATGATACCTTATCAATAAGTAGATGCTAGGCAAATACATTTCTCAATGGTTGATGTTATTTTAAGAGTTTCAATTCTTCATAAATTTAAATCTAGGAAGAGAGAATGTGGGACCAGATCATCTCAGTCATATTCCATGTCTTTCTTGATGCCAAAATAATTACAAGAAGAACCTCTATTTTCTCACCTCTTCCATGTCTCTATGATTCTTGAGAATTTAGAATCCATTTCCAACTTCCTCAAACAAGGAGTTTTCCCTATGCACCATCAAGAATGTGATAAGAAGTAGTTTTTACTAGATTACTTTTATATACCATCATCAATGGGCTTATGTATCACTTGGGGAAGGATGAAGTTATACAAAAGATTATTTTGGAACATGAATGACCTCAACTCTTGAAGGAATATCATTAAGGAGTCATAGGAAGACATTTTATGAGAGAATCCATAGCTAAAAAGATGCTAAAAATTGGATTATGGTGGCCAAATTTATTCTAGGATGAACACAAAGTTGTGCAACACTGTAATGTCTACCAATGTATGGGTAAACCTCTGTAGAAAGATGAAATGCCTTTGGAATCTCTATTATTTGAGTAGCCTTTTGAACAATGGGGCATTGTTTTTTTTGACCTATCAACCCATTGAGAAATCACATCAAAGCAAGATATATCATGACTACGATGGACTATTTACTATACAGGTTAAAGCTATTATAACACCTAGCTTCAGTGTGAAGGATGAAGAAAATTTTCTATACAAAAACATTATAAAAATGTTTATATGCCCCATAAAGTTAGTTAGTGATAGAGGAGTGCACTTTTTAAACAACACCGTTAAGGATCTAATTGAGTAATTTATGATCTCTCATCATAAAATCACTGCGTATCATACACAACCCAATGGCCAAGCTGAAGCTTACAATAAAGTGTTGGAAAAAATGCTAACAAAAATTTAAGACATCAAGTAGGATGATTGGGAAGATCACATCCTTAAAAATTTATGGGTATATTTCATGTATTACAAAAGGGATATAGGATTTATGCCATTCTAGTTGGTGTATGGTCTTAAAGTAGTCATGCTAATGAAATACTTAGTACGTAGCCTACACATTACCATGGTCATATGACTTGGAGATCATGAGTATTTTACTAACTTACTCCTTGAGATAAATCAAATGGATGAGTTCAAATGTAGAGCAGCATGGACATATAAAGTACACAAGCAAATCTAGAATGCATGACATGAGAGGAAATTACACCAAATTTTTTTTCACAAAGATCAACTAGTCTTATTATATGATAGTCATTTCAAAGCATTTTTGGGCAAGTTATAGATATGATGGGAAGGGCCCTACATTATACATGACCTAACACAGTAAGGAACCATGATTTTAAGATATCTTCAAGGAGCCATTTTACCAGAGTGGGTAAATGACTATAATCTTAAGATCTAAAACCAATAATTGATTGATCTCATTCTATAAACTGATTGGGTGATGAGTAGCACCATGTAGATTAGGATTTCCCTATTTTTTGTGTTTTATGTATGTTTCTTTTCTATTTCTATTTATTTTTAGATGATGTCATCAATAATAATTATGAATAAAATAACAAATCATAGCATGTGTCAATCATATGTAGGAGGATCCACGTGTGTTATTAGGAAAGTCAAAGATGAGTGACTGAAAAATATTAATTATAGGAAAGGTATATAAACATCTCATTAGTAAGATATCCATCAAATAATGGTCATACACCATAAAAATATGCATGATCCAAAGGTTTATTAATGTGATATTCAACAAATTAGTGGCTCATCAACATCAGATGCTTTGACCCCCCATATGAACACTAAAGAGCATAATGACATAACTCCACACATACACCAATGACTAACTACTTTAATGGCCATATCAAATATAGATTTACTAGATCCACCATTGTATTCAAGATGAGTGGATAGCTAAGCATGGATAGGATGTAGAATATAAGAGGTGTCAATTATATAAAATCCAAGTTTGAATACCAAGTTGACATTTCATCCTAGTGCATATTTTTCCAAACTACCATTCTTAAGAGCTGAGTTATTTTTCTTACATACAACACATAGAGTATTCTAATTTCATCACTTTATATATCTATGGATACCTCGAAACTAATCAAGGATCTCACTAATGCATAAAAAGAGGCCATATTTATTGATATGGTACTTAGGCAAACAAAGCACAATGACCAAGAGTTGTTTGAATAATTTTGCAAGCTAAGCAAAATCTATTCCACCCTAATCATGTTGTTGTTATGCAACCACTCACTCACCCTTGCATCTCCCCATGATTTCTAAAATATAGATGTTGAGTTCCTACTATGATTGCCTATATTCATTGACCTAGGGGAGATTTTCCAAGTATTTCTAGGATGATACAATGAGGGTGCCATGGCAATCAACACACAATCCATGGCTCATGCCTTGGGCATGCTTACACATCGATATTATTTACTCCCGTATAAGACAAAAATACCTCCCATTTTAAAAGAAGTTTAGGACCTATATGTGCAGAGTAGTAGAGGGATTCCCATTGATGAAATCTTAGATGATCTAATGTGCATCTTCATTGATTACATAACTAGATGATTTTGGTAGATGACCAAGTCTACCAAGAAAATACCCAAAGGATTTATGTACATGGCCCATTGGATGATCCACTATAATGAATAATTCAACTAGACTAAGTACTTCATCCAAGAGTTACTCATAAATATTGATAAGTGCCACATTATTCCCAATAAGACATTCTAATACTAGTTCCTCATCTTCTTGCTCTACTTCACATAATGGAAGTCACTAGGGGGAGAAGTGCACTTGGATAAAGACTATTGGGCAACACAATAGTTTTGGAATCTCATATGGATTTAGGATTAGTGAGATCTTGCACATGAGGGCAAATATAAATCTTGGTGGGAGGAATGCCTAGACCTCACTAGAATACATACTTGAGTACCCTTAATGTCATGAAATACCTATGTTAGCATACCAATGTCACTCTACTACCTAAAGACATTTTCATCACCATCCATGAGATTCCATGGTCACCCTTCCAAGCACTCCCCTTATTCATGATAATGGATATGGCACATGAAAAAGTGACTCAAAAAAGTGTTTGAAATTTGATGTGTAAACCCCTTATAATCCATACCACCTGGTGTAGATGTTCCTACCACACAACATCTATAAGAAGAAACTAGATTACAATAATAGAAAGGAAAGTACAAAGTAGACCCGTATTCAACATCCCCTCCCTTGACTTAAATGACATGTAGTACCATGAACTACAAGGATGATCTAAAGGTGTTATAGATTTTGAGCTCATGTAGCCTCATCTAAATGGGCACTGATAAGCAGGAAGTCTACTAGGTCATTATGGCAAACATGACTAGGGACTACAATGAGGAGGAGGAAAAAGATTTTTTATTTGGGAAGGAAGTATGAATAGTTAAAATGTGAAAGTAGGTTCCCCATAAGTTATGGTCAACCTCCCACCCTACCCACCTTCCATCATTATATACATAGTTTGAGAAGAAAAAGAGTAACTCCAACATAAAATAGACTTCTTCTAGCTACAACCAATGCCAATATTCACATTTGAGGAAATATTTACACCTCTACTAAATATCCCACCTAAATAACTTATGTGTAGGACTTGAATAATATGAGAGGTTAGGGTCTCCCCTAAATTGGAAGAGTGCATGTTTGGATGACCATATATGGAGTAAGAAGTATAACCTTCCCCTACACCTACTGCACCACCACCCAAATGTAGACTAATCATGATTAGGAGAAGGAAGGTGCATGTTTATTGCTTAGAGGTATGACTAGATAATTTACCACATGTTTGTAGGCTCAAAATGTTTAAGATCTTACATCAAATCAACCAATAGAGGAGGAGAAATAGACCTCCATGGAAAAATTAATTTGTGTAGTTGAATGTCAATTGAGGAAGGAGGAAAAAAGAGAAATAAAGAACAATCATAAAAAAAATATAATGTCATGTAGCAAGCCAAAGAAGCTCAAGCCACATAAAATTCCAATGATGTCAAAGTTGACATTCATAAGGCCATGGATGTGGCTAAGTAGGCATAATAAGTATCTGACATAGTCAAGAAATCATAAGAAGAGAGAGAGAATAAGAAAAAGGTAGAATAAGAATAAAATAGAAAATAGGATTCAAAGGCCTAAGCACAATAGCCCATGGAAGCTACCAAGAAGGAGGATGATGATGATGCCTCAAAACAATAGCATGTGTAGGCACAAGCTTAAGCACAATCACAAGTATAGGCCTGGGTTATACAATATAAAACCAAAGCTACAACCCTGGTAGAAGAGAAGAAGAAGAAATAAAAGTAAGAGAAGAAGAAGAAATAAGAGGAAGAGAAAAGGAAGAAAGAAGAGGAAGACAAAATGAAGAAATAATAAGAAGAGAAAAGGAAGAAAGAGGATGAGAAAAATAAAGAGGAAGAAGAGAAGAAAAATAAATAGGAAGAGGAGGAATCAAAATACAAGCAAGCTGAAGATGTTGTGTATCAAACCAAGATAGCAGTAGAGGCCACAACATAGTATCAAGCACCAATAACCACTAATTCAAGATCATAGCAACCTAAGTTACCACTAGGAAGTGTCTGACTCTAGCATGTTCTCATAGTATCTATTTAGTGGACCACCTTATTACTTTTGATATCCCCCATACCATGTCCAAATCTTGTAATATCTATAAGCACATTAGCCACACTTCCAATAAAGTAGGGGGCTTCATTAGATATCTCCCAACTTCCATTAAAGAAATAATTGAAGGGTGATTTAGCATTTTAAGAGTCAATCGTACAAAAGGAAACCTCCTTAGAGTGAGAAAGGGATCGATCTATAGAAAATAATGTGGAGCTCAGGGCTCATCTTCACAAAGCAATGAAAATGATTGAAAATAATTACCCAAACTTGGCCACTCGAGTAATCGGTGACCAAGTAATGTCTGACCACCATAGGCTCAAGTAATTAATCGCTAATCTCATAAAGGACTATTGTATAGTCTAGTAACTTCACACAATGGGTACGTTAGGCTACATCATGAAGGCTAAGGTAGCTACTTTCATAACCTTGTTGGAGGATTTTTAGAGTATGATTGATACTGTATCCCTTCAAGCACATTAGGTCATACAAAGTCTTCTAGATTAGAAGCAACACCTCAATAACTCTCTCACCAGTTCTAACATAGATTTCACCATAGCTATAATAAACAAGATAACCATGGATAGTTAGGTTACATTAATAAATGAAAATGACTTTTCTCTTTAGGAATCATTCACTTCCAGGGATAATGGGAACACCAAACTTATCGATTGGTAGCATAACCTATGGCATAGTTCATTTTCAGGTCTCCAAATAGAATGCCACACAAAAAATTTGGAGTAACTAAATGGAAAAAAATAGATGAGGGTCAATAATATAAATGTAGTAATGATCACCACTAATTACTTAGACCTAAAAGAAATTTTTGTATATCACTCACCAATGCATGTCCTAATCTGCATACTCTAAGAAGTGATGCTTGACTGGCATACCTTCAGAATTGACCTAGATTTATTCTATAATTAGGTGGCTTAGATTCTCAATGTTCTAGTTTATAAGCCACCATTTGATCTCAAACAATTCATCATGTAACATAAGGTTTCACACTCTAAGGCCAAGGATCCTACTAGCTAGTCCTCTTCCATAATAATGCCACCTCCTTCCAGTTAAGTACTATGAAAGGCACAAAAATTTTGAAAATTTTGTAAATAATTTTTATATTGGGGATAATTAGTAAGGCAAGTAGGGCTAAGATGGTTGAAAACATATAAATGGTGGCCACCTAGTTATGCCAGCCTAATAAAAACCCAGAAGGGCAGTAGGTTGGAAGGCTACTAGTTGAAAAATTGAAAGGGTGGTTAAAAAATTCACAAGAGGTGAGAATTGAAAATGGTGCCTTGAGTGATTACTATGATTCTTATTAGTCTAAATATTTCTTCAACTTCTACCCTAAATGCACCATCAGATGATCTTGTGACATTTTCTCAAGATGGAACAACATTTTAAGTCCAAGAAAGTGTTGGGAGAAGAAAGCAAATAAGTAAATATTCATAAGATATTCCTTAAATATTTATGCATTATGTATTCAGTTGTTGGATATATTTATTTTATCCTATCGTCCATGGATTGTAAAAGGATAGAAGATGAATAGTCACCTCTTTTGATGTCAAAGTATGAGAAAAATGTGAATAGTCAAGGACTGTAAATGACTATAAATATGTATGCTTGTATGAAGAAGATGATGAAATTTTGTTGAGATCAATATAGACTATTTTAGTTATGGTTACCTATTGTATTTTTTGTCCTTGTGTGCACAATCATGTTTAATGTATGGTTTAATCCTTTCTAAGTTATTTCATATGCTCTATGAATGATTACTAAATATTGGTTAGTCCTAATTATTATCAAAATACATCTCTTCTATGTTTCTATCTTCCTTGTTAAATTTGAATTCTCTACACTATCCTATACACTTGAATAAGACTTAGCTATCCTCATCCTTGGAATGTTTTGTTGTACTAGAATATCTGCTAACATTCTTTGCTCACTTTTCTTGGAAAAATTAGACATTAAAATGTTTGGCATGATCAAGAGAGATATATTTATAGGTTAGTAATTAAAGCATAATCATAATGTTATTTTTTAATTTGGAAGCCCCATAAATTTTAAGGGTGATACACATGCTTGAGGAATAACTCGTAAGAGATTTTTTGGTGATCTTCACGGGGAATCATGCAATATGGAGTGTCTATCATTAATGGTGAGGGGATTGGGGTAGATAACCATCTATTAAAATATGTTTAAAAATTATAAAGTCCAAGGCATGGATACTTGGTGGTGGGATCAACAACTTGTGCCAATGACACTCATTCTAAAATGGAAACAATAGAAAAGGGGAAAAAAAAACAAAGAAAGGGAAACGCACAAATGAAAAAAAAAACTAATTAACTATGTACAAGGAAGAACCATTAAAGTAGTTGAAGTATTTTATGTTGATTCCATTAACTAGAATACCTAATGCATTGCCCTCTTCATCCTCCAACTCAAACTAGTTACCCTATTGATTTCCCATGATGCAAAAGGCACCTTCCATAGGGAATCAAACTTTGCATGTTGTCCTAGCTTTGTAGCCCTTTAGTCATATTTTAAGACCAAGTCTCCTTACTTAAATCATAGGTTTGATGATTTCTTATTGAGCCATCATATTAATGCTTGCTATTGTGTGGCATTATCATCACTCACTTATTCCCTCACTTCTCAGAGGTTGAACAATTTTGCCAACCTAACCCCCATCACTCCATTCTCTACCACTTCAATAGCTTTCAAAATCTATAAAATGGGAATTTCTATTGATATGGGCATTAACACTTCCTTCTCATATACTAATTTATATGGTGATGTCTTTAAAATTTTATTAGGAGTAATTAGATTGGTACATAGAGCCATCTTGAGATGCATATTCCACTCCCTTTGTTGGTCTACACCCATCTTCTTGATTAGCTTGATTAGGTTCTTATTTATTAATTTGGCTAACCCATTCCCTTGTAGGTAGTAATTGGATGAAGTCTTTAGGAAAATCCCATTTTAGATCACAAATTATAAAATCTTGGAATTGAGGTAGGCCTTTAAATTATCAGAAATCATCATATTGGGAGGGCCAAACCATGTTACTAACTCTTTTAAGAATTTGAGGATCATATTTTTAATTGCCTCCTTCATCAAGGTTACTTTAGTCCACCTTTTGAAGTAATAAATAGATGTAAGTATCCTTTTATATCTTATGATGGAAATGGTATTTATCATCCCAATGAATTCCAAGCCCCATTATGTAAAAGGTTCATCTATTATAATTGGATTCAGTGACATGGCTGAATTCTTTTGCTTTCTTATGAAGAATTGACATTGCTAGCATTTTTTGATTGCCTAATAGAAATCGGAAAACATGGTCAACCAATAATATCCTACATCAATGTTTTTGGTTGTAGTCAAATTTGTGGATAAATACCTACCTAGAGGGGTGAAATGCATATCTCATAGAATCTTATTGGTTTGGTATTTGTCTGTGTATCATAGTAGTTCTCCATCAAAATTCCTCTTAAAGAAGACTCCCTATACTAGCATATAGATAACTCCCTAAAATATATAGAATATTCTTTTGTGCATAGGGAGACAATTTGAGTATCATTTAGTCTTCATAAAATGGGTCTTATTAGCAATCTAGGACCTATCAGCTTCATATTGATTCATTAAAACTATTTCTAGTGCACCTTGTTCTTCCATCGGGGTACCTTCACATTGAGCTAGATACTCATAGAGTCCTATTCCTCAAGTTACTTTGGTTGGCTTAACTTAAATGTCATAATCTAGGACATTATTAATATAATTGGTCCTTTTTCATTTATCTCTCCTTCCATTATGCATATTATTTGACACTAGAATGTGCCACGTATACCATTACTTTCTCCCCACTACTAGGTGTCTAAACATTTTGAGACCTTTGACAATAGTGAAGGTTTATTTTTAAACAAAATTTTACTTGGTATAATACTTGTGTAAGGTCATAAAATAAAAATCAATCATGTGCTCACTTGTTCCTTCTTATGCATTTTAGATTAGCACATCTGCTAGGCTATATTCTCTCCTATAGATATACATGATGAAATCTTTGGAGAAGTTAGGATTGACCAGCATGGGGGAAGTGGATATTTCTTCCTTAATATTATAAAATGATATTACCACTTTCATATTCAATTTTAAGGTTTGGTCCTTCTTTAACATCAAGGTTATTGGCCTTACCAATCTTGCAAAGTCAGATATAAATCTTCTAATGAAATTGATCTTTCCTACAAAAGATTGGACCCCTTTATTATTGATTGGAAATGTTAAATACCTAATGGAATTTAATCTATAAATATTGATAGAAATTACTTCTTTGGATACCATGTATCCAATCATCTTACCTTATGAGACTCTAAAAACACATTTTTAGGGTTGAGAAACACCCCAAATTCTTGGAATTTTTTTAAAATCTTCTCCAGATGGTTAAAATGGTATTCCTTCTTCTTAGATAATATAGTGAGATCATTAAAGGAAATAAGGATTATTTTTTTGATTAGACCTTGAAAAGCTATGTCCCTTGCTCTTTGGAAGGTATCCCCTATGTTAGAAAGGCCAAAAGGCATATTTGCATATGCAAAAGTCCCCCACTTTATAGTAAAAGTGGTCTTGTGTTGGCCCTCTTTGTTAACCCATACTTGGTTGTACCCAAAGAATCCATCCAGTAGGGAAAAATTTTATGCACATGATATGATTTGGAGGATCTATTTCATAGAAGTAAGGGGATAATGATCCTTTAGAGATGCTTTATTCAAATCTTAAAAATCCATGCATAGCTAGATTTATCCATTCTTCTTCCTCTCGAGAACTAGGTTTGACACCTAAGTTGAATGCTTGAATGGGTATATAATTCTCAATTAAATCAATTTCATTAGTTCTTGGGCCATAAGGGACTCAATTTTTGGGTTAAATAGACTTTGATTTTTCTAAATAGGCTTAGATCCCTTGACTAGATCAGTGGTATGTTGAATTTTATCATAGTCATACCCTTTTAGGTTTTCATAGGTCTAGGACATAACCCATTTATATCTATTAAAGAGAGACACTAGTCAGTCCTTGTCCTCTTATAAAACCTCTTTCCTAACTTTTAGTTTCTTCCCTTCTCCGACATCAAGCTCAAACTAGTCACTTTTATATGTGTCAAACTTTGGTCTATCATTCCTTACATCATTATAATCAAAAAGGTTGTCGAGGGTGATCAACCCCTTTAGTAGATTGTTGGACTTGAATTACATGATATGATCCCTATAGGCCTCTTTGGTATTTAGCTATAACTACTCCATAAATTCACATGATTTCTAGAGAAACATGGTAATCTAGGCATTGCTCTCAAACACTTTATAGTTTTGGTCATTGTTGGGAATGGAAGGTATGATGATCACCTACACTAATCACTCATTGGTGAACAAATCCATTATTATATCAAATTGGGAGTCAATTATTTCCATCCTATCTTTCTATGAATTCATGGTCCTAATGATGATCTTAATGTTGAAAGCCTCAAATGCTTTGATCAAATCCCATATCTGGTGGATATAGGACCTCATGTAGACATTATTTGAAACCATGACCCATATCACTTATATTAATACTAATTTAGAATCACCAAACACTTTTATATACTTTATGACCATGCACTCGATGAGGCTAAGGCCTTAGACTAGTACTTAGTATTTGGCTTCATTGTTTATGCAATCAAATTTGAATCAGATGGCTTGTATTGTCTCTTTTCCTAATGGAGACACTAATTAGATGACTGCTCTAGAGCCAATTTTACATTTTACACCATCAAAATGTAGAGTTCAAAAATCATGCTCACTTTTAGGTTATTTACTTTGATCCTCCTTCTTCATAGCCTTGGGTATGGCCTAATCTACATCATGGATTACGTAGGTCTCAAATCTAGTGTTGTCAAAATTCATGAAATGATCATTCCCAATAAATTCATTGATGAGGACTTCTTCCTCTAGGATCTTATTGTCTACCACTTTTTCTTATTCAAAAATTTATACATAATGTGTTTCCCCTTTTAAGAAAGAGGTGTACATTACTTAAAAATTCATTATAGCATCATCTACTATGTGCTCTAGATGCAGTGGCTTAGATAACACTTTTAAGTTTGAGACATATTTTTCCTTAGTATCAAATAGGACCAATCCAAAGATAGGTATGTGTCTATATTGATAATGAAATATCTAGATAAACATAGTCCAAAGACTGGTGGGATGTCTAACACTATGAATTTTTGAGGAACTATAATGCTTAGACAAGAATATAAGGTAAAGGGAAGAGCCCTAATGATACGTATGTTTTGAAATTTATTCCCATCTAACTACATTATTTCTTTATTCAAAGGTTCATATTGTAGTTGTAGTGCATAAATAATTTGCTTAGGCATCACCATGGTGATAGCACCAAAATCGATCATGTAATTATGTAACAAATTCTTCCCCATAATAAGCATTAAATAAAATGGGATAGGTTTTGTATTACTCACCCCCTCTTTAGATTTACTGAATGTAGATGGTGCCTAGGGTTGTGCACTCTTTTTGGGTTTATTTCCCTTTGTCTATGTGATATCCATAGTTGGTTTTCCTTGTGCAGGCTTTTATCGGTCCTTAAAGGAATTTTTAGAAGAGACTTCTGCTTAAGGATAGATAGGACCTCCTAGAGAGAAACATTGGTTGAAATTTTCTTTAGTTATTCCACCACATTATATGACCTTGGAGGTGGAACTTTGAGGTCTTTTACCTTATTTTTCACTACATCACCCCATCGTTGATATGTCAAGGGTGATGATTGGGGTGTTTAACTCTTCTTAAAAGCCACTTTAGGCCTTATGGTAGCATCTTAGCTCTCAAATAATCTCTTCTTGGAGTGATTTTAATAGTCTAATTGGACTCATGAAGATTTGTACATGGGGACCTTGCTCACATAGACTTCATCATCACCTTCTACCCAAGATAAGAGTGCATGTTCTAAGGCTATTTCCTCTTCTTGTTCTAAGGACATCCTTTATATTTGGGCTAATAGGATGGCATTTTCAACCCTCAAGGACTATATCCATAGGAAGATAAATCAAGTGGATTCCCTTATCTTCATTGTTTGATAACCTTCTACTACAGATTGCCTCTAGGGTAATTTTAGGGTACATGTGCATCATTACATAGAAATCACAATGAATTTGAGTCATCTACCAGGTTGTTTTGGCTAGTGACCAACTTTATTTTTGTACTTGGCAAGACTATTTATAATGGATTAGGTACTAAAATTATTTGATTCATAAGTCATGTCTAATGATTGGGTGCTTGATGATTTAGTCTCTTCCTTTTTTGGTACTAGTTATACTAATATGGCACTCTTCTTTCTTAGTAATTTTGGAAAGGAGATTTTGAGGGTACGTCCTACTACTTTTTAAGGTTTATTAACTCATTAGATAATTTCCATAAGATTCTCTTCATGTCATTCATCTTCATAGCTAACAAGGATGAAGAGGATGTGCTCATCTAGGTATGTAGATATACATACATTGAAGGCATCACTTACGAGGTGCTTAGGACTTCCTCTTATTATAAAATCAATATTTTGGGGAAAATTGGCATTGATAGCCAAGGGGAAAGTTTCCTAGTGTCTATCAAGTTATTCTCAGCTCTAAATACTAGCTCATATGTGTCTGACAATGTCTGGCCTCCAAGAGACTAAATCATGATAGTTATGTCCAAGTTAAAATCTTTGAGATAAAATATAATAGCCATACTTGTGAGTGTTTGAGTCAGTATTAGAATCCTTTGCTAGGTCTTATTAAACTTGGTATTAAAATCAATAATATCCTCTTGTAGGGCTCTTTTGATAGTGATTAGTTGTTGTAGGAGAGATGATCGATCTACCTTCCCATTGAATCGCTCAAAGAACCTATTGCACAATTCATCCCAAGTGGTGATGGAGTTAGGTAGTAAGGACTGGTACTAGTTGAGATCTCATCATTTGAATGAGGTATCTAGTAGTCTTAAGGCCAGATTTTATTATGTGACATAGTGCATAGTAAAAACATTGGAAACATCTTGGATATGTTCTACTACAATTTTGAAGTCTTCCCCTAAGAATTTTGGACATGCCTTTAAGGCATTCATAGGAATAGGATCTCACATAGCCAGGGTTGCTAGAGGGATGATGGGGCTACCACTATTATATGTTATGAAGTTACTTGGTATTCTTTGGATAGCCATTTGTTATTATAGTTGCATAGTGCTAGATCCTATGGTCCTTTGGTAAGTTGGGGCTACCAAATTTGGTGTTAACAAGATTTGATTCCTTACTATTTGTGACCTTTTAATATTCCTATGGATCATCAACTCTAGCTTATAATTATGTGATTTTGGGTTTGGGTCCCACTAGGCATGCTATAAAATTAAACTATTGATACCTAAAACTTTTTCTCTAGATAAATAGCTCTCTATGGGAAGCTTTATAGATGTGGGACTCAAATGTAGTCTATAAAGCAAACTCTAGGGTTTTAGAAGCTAGCTCTTATAATAAATTTATGGATGAAAAGGGTTAATAAGGAAATGCAAAATAAAACTAAAATAAACTAGCTATGGTGATGCACCTAGGTCTTTAAATTATTAACCTGTAATTTCATAAAATAGATTGAATATTTGAACATCATAGACTATTAAAGGAGCATATGATTGAATTAAAGTCTATGCATAAACAAGAACCAATACTATAGAAGTAGAGAAAGGATATAATAAATATAAATAAATATTGACTTAGTTTGACACATAACCCCACATCCTCTTCATTGTTAGGTGGAGAGAAATATACAAAAGGCCTCGAGGCCACAATATATAATATTCAATCCTACCCACGAGGGGCACCTACTAAGGTCATAAAATGAAAAATACTAACTATTTCTAATTCTATTCTAAAACTAGACTATTACAAATGGTTATTCTCTGATAATAGAAAAAAAAATTATTCATCTACCAATATTTTATGAAAGAAAAGATCTTTGCTTATATAGGCACAATAGCCTCAAACCAAAACTTGCACTCATGATGAAACCATTATAAATAAATGAGGAGATTTGGCTCATGAGTGCATTTGGTCTTCAAAATCTTACATATTGCACAATTGTAACACTTTATGATGCCCACGATGCTTAGGATAAGCATGGTGGTGACACAAGTTTGACTACAAAAATTCCTTTAAAATTCTTGTTAGGAAAAAAGGACTCACTTCTCTCATTCAATGGTATTCATTGAAGGTCTGATAGTAAAAATTTCACTTTAGTCAAGTTCCATGATGCCACATGGAAGGTTTGAATACTCTCTATTATAACTAATTGGTGGGTCCTATTCTTATCCTTATTAGCCAATTATGAAATCTAAATATTTTACAAAGAAATCCTTTCTCTTGAGGAGCATCATGATGCCATGTGGCTAATTGGAGCTACTCCTAGGGAAGTCGATCATTATTTTGAAAAATTAAGCATGGGGGTGCCATGTGAAAAGTCTATGTCTCTATTTATAATTTCATAATGGTCCCCATGTACTACTCCATCATCTAATTGCACTACTTAAAGTTTTGACAAAATAAACCTACCTCGGATGAGCACCTGGTCACCACATGGAGAGATGACACTACTCCTAGGTGAATCAAGAACTTATTCATGATAAATGAGCACTAGGTTTCCACATGGAAGGATATAGGATTAATCTAAGATGTATCCAAATAGAGAAATGGAAGCCTAAAAAATATGGGGCCAAAACATAAATGTCAAACTCACCAAGTCTAACCATGAGAAAAGCTAACTACTCCAAAAATATACAAAACATGAATCATGATACACATTAACTACCCTTGGTAATTCAAAACAAATGAGTAATATTAACTCCAATTTACTAAGGTATACCCCACTTTATCACTCTTCCCATTAGTTTCTTCTCCATTTGGTACTTCATCTTGAGTCATAGCTGGCATAGTTCCCAAACTTGCCATGAAGTCTTGATTGAAGGACTCATTAACATAGGTAGAAGGATCATGATTCTGATCCCATGAAGGATAACCATCATGACCTTGAAAAAGGTTATTTTTATTAGGCACTAATTCTCTTGAGGTGGGAACATTGGGATTATATCCATTATATGACTTTATTTGATCTAACTACCCTTAACCTTGAGGATGACCTTGGAAAGGTGGTATATTGCCTTTATAGTTAAGTAAAATTATTAGGTTGATATTGGATTTGTAAATTCCTTATTATACTATTTTATGATCCTCTTGAGACCTAAGATATCTTGCTCCATAGCTCTCATTTTTTCTACCTTATTAGACTTACTTGGTTGACTAGGGGAAATAGGCTTATGCTTAGGTGTAGAAATGGGAGCAAAAATAGGTGTAAAAGTTTTAAAATTAGGTAATATATTAATGGGAGGTATTTTGGAAATATTACTAGCCTTAATCAAATAATTCTCTTCCCTTATGACCACTTAATATACATTAGGCAAAGTTTTACCTTCCATAAATTATATCATCATTGAAATACCACTATCAAAAACTTTAATATAAAAAAGGAAAGCATGGTGAGATTTGGGTCTTACGAAGATTGGGATCCTATCCCATGTCTTCTAAAATATTATGTTGAATTTTTTAATTACTTATTGAGGCTCTCTCCTTATGTTTTTTAGCTACTTAATCAATGACAAACTATCATTCTCATCTTTAAATCTTATCCTCAAGGCATCTCCCAACTCATCCCATATGGTGATTGATTCAGGGGATAATGTACCATACCATTCAAGATATTTCTTTTTTAAAGAGATATCCAACAACATGATTTCTATTTTCTCCTCAATGATGTGATTTATGTTGTATAAGTTATTTATATTGCTAATGTTCTCAATAGGGGTAATGACAATCTCATCGATATATGAGAGAACACTTTTGAGGGTAGATATGGGGTTATCATCATATTGGGCAAGTCTTAAACTACTATATCCATTAAATTCAACAAGAGGAAAGTTCCTTACCATGGTAGATTTAGGAATTTTAAAGAATGTGCCAATCAAAACTTTCTTATACGTTTATGAGTAAGGTATGATTTCTTTGGATAAGGATGGGTGTTAGAAAATTGGCTTGCTTTATATGAATAATGAGGAAGTTATTAGAACTCAAAAGGAATGCATTTGGTAAGAGATCTTGTGTTTACCTTAGGAATGAAATATTGCACTAGTCTACAACCAAGATTCAAATTTTGGAGTCACTAGATACTACAGGAAGTGTATTATTACAACCTCCTTGTTGTCAAAGCCAACATCCACTTTAAACAACCTTCTTGGACTTCATGTCCTACTGGGCATGATAGAACTATTATATCCAAAATTTTCACCCTAGATAATTCAAATATACCTTCTCAAATTTGGGATAACATGGAACTATCTCTACATATAGATAAGCTACTACAAGAGATATATCTCTAGATATGAAGGGCTAGTTCCCTTGATCTATCTTAAGCTCACACACTACACTAGACTAGTAAATATTGAGGGGTGAAAAGGGAAGAAGTAAACATAAATAAACCTATAATAATTAAGGTGATACACCAAAGATAATTTGAAAAACACACTTTCATTTGCACTAAGAAAGAAGACTGCTAAAACTGACCTCAACTCAATGTTCTTCTAGTATAAGTGTTTCTACATGGAGGCAGATTGATATGCATATCTAAAGGTGGGTGAAAATGAGGCATAATCCTAGACACTTCTAATCTCTCTCACACTTCAAATACACCTTATAAAATAATTACACTTCATGAGACCTATTATAATAAATACTACTACTCACATAATGTATACAAGAGTATAATGAAAGCAAGGAGAAGACATTCATCACTTGTCATCTAAATGGACTACTTGACATACTTAGGAAAGATTTTTAGAGATTAAATAAACTTCAAAATGTTATTAAAAGGAAAAACAAGATGTCAAAACTAGTAGGGCTTCACCATACCAATTGTGGATCACTTATAAGGCAAAAATGGCTTGAATATATATAGCATAGGAGAGGAGAGAGGAGTGAAGATTAAGGGTCATAATGCCAAGTATAAAGACTTGTAAACTAATTATAATTCAAGAAAATAGAGTTAGAGAATAGGTAATTAGGTCCTCATAGACGTTCCTATATGAAGCATGACACCTTCTTGGAGTTGGCATAAAGATCTTCATTGTCTTACTTAAAACTACCTTCTTGATGATGAGTTCACTTAACTACCTTAAAACACCTTTATAATTTATTAACACATGTTACACAAATTATGAATGTGGAGACATTATTTTTGATAGTCATATACATTCCTTAACTAATGATTCTCACTTTGTCACTTGTCACATACCTTCTTCCAATCACTTATTAGCCTTCTAAGCCTAAATCCTTACACTTTTCACTAGGGTGAGTTTTAGGTGTCCAATAAAGTTTGTTTTATATGTTTTAGACACCTAATAAAGACCTATTTTTCCTTTGGTCTATCATGTAGACCTCAAAATAATTCAAGATCACACTTCTCACTATCAAATTACATAGTCACTTTACTTCTCACTATCTTGTTCAAGACTACCTGCAAAAACTAGATTATCAAAGGTGTTCCCATGCATTAATAAGGTGATAATTTAGTTTGAGTAGGTATAATACATATCTAAACACCTCTCACAATGACTTTCACCTATGTATTTCATTCTTCACATTCAATACACCTCAAATCTTACAAAAACATAGAATTAGGCATGTCCATACAAGTGAAGGTATGGAATAACATGATGTCAAGGAGTTTTAGAGAGTTATAAATGGATCCAAAACACTTTTCAAGTCATTTTACCCCTCTTAGATGTATTTACATTCATATCTTCTTCATCAGGTTCTCATAAGGGTTTTAGGTAGTTTAGGTTGTTAACAATGATTCATAAAAGTTAAAAGCTTAACCACCAAACCAATTCCATTGTTTTTATTTCATGACCCCCATAAAATATACCTAATTTATTAAGACACAATGTAGATTTTATACATATATATGAGCAAAAGAAAATGGCTTCTCAATTTTTACCATGCAATCTAGACATCTCTAAGAGAGAATTAGGCCAAAATGACCAATTTTGAGTTGTTCTTTGAAAACTTATGGATCCAATTGACTATATAATTTCCATGAAGGTTATAATTTTTTCTTAAAGTTCATATATTCATATAAATTTCATTAGGATCCATGAGGGTTTAGCCCTTGTTCTAGGCCTAATAGGCCTAGATTGTGTATTTGTGTGTATGGCCACTTATGAATGTTTCCAAATACTATAAGTGACATTTAAATATATTAAATAATTAAATATAACCCTAAAAATATTATCAAAATTCTTCGAGTCTATCCCACTCATCCTCTTTACCATTCATGCATATTAGGTCTATAGACTGCACTAACTATGAAGTGCCTCATGTCTGTGAAAAAATAGATGACACTTTCCCTATTAACTTTACCTAAAGGATAATGTATAAGGAATTTTAGTTCATTATGAACCTATGTGTAAATTTTCAAATTTTTACCACACTTCTATGGCCCTTAACATCACATATTCCCAAGACTAGATTCTAGGTCTGTTAGGACTGTATGCATGATTTTTTTGGGCTTAAGAACCTTGAGTTATGACTATCTCTTAGGTTCTTACTTATTAAAAATCACATGGTAATATGATATTAGTTTAATCATGGTCATTTCATCCTACACCTATGCATACCAAACAAACTTGCACCTTTAATTGGCCTAGACCAGTCTGTGTCTATGTCAAATTGTAGGTGTGCATTTAGGAAAAACCAATAGGTTCCTATATGTGACTATATATTATTGAGAACTATTATCCACACCTTTTTTTTTTTCTAAGGTAATTATGACATTCTATATGTGGGTGAGCTCACTCCTACCTTGAGACAAAATAGTCACTCTACTATCATTAATACATTATGTGCCACTTGTAGTTGTAGGTTCATTTGGGACTAAAAGGCATAAAATTTTCTAAGTGTTTCAAGTGGGAACTTGACTAAAATGGAACCTTACTCAACAATAATTCACTTAACCAAAAAAACTCCTTTTTTTAATAACTTTAGGTCTGAGCTACAAAAGATAAACCATTAAGATTATCTAAAACTCATAGACATTCACCAGTATATGACACATTATAAATCATAAACCTTTTTCAAAAAAACTAAGGTAAGTATTCCCATTTTTAACTTTATAACTTTGTGAACATGGATTTAGGTTTGACTATGTGTAATGGCCTCACCACTCATATAGTGATCTTATTTATGCTCTTAGACTTGCTTGAAGGTCTCAATTAGATCCAAACACCTCCAAATACCTTTCAACACTACTCTACCTCTATTTGTATTGACTTCACACCACTATTTAAGACTAATTATATGTGACATTAGATATAGTACTGTGTGCTAGGTTATAACCTAATCATCATCATAATAAATTTTCACTAGGTTCATGATTTTTTTTGAAAACATAGTTAGGTTTAAATCCTTCAAACACTACTATGTTTCTTTTCTTCAAGTTGAAATTGGAGTAGCCTTTAGACTAGTCTGTAAATGGCCCATTCGGGGATACTTGATTGTATCAAGTGTCTTATACCTCACTTTCCATCCATGATACTATTCAACATAGACCTTAAATGGATAATATAATTAACCATGCTCTATGAGGTTGAAAAAAAGTATATCACCTTTGATCTGAAGCAATATTCACAAGGACAAACTCTGCAACTATAAAAATAATGTCTTGCAGACCACTAGTGTTCACCTCTAGCTAAAGAGAGTGATCATGCATACTAATTCATGTCCACACATTCCATAAAAAATTTCAATCACCATGAGAAGGATGAACATACTCTATAAGTCCTCATACACCACTTAGTTCACACAAATCAATGCAAATAGATGAGAAAACCAAGGTGTTGGGGATGTGTAGGTAGGTTGGAGACAATAAAAATATTAGTGATTTTTCATGAAGCACATAACACTAATAAAAAAATCATGACCATGAAATGGAAGGCCATAAATATTAATAACATCCCCCAAGTGAACTCACTCTAACTGCTCCTTTCCTATTCGTATTAATAGAAAACCATTTGACCTTATTGATCTACTTAAGAGAGTGATGTGTGTGTGTGTGTGTGTGAGAGAGAGAGAGAGAGAGAGTATTTTTAATCAAATTTGGAGATTTATAAGATACTTGAACATAAAAATTAACTGTGGGTATCTTAAAATACTTCTTTTAATCCTCCACAGGTGTCAGATGAGCTGAATAGTCCATAAAACTACCTAAAAATACCTTCTAATCAAATGATCTTCTTGTTTGTACATTAAACCTACCACATTTTAGTTTCAAACTAATTTTTTGACATTACCTAACATGTAGTACATTAGAGTACATATTGACACATTTGTCTTTTGGTGTGAAACTTTATATTTCATTCAAATGGCCAAAAGGTGGCATAAGATGACATAAGACCAACTAGATAAATGTGACAAAAATAAAACCATATTATTTGATGTCATTTATCATCATGGGACCATTTTCAAACCTAGAAAAACCCTATGTAACATTTGAATATGCAGGGGGTTGACCTAATTTGACCTAGGATCAAATTTGGTCAATAATATCTTGCTTTAACATGACACTCAATGGTTTGACTATATTCATAAATCTAGAAATGAATTTCCTTACAAAAATTATCTTACCAAAGAAAGAATTCAACTGTTTCTTATTGTTAGGAGGTGTCATCTTGGAAATTTCTTGAATTCTTTCCACGTCAATGGAATTCTCATTCTTAGTGATGACAAGGACTAATTGTTTCCCTTCAATGAATACAAATATGATTTTCTTTGGATTAAGTGATACACCATATCTTATACATCTATCAAATACCATTTTTATATAGTCAACATGATCAACTCTATCTTTGGAATACACTATTAGATCATCCATATAAATGATAATGCATTTTACAATGAATCCCTAAAAGGAAAAGTCCATATCTCTCTAGAAATTTTATCCTACATTGATAAGACCAAAAGGCATCCTTTTGTATGCAAAATTTCCCCACTTGGTGATGAAAGTAGTTTTCATTCTATCTTACACTTCTACCAACACTTGACTATATCATATGAATCCATGCATGGACACCATCTTAGATCCACTAATCATCTTTATTACCTCATTAAGGGAGGGAAAATAATAATTATTCTTTTTTGATGATCAGTTTATATTTCTAAAGTTAACACAGAGATTAATTTATCTTTTTTTTCTTGACTGTCACTAAGTTGGCTACCCAAATAGAGTGTCTAATTAGAAAGGCAAACATAGCATCCAATAATTTTTGTACTTATATCTAAATTAGAGGTTTAAAATTTGGATTAAATTGCCTTTATCTCTACCTAAAAGGCTTATACTCTAGATTAAATGGAATGGTGTGGGTGATGACCCTGGGGTCAAATACTTTCAAATATTCATATGTCTAGGTGATCACATCTTTGTATTATACCAACAGACTCTTTAATTTTTTATTCTCACTTTTAGTGCAACTTAGACCAATGTTCACATATTGGGGATGCTATTATGTGCCTAGATTCTCTTTGATAAAATTATACTTAGTTACCTTAAGATACTTTTTATTTTGATCTTGTGGATCTAGATCAAAAGCTTGCTTTAGGGAGACCATCCCAGATGAATGTAACTCTCCTATATTTGTAAGACACCATCTACTCCTAGATATTGTATGTGTATGGTTTTGACATATTTTTCGTATATTATTTAAGATTTAAAGGTTACATAACTACTCATGAATTGAGTTCATTATCTTAAAATACCTAGAATTTTTCCACATTGTCTAGGATCGAGGGGCAAGGAACTAACTCCAATAATTTTTACATCTTGGATTCTTTGAATAGTTCCATATTAGCAACTAAAGATACTAATAAATCTATAATTTGGTTTTTATTTTTTGGGATGGGTTTGATGTTTTTCAACTCAAAGGACTCAATTAGGTCCCATGATTGGTGCTCATACTTATTCAATTAAGTGAGTTTACATTGATACTTCTTTATGATTTGGTTAAAAACTAGTTTCAAATCACAAAAGAGAAAATTATTAATATTGTGCTTTAGTGTGAACTCCAAGCCAAGGATTAGAGTTTCATACTCAGATTTATTATTGGTGTAAGGTAATTGAAGGATTTAGGTAGCCAAATACTACTTCTCATTTGGGTCAATCAGAGATATGCCAAAACCTAAATCTTGATTGGATATAGATCTATTAAAATGGAGAGTCCACAATTAAAATGGACCTTCAAATTCTTGTCCATGTGGTTTTTGATAATAATTAAAGTGTATAATCCTTCATGTGAGGATAAAAATTTAACGTTTTCATTTCTAACATTGTACTTTATGATCAAGTACTTCATCTTCAGTTCTTTGTGTACTCAAATCTAGTTGGATACTCTTTTTTAAGGCAATAAAATGTGTGAGAAATATATATCCATATATTAATTCAATTTATTTGACCAGTCATGACTCATTATAAATCCATAGGCTTCTATAATGTTAATGAATAGAATATCTATGTATTATTATACACATAGCTTAGATGCAAGTTGGATGTGCACATTTTTAAGTTCTCCAACACATGGGATAGAAGACTTGTCTAGATATAGGACCACTCTTTTTGAATTATCTAGGGTAAAACCTATTTTTTGCATAAAAATGTAGGAATCACATTGGCTGAGGTACTTGATTCAACCAAAACATTATACACATTCATTCTAAACATTTTGATGGTTAACATAAAAGGTGGTACTTCAAACTTGTCTTTCTAAATGACCATGTCTGCATGTGTCACTTTTGATTTGTTAATAGATGATCTCCAAATCAAATCTCAACATGTTATTTTTTGTTATAAACTTGGTAAAAATTAGGAATATCTACTCCCATAATATTTATCTCTAGCATCTTGTTAGGTAGTTGCTATTCAAGATTGATTCCATGACTATTGAAAGGACTATTATACTTATAGAATCCAAAGATCTAGTTGGTATTATGTCCACCAGTGTTCTCCATGAACTTATACATGTTTTTAAACTCATTAATTAATTTTTTTACCATCCATTGAATATATTCTAGTTTTTTGGTGGAATCATAAGTGATACCCTATGTAGTAGCAATGTTAATAGGTATAAAGATTGATTCTAGTTTTATTGTTTACATGTAGGCATATAACATGTTGGATAGAGGGAGCATGGGATAAATGAATGTTGTTACTTGGATTTTCACCCCTTGAGTAGATGTCTCAGATATCCTCATCCAAGTGGCATAATGGATGCATCTCACAGGTTGTGGGTAACCAATAGGTGAGATAAATCTCTAGAATGGCTAGTTCCCTTGATGCACTCTTTGAAGTACTTTCCTCTTATAAAATTTGAATAAATAGGGTTAATAATACAAAATAAAAAAGATAAAAATGTGATGCAAAAATAATAAGCTTCCTCCTATTGCCTGAAATTATACTACTTAGATCAAATCAAAGCTTCTTTCACACATAACTCATAATTCAAGATAGATTGTTACATCAATGTTTCATATGTTAGGTTCAAGAGGTGTATTGATGTTTAGGAATGACAATTAATGATACTTTGGATAATTTATTCATAAGCCACTTCTAAAACTATCATACACTAAGAAGGAACACTAACAAAGACCTATAATAATTACTCTTCTACATACTTGGTGGACAATCAAAGACAACATGCTAGAAAAGACTATCTTTTAGTAGATAAGATAAACAAGATTTGAAACCAGAATTAATTATGCAAAATATAAGTAATAAAATTTAATTTTTTATTTATTTAATAGACATTCAAATACAAAATTGTCTAGTGTTTCACCATTTACAAATGGAGGCTGCTCAAAAGAGCCCAAAAAGTCACTACTTATAGCATTTGAGAGAGGAATAAGGAAAGGGAAGTCCAAAGGTAACTTGGACACTTTTAATGCTGATATAAGAGGTTAAAATTACATGATAATAATATTTTAAATTGACCATGTAAGGATATAAAGTAAAAGTGTCAATTCAAGGCATGAAACTCTTGGAATGTGACATGAAATTCCTTGTGTTGGCTCAAAAAATTGCTTTCATCATATAGCTCTATTGGAATGTAAAATAAATAAATAGGGATATACATAATGATTTAAATGAAAGGTAATGGTTTTATACATGGTTTTCCATGCATTATATGCATTGCTAATCACCTAGATTCTTCTGAAAGTGAGACATCACTTCCTATAATCAAAGAAACTCCTCTTCCACACACCTTGCACACTTGGATTCCAAAATGGATTAAATTTTTCATTAAAATATGTTTAATTTAGTTAATTACATTTTTTAATTCTATAAATGTACTTATAATCATTAGGCATACCTTAAAATAAACTTACTTGAAGTTTTCCACCTTTTTCACTAGCTTGGTCACTATGATAGTTTGACTAGCTGCGATGGAGCTACTGGTAAGAACACTTAGGATATTTTTTTTAGTATTAAATGGTCATAGTGAGTTATAAAAATTATTATCCTAATTCCCAAATTTTATTTATCATCTTTAAATTCCATAAACCCTACACAATGCACAAAATAATCAAAGAAAGCCATTTTACACCATGTCCATACAGGTAGGGTAACACAAAAATTGATGAGGAGGAGCCCTAAAATCCCTATAAAACATAAAACCATTTTTATGGTAATTTAATCCCATTTTTATATCTCTCCATGATTTTTTCTCAATTGGGTCTTTATCCAGGGTTTAGCAAGGGTTTTAGGTCACTTCTACTATTAAGGTTTGTTCATAAAGATGGGACATTAGAACTTCAAACAAATTTAAATAAATCAAGGTTAAATACATATTTAAACCTCATAAAAATCCTTTTACTTCCATCAACAACCTTAGATAATATACAAGCATTATAAGTTAGTCTATCAAGTGTTGACCTTCATTTCTTGTAGGCTTGAATTGTCTTTGAGAATCAAAAAGGATCCTTTATGATTTCTCTACAAAAAATAAGGATTAAAAACATATTTAATGATGTATAAAACATGATCCAATTGTATATAATTTCCACCTATATCTATAAATGACATTGACCTCTCATTTGGGTTATAGGCCAAAACCCTACCTAATCAGCCTATCTGCAACCCTAATGATTTATACCATTCTTTTGAATCTCTCCCTATTGTGCATGGTTTATCATATTTTCCTAGGTATGACTCAATTTTCCAAACTTTCTCATAAATTACCTTTAACTTATGGTCCACCATTTTACCTTCCTTCTTCAAAAAATTTAGGTTTTATTCATAATGGAGTACCCTCTATCTAAGACAAAATAGAGAAAACTTCCCCTATTTTACTAGAAAAAAAAAGGATGGATTGTATTATCAAAGAGGTGAGTACCTTATACACAAAAATTCATATTTTTTTCATGTCATTTGACCCTCCATCCCTTATAAAAACCAAAACATACCCCTATTGAGATAGACTGTGTGCAGGGTTTGGAAAGTAAACTATGTATTGCATCAATAGGGTCTTTTATTCTACATGATTTGGATTTTTGAGAGAATTTTTAGGGTATAAAAATAATGGTTAATATTTTATATACTTTTTCATCACTCTAACTTACTACATACCCTTCACACTCTTTGCTCAATCAAAACTGAGTTCCATCTCTTGACTACAACCTTGCTTTGAAGGGGGTACCTATAAGTTTATTTTCATGTTTTGATCTTGAAAAAAAGTATTTTTATCACCTTATATCCTCTTAGGATCATTATATTATTTTTTTGGCCCATATTTAATCATTATTATGTATTGGTAATACTCACAACTTCAAACCTACTTACTGCATGTCCTGGTCAAACACGGTCAACTATGTTGGAAGGAGTAAAACCTTGTAGGTTAAGATTCCTTATTTGATAGGTTATACATATTTTTTGGGTATCATTAAAAATTTTCAATAATTCCCCATTATCCAACCTTGAGGAATCCATGTTTAATCCTTTGTTATATATGATGCTCTCCTACAGTCAACTGTAGGTGTGCATTTTGCATGATAAGCCACTTGTAGGTGTATATTAGACTTGAAACACTACATGTAAACATTATTATGATGATACTAATGTTAATTTTTACACCCTTAAATAAATAATTCCATTCAAAATATGATATTATTCCTTATTTTCCCTTTAGGACGTGAAAGGTCACTCAAAGTTAAAATCATGTAGATGTCCTTGGAGAAACTCAATGCTTAAATGGGCAACTTTGAGGCCCCCAATAATCACCTTTAACTAATCCTCTTGGATTAATATTTGGCATATATATTATCCTTCATATATGATACAATATATGGTCATATATATGTATTATAACTCTTTTTAACCTTACTTTATGATATCCATAAAATGGCTTAGACCTCTATTTTTAATTTTTAGGGAAAATGTCCTTAAACTCAATCATTTTATGTTTTAAGGTGATCCATACTGCCATTTTCTCATTAAATTCTCCAAGAATTTCTATTATGATCAAATCATATAATATAACTCCAAATAAGGCTTTTCCATTTTCCAATTTCCTGACCTTCATAACTCTATGATGCCACCTATAGGTGGGTATTTTCACATACAGTCAATAAAATAAACTTGGACAATATGCAAGATATAAATGTTCATGATAAATTATATACCCTCAAATATTTCCAACATACTCTTATAACTCTAACATATTTAAACACTTATCAAATATCTCATCTTATCATGACATCATCAAGGAGACAATCCTATAGGTGCATTTAAGATGTATGTATTTAATGGATAGAATTAGAGTAATGTGTGTAGATGAATGATATCATGAAAAAAATTAAACTAATTTAAAATCACTAAAATGTATGTTTATCACTATGGTATCTTGATACAAGTCTCAAAAAATTTGTCCCAACATGATATCCTCTTGTAAACACTTGTTATAGAGCAGGCAGGGATAACTAGTGACTAGTTGGTGTGGTGCATGAGCTTTCAACCAACCTTTAATTTTAATAAAAAATTTAAATTAACTCTCTCCCACTCCTAATTAATTTAAAAATTTGATAAAACTTCATTACAATTCTATGAAAAAGCTAGGCAAGTCTCATACATGTGACTATAAGTGAGAGTGAGTGGAGAGTTGGCTATGAGAATGTTAAGACTCAATGTTTAATTAAATAATGGTGTGATTAAACCAAAAATGAAATAAGGTGATAATATTTCATTTAGACATGGGAAACACCACATTTCATGAAACCTTTTTAGAGAACCAAATATTCTACAAACAAGGAAAACTTTGACTAAGACCTCACATGGTGACACCTTCCTACATCATGAGATGACTTGCCTATCAAAACACCATGAAACATGAAACAAATAATGATTATAATTTTATAATAAATATAACATCATTTTAATTCAAAATCACTATATGGACTATATGGACCTATACAAACTAGAGAAAAACCTATAGGGTGTAAGAAATAATGAGTTGAAAAATACAGTCAACTTGTTAGAGATGGTTCATAAAGCATGGTTGACCAATAATTTAAATATTATTATGTAAATTAATATATCTAAGTCTAATACCACCTCATAAAGGTGTTTGACTTGTAATTTCTCCAACTATCTGTACCAAGCATAAACATGTTAACCACTTCTATGTGTCTATAAGGGAAAAGAAGGATCAAATTTTTTTTGGACCATTTATTTCACTTTTAGAGAATTTAAAATGTTGATATTAGTCTAAGGAAGATTAAGAGACATTTTATGACCTTCCCTCATGTTTCACCCTCCCTCATGGGTCGTACAAGTGCTAAACTCCTCCCTTTTCAGTTGGTTTCTTGATTTTTAGTTATATAACATGAAAGATTCAGATCAAAATGACATTACTAATAGGTAATCTGACTTACTAGACATTTTAAAGGAACTTAGGACACTTTGACACCTTGAAAACCATGCCACTTACATTTATGACTGCTAAATGGCTATTAAGTGACTCAAAATGACACAAACTAATTAGACCATGACCAAAGCTCAATTGACATTAAATTAAATCAAAAAACTGAGAATACAACCTATGAAATAATATTTTACCCCTCAAATATCTAAAAAATAAGTTTTTACCTATAGGGTTACCAATTTGACCTACATAGTCAAATTTGGTCAACAAATTGGTGACTCATAGGGGTAGTACAACTGCTATACTAAAGATCAATAGCCTTATCCTATCCATGGGATAATGGAGTCAATTAATTATTTAGGACAACTAGAAATTAATTTCCTAAAACACACATACAAAATAGCCACACCACACCAAACAAACACAAAATAAAACAAGACTCACACATGTGCATAAACACTTAGAGAAAAACAAGAAAAATAATAGATATGTACAAAGAGAGAGGATAACTTTACTATAAATGTTTAAGATAGATCCCATTGATTATGATATGAATCTCCTCTCTATCCAACTTTGGAGTTGGAAAACATTGTGTTATTTGCATTGAGTGATGACATAAGGGCCACTCCACAAAGCATCAAACCTTTTGTGTTTTCTAGGCTTATCCCTATCTTCATCCCACTTTATAACAATGTATCCTTCTTGAAATGTTATTCACATGTATTTATTATCAAAATATTTCTTTGTTTGATCTTTGTGAGATCTCATATTGTGCATAGCTATATCCCTTATTTCTTTAAGCTCTATCAACTCACATAACCTGACTTCCGTGATTTAATTTTTCATTAAATCTAGCTAGTAAGTGAGATCCAAAGATTTTAAATCAAGTGAAATATGTAATTTAACCCCTCTTCCATAAATAAGTGTATATGGTGAGTTTTCAATGGCTCTCTTAGAGGTGATTTTATCATCCCAAAGAGTTGTCTTCAATTTAGAATGTCAAGTTCTTTGATTTTCCTCCATTGTCCTCTAGATAATCCTAATTAGATTCTTATTAGTGGACTCAGCTAGTCTATTACCTTATGGATAATAGTTGGAAGAAGTACTAAGATAAATACCATGTTTCAAATCCCACTCACTTGTCTTCATTCCAAGGCAAGATAATGCATTGTCTAAAATTATTATTGAAGGAGCCCTAAATATTGTCACTATGCCTTCATAGAAGTATAAAACTAAACTTTCATTTTCTTCCTTGAGAGCTATAGCCTCCACCCATCTTTTTAAGTACTATCTAGCAAGTAACACCCACTTGTGACTAGTACTAAAATTTGGTTTGATTAAGCCTATAAAATATAGACCCCATTGCATGAAAGGTTGGTCTACATGTATTGGATGAAGAGGTAAGGCTGAAATTTTTTATTTTCCCTAAAAGAGAACGCATTTTAAACATTTCATTACCCAATCATGATTATATGTAAATAAACTAGGCCAAAAATATCCATCTCTCATAATCTTAGTAGTTGTGGTCCTTAGAGCAAAGTGACCACCTATTGGTCCATCATGAAAATCAAAAAATATCTTCTCAACTTGATCTAATTCAACACATCTCAATAGTACACCTAAAATATCTTTCCTAAAAAACACTCCATCAACAAGTACATAATGGATAGATTGTAATCTAAATTACCTTCTTTTGACTCTATCTAGTCCTTCTGGACATTCACCAATTTAAAGAGAATGGATCATTTCTTGTGTCCAACTCCTCATTGGTGAGGATACAGTTGTCATAGGATCATCTTGAAGGGTTAGAACAATTTCTTTTTATTCCTTCAAATTTGAAGCAAGGTGCTCACATAATCCTATCCATTTCACTAGTTTGGTTTTCTTGAATTATACATCATACTCCATTTCTTTTTTAATCCAACCAACCATTTTTGCATTAAAATATCTAATCAAAAGGAAGTCTTTGACATTAGGATGAGGTACCAATATATGAATCTTATTTTTAGATAACATGTGCCTAAACTTATTTAGGATTATAACAACTAAAATTACTCGCTTCTCTACATAAGTATACCTTAACTCAAAGCCTTCCAATCCTTGACTAAAGAAGGCAATAGGTTGCTCCAAGTTTTCTTAATTTGATTGAGTAAGCATGGCAGAGATTTCTTCTTCATTTATAAAAGTGTACAAGTTTAAATGATTTGAAAAATTAGGACTTGTAAGAATTAGAGCTTGATCAATAACTTTCTTGATCTCTTCAAAAATCTCTTTCCTCCTCCTTGTCCAAGTAAACACTTCATCTTTCATTAGCATAGAGTATAGAGTCCTGAATAAATTATCAAAATCAAGAATAAACCACCTTATGAAATTGATTTTTCCAAATAATATTTGTAAACCTTTCTTGTGTTTGGGTAAAGCCAATGCCAAGATTGCACTCACCCTTTCAGGATATATGGATAAAACTTTTTTTGAAATAATTTATCCCAAAAGTTTACCTTCATGGACAACAAACACATGCTTATTTGTATTAAGAGAGATTATAAAGTCTCTACATATCTCAAAAATATTCCTATGATGATTCTAATGATCCTTTACATCCTTGAAGAATACCGCGATATCATCAAGATACACCAACACTATATCATTTATTAGGCCTTGAAAATCCATATCCATTTCATGTTGAAATGTTTACCCAATATTAGAAAAACCAAAAGGCATTTTTATATAATCATATGTGACCCATTTAGTGGTAAAGGTTATCTTGTACTGATCTCTTTCCTTTACTAAAATCTTATTTTACCCTGAATACCCATCAAGGAGTGAGAACCTTTCACTACCTACCACAAGTTGTAAAAAATTTTAAATGGAAGGAAAACGATAATGGTCCCTCAAAGAAACTCTATTTAAATATATAAAGTCAACACATGACCTAATTTCCCCATTCTTATTCCTTACTATGATTAAGTTTTCCAACCAAGATGAATTCTTAATAGGAAAAATTATCTTAGACTCAATCAACTTTGTAAGCTACTTTCTCATGAGAGGATCAATCATAAGATTGATTGGCCTTTGCTTTTTATTGATAGGCTTAGCATTATCATCTAGCTCTATGGCATGTTGAGATAAGTTTGTATTAAAGCCTTTTAAATCACTATATTCCCATGCAAATACATCATAAAATTCCTTGCATAATCTAATGAAATCATAACTTTCATCTCTAGTACATACCTTCCCAAGAGTAAGAAACTTATATTTGAAGATTTTTACTCTCTCATAGTTTTATTGCTTAGTGTACATGCTTACCTTTTCCTTATTCAACTGATCATCATCACTGAATATACTCTCAAGTGTGAATAATCCCTTAGGGAGCTTATTTGTCTTCAATTATACAATCTGCCCTCCATGTTGTTGTTATAGTTTGGACTGGTTCTTTGAGGAAAACTCAGTGTCCTCTTATATAAAAAGAGATATTTATTGGTCACTTTAAAATACTTTCCAATTCATGATATTATTAGGTATAAATGGCCTTAAAATCACTTTGATATGAGGTTTGTTCTTGTTATTTTATCTCCTTTGGAATATCAAACTGAGTGCTAATGGCTGCCAACCTATTATCATATTTGTTATCTTCTCTTGGTATAGATTGAATGTTGAAATCTTGGAAATATTCTACAAGATCCCAAACTCTATGCTTATAGTCCTTAAGCAAATATTTCTTAGTCATATTTTGACCTTTAACTTGATTTACAACCAACTCACTATCACAATAAACATGTAACTCCTTCGTACCTCTCTTCCTAGCCCACTCAAAGCCATGAATGAGGGAATAATATTTTGATACATTACCTTGGTACCATAATTTTTTATAAAAACAATATATGACCAATTTAATTCCAAGTATCCACCTATCTTGGTTGTAAACTCTCTTGACAAACAAAGAGTAAAGTATGGGGGTAAATCTACAACAACCACATCATGAGGGATGGAGAAAGTAGGAAAAGCATGTAAAATCAAATTCAAATCCTTGAATACTCCCAAGGTCTTTGTTAGTGACCCATCCCATTGTATTACTCCTTTAGATAGTGGTTCATACTTGAGGCCTAGTTTATCTACTATTGACTTGGGAATAAATGAATTACTAACCCCACTATTTATGATACAATTGTGAACTAAATAATCACCAATGATCAAGGATAGATAAAAAGGAGGAGTATTATCAGTTTTCTTTACTTTTCCTTCAATGGGTTGAGCTTCATTCACCAAAACAACATTTTCAACTTTTGTTGGTCTAACTGGTTTACTTAGTTCAAACAACTCCTTTTGAAGAATACCCTTTTATCCTGGTATTACCAATGAGTCCCATAATTAAATATTAATATGTAACTTCTTCATTTGATCCAAAACATTTATATAATAATTATTCATCTTTAATGGCTCTTTGGGAGCACTAGTACCTTGTCATGTAGCATGTAAAGATGGATGTGTACGAACTAGTCTTGAATTCTAAGATTTCTAATTTTCCTACACCTTAAGAGTTGAGTTAGACCTACTTAATATTTAGGGTGATTTATGATTCAAAATATGTCCTTTATTTATCCCTTGTGTCTTTTCTACAACCATCTTCTTAGATCTAGTGTTAGAAGATACACTAGCATTCACATTATTTGAACTCCCTAATTAATTCATGCCACAAAATTCTCCCTCTAAATGATTCATAAGAGTAGAATTAGATTTTTCTTGTCAATTTTCCACTCCATTTTGTATTGTCACCTCAAACATGGGAACTTTAGGTACTTTACTACCTTGCATTGTCATGGCTTGACTAAGCATTTCATTGGCATATGCAACTTGGCCTTGATTTTGGTCGTAGGAATGATAACATGGTTGTTATTCAACAAATTTTTTTTGAGTGGGAATAAAATAAATATAATATAATGGGGAATTAGGATTGAAACTTTTTTAAGGTCTATCTTGAGTTATTTGACCTTGTCCTTGAGCATTACCTTGAAAAGGAGGCATAGTTAATTTTATAAACTAATTGTAAGGCTGATAAGGCCAGTAATTTTGATCTTGTTATATTTTGAGAGAAACCAATTCATTATTTAAAATTTGAAGAAAAATATTGCTTTCATTAAACTCATTGATAAGGGAAAGGGTATACATCTCTTGGCTATTAGGCAAAGGATCCAAGGTAGGTAATGCAATTTGACTAGGAGGTTACAAATCAAGAAACAATGGCATTGGTGGTTTAGGAGAAATCTTACCTACTTAAAAAAGATAATTCTAAACATTAATAGCTATCTCATAGGCACTAGGTAGTGTATTCACACCCATATCTTGGATCATCATGGATACATCACTATTTAATTCTTTTAGGTAATACAAGAAGGCATAATTTAGAGTGGGTCTCACAAGAGCTAAGATCTTATCCCATGTCTTTTGAAATTTAGAGTTAAAATATTGCATGAAATATTGAGGATCACTCTAAATTGCTCAACTAGTGACAAATAATCACTCTTCTCTTCAAACCTCTTAGACAATAGATTTCCAACATCATCCCATGAAATAATAGAAGCATGAGGTAGAGTTTTGTACAAATCTAAAGCTTTCCCTTTGAAATAAAATGTCAGTAGCCTGATGGCTACATTATATTGAGTGTTATTATGGATGTTGTATAAGTTCTCCATGTTTCTAATGTGTTCAATGGGAGTAATAGGACTTTCTCCACTAAAATATGAAACACTTTTAAGGGTTGCTTCAGGAATTTGGTCATATTGGACAAGATTCAAAGGAAATGATCTGGTGAAGGCTACAAAGGAAGGTTTATAACCATATTTGAGAGTATATTATGAGTATTAGGGGTTTAAATAAGTATAAATTTTGAATTTTTAAAAAACAAATAACTTTAATAAGGATGAGTAATCACAAATCTAAACCTTTTGACAAAATAACAAGGAAAATTCACAAACTCAAAAGGTATACCTTTAGTAGTAGACCTAGTTATTACCTTTGGCATGGAAAATAAGGATTGATGAGCAACAAAATATTTTAAAACATAGTGGAGTTACTAGGTACTGAATATAGATGCTTTTTAAATTAAAAATATGCCAAGATCAACACCAAACTTGGATAATTATCTAGGACTTAGAGTCCCATCGGGCATGCAAAAAACTATTGTCACTTGGATTTACACCCCTTGATGATATGTATCAGATCTCCTCATCCAAGTGTCACAATGGATAAATCTCAAAAGTTGTGGGTAACCAATAGGTCATATGAATAGAAGAACCATGATGGTAGGTGATGGAGAGAGGAGCGGTCCGTCGATAGGCCCCAGGAGGGACGCATCTTTGCCTGGGGCAAGAGTAACAGGGCAGGAGCAGTTTTATACTAGTGAGCGCTCAAGGCTAAGAAAAATAAATGGTTGTTTATTGCGTAGACCAGACCAACCAATCTTGGTCATCCCCCTGAAGTGGTGCAGGAAGATGTCAGTTATTTGGCAGCACATACCCTGATTTGAAAATTCTTGGGAATAAGAATCTCCCTGACAGCCCTGGATGCTTGGATTCAGCACTCCTGGAAAATAGATGGGGATTTTGATGTAATGGTGGTAGGCAATAGTTACTTCTTAGTAAATTTCTCTTATGTCTCAAACTAGAATCGTGTGTTTGAAGGGGGCCCCTATTTCTTTGAGCGCGTGGGTCTTTTCCTTAAACCTTGGCATTTGGGATTCAACTCGGCGGAGGAGCTCCCAGCTTGTGTACCAGTCTAGGTTCATCTTCTATGACTACCCCTAGAATTCTGGTGGGAGGACATCCTTAGGTAGATAGCTACCTTGCTGGGTAAACCAACTACTATTGCTCACCAGTCACTGGAGAAAAAGGTAATTTCATATGCTCGTGTTTGTGTAGACATTGATTTGAATAATCCTCTTCCAGATTCCTTGGAAATTTGCATGGGTGCCTCATCCTAGATACAACAGATAGACTATGAGTCCATCCCATTCCACTACTGTGTTTGTCATGTTTACGGACACCTGCACTGCCAATGTCCTTAGGCTGTTAAAAACATTGAGACAGGCCCTGAATCCTCAATGCCAAATACAGTACTTGTTGGTAAAAGGATGGGGCATGCTACCTTTACTGAAAATGCAAAAACTTAGCCTGATAAAGAGGCTAAAGGGAAAAATCCTATGAATTATGCTAATTTGGTGCAGGGACAAGCTGAGCAAGTGGGTGCTGAAATGGAAGGCTTTAAAACTGTCAGACGCTGGGGGAAAAGTTGGGGTCTAAAATGCAGAAACATTGATAGGCAGGTTGAAATGGCTTTTAATAGATTTGACGCCCTAGATAGTATGGCAATTGAGGACAGAATTCCAACTGAGATTCAGGGGGAGGCATCAGAGGAAGATAAACAGTTTGTAGCTTCTAATGAGATACAGGACATGATGATACAGACGAATTTGGGAACCCCATTAAGGCTGGAAATGGAATCACAGGTGGCTGACTTAGATCCACAAGAGAAGGAAACTAAATGGGCAGATTTGGTGAAGGAGGTGGATGTAGGTAGGAAAGATAAAGGACCGTCCTCAGCACTTGGGTTAACACAGTGACCTTTCAAGAAGGGTTCCTCTTCCATTCCTTCCAAAGCTAGAAGAAGAAAAGACCAAGAGAGACTCAGACTTACAGGTGATTTGTTGGTGGAATCAGGGGTTGTTAAAACCCTAGATGAGCATTTCCCCAAACCCACCCAATGATTGTTTTATCATGGAATGTGAGGGGACTGAATAGCCTCCCTAGACAAAAGGCTATTCATAGATTAGTTTAGGAGCACTCTCCAAATATCTTATGTATCCAGGAGACCAAACTGGTTGTGGATTTAATGTTTGCTTGTATGCCAAATATCTGGCTTCTTGGCCAGTGCCAATGCATAGGCACTTTGGGGAACTCAAGAGGAGTTGTTATATGCTGGGATTTGAGGAAAATTCTACCAATCCTTTGGATTTCATCCCTATCAACTCTCTCTTTGGTGGCCTCCTCCATTGAAACTAGGGAGATAATACTGGTTATAAATGTTTATGCTCCTACTGATATTGAGGGACAAACTTAGCTTTGGGAACATATCAACTATGTCTAAAAATGTCATTTGTACCTCCCCTGGATTGTTGCTGGTGATTTTAATGTGATCCTGTGCTTAGAGGAGAAAAGAGGTGGGCTGCCTCGGTTAGGCCCCTCCTCGGATTGTCTGCGGCACAATGCTGAAGTTCTGTGCCTTTCAGATGTTAAACCTTCAAATGGGATGTTCACGTGGAATAACAGAAGAATGGGTAATGCTGCCATTTCTAAATGGTTGGATAGATTTTTTATCTTGTTTTTGGCAGTCAAATGTTGTATCTCTTACCTTAGAAATCCTGGATTGGAGAGGGTCTGATCATTGGCCTATCAAGTTGTCCTCTAGATATATTGATGGACCCAAAAATCCCCCCTTCAAATTCCAATTGATGTGGCTCCGTGACTCATCTTTGCATGACTCCATTCAGCAGTGGTGGAGACAAGGGAGCCCAGCTTTTGGAACAACCATGTATTCTTTCTAGAAAAAGCTTCAGTATGTCAAAAGAAAGCTACAAATTTGGAACAAAAACAGCTTTGGTAACTTACATTGCATGAAGAAGCAGGCTTAAGATCGGCTTGATGAGAAAACTAGGCAAATAAGAGATTGTGGTTTCTCGAAGGAGCTCCATGAGGAGGAAGCTAAGGCTGTAATGAACTTAGCGGAATGGGAACTTTGGGAGGAAATATATTGGAAGTAGAAGGCCTGCATTGACTGGCTTCAGGTTGGGGATAAAAATAGTGCATTTTTTCATAATTCGGTTCAAGGAAGGTGAAACAACAACTTCATCTCCTCTTTGACTACTCAAGAAGGGGTGCGCCTTTCCTCTACCCATGATATCTCCAAGGAGGCTGTCCGGTTCTTCTCAAAACTTTTTGTAAGGGATCCTCCACCCGAAGAGCTGGCTGAAAATTTAGTTTTATCGTGCATACCTCCTCTGGTGTCTGCGGAGATGAATGATTTCCTCATGAGACCTATTAGTTTAACAGAGATCGAGGAGGTTGTTTTCACAATGAAAAGAGGAAAATCCCCAGGCCCAGATGGATTCCCTGCTAAATTCTTCCAGGACTTTTGGGATATCAGTAATCATGACTTGCTGAACGTGATTTAGGAATCTTTCTCTAACTAAGAGATGCTGAGAGCTTTGAATGCCACATTCCTGGTGCTTATTCCAAAGATAGAACAGGCTCATAAGCTTGATTTGTTTAGACCCATAGTACTCTACAATGTGATTTATAAAATCATTACCAAGCTCATTGCTCAGAGACTGAAAGGGTACCTTCCCAGGCTTATTTCTGAGGAGCAAGGGGGTTTTGTGGTAGGCAAATAGATTTTAGATGGTGTTGTGATTGCTACAGAAGCCATCCACTCCATGAGTACTTTACAAGAGCACGTTATGTTCATCAAGTTGGATCTTGCCAAAGCATATGACAGAGTTAGCTAGAGATTTCTTCACAGAGTCCTTTTGGCATTTGGTTTCTACCAGGGGTGGATTGATTGGGTGTTTAGTTGTGTTACTACGCCCTCCTTCTCGATCCTAATCAATGGGGCACCATCTGAGCTATTTGGTGCCATGAGAGGCCTTTGACAGGGAGACCCATTGTCACCATACTTGTTTATTATTCTGGCAGAGGGACTTGGGCGGCTTCTAAAATTTTAGGTTTCTCAAAATGCCCTACATGGGTGGAGATGGGGGAACAGGGTTGCTACTCTTACGCATCTGCAATTTGTAGATGATACCATCTTGGCGGGTAGAGCGTGAATACGAGAGGAAGAGTCTTTCTAGTCTACCCTTGATAGTTACTTGGCAGCTTCTGGGCAGAAAATCAATGACCATAAGTCCTCGATTTTATTCTTTAATACTCCTATCACTATTCAAAGAAGGATTGTTGCCATATTAAGGTTTCAGATTCATACCCTTCCTGTGATCTATCTTGGTATTCCTATTTTTGTGGGGAGGCAACCTAGGCTATTCTGGAAAAACATTCTTGACAAACTTAGCCAAGAAGTTGGCCACTAGACTCATAGGTGGCTCTCCACAGCGGGTAGAGTGATCCTCCTTCAATCGGTTATTCAAGCACTGCCCATTTACTGCTGTATGGTTCAGGCAGCCCCTGTCTATTTTTTGAAGGAGTTTGATGCTCTGTCTAGACAATTCCTCTGGAGTGGTAACTTACAAAACACAAAGTGGAGCCTCATCAACTGGGCCACGATTTGCTGGCCTAAGAAAGAAGGAGGTCTTGGATTGTGGTCTGCTACTCTTGCTAGTCAAGCCCTTGTGGCCAAGCTATCTTGGAGGTGGTGTTCTAGCCCCTCTTCTCTCAGGTAAGTACTTTGTTGGTGTTGACTCTCATGATATTCCTAAGCTCCCTCTCGAAAGGAGAGGTTCGATGGTTTGGAAAACTCTTAAGCTCGGGGCTCAGCTTGTGAAAAATAGCCTCTTCTGGGTTTGCCATAGTGGGAGGGAGGCCCTATTCTAGAGTGACTCTTGGGATGGGGCACCTCCCCTGTTATCCTCTCACCCACATTTATAGCAGCTTTGTGATGCTTTTCAATCAGCTAGATGGTTTACTATGGCACATTATAAAGAATTATTTGATATGGGGTCAACCTTTGGGTATAAGTGGAAAAGTTCCTCTATTTGGCTGCAAGGGGGCTCAATAAAGGAGAGAAGAGAATTATCTCAGCTTCTTGGCTCCAAAGGCTGTAGCTCCCTTCAGGGACGTGATGTTCTTGCTTGGGGGGGAGATGCCACTGGGTAGTATATTGTGGCTGTTGGTTATAAGGTCTTGGCTAAACACTTCTATAATGAAGGGCAGTTCCTATGGGGGAAGAGTATTTGGAACAGGGCTGCTTGGCCCAAGTGCAATTTTTTCTTATGGTTGCTTACTTATAATAGATGTCTAACCTGGGACAACTTGTGCAAGAGAGGTTTTCAAGGACCTTCTTTTTGCTTTCTATGTCACAGCAATGGGGAGACTGTCTCTCATCTTTTTTTCCAATGTCAGTATGCCATACAGATTTGGCATCTGTGGTGGATAGCCTCAAGGATTGCTTGCTGGCATGTTGGCTCCTTGGGTGAATTCTGTAGCTGGCTTGGGTAAGCTCCCTCTAATATTCCTTTGCTTCAAATGGCCTGGCAGATTGGGCCTTCTTTCATATTATGGAACCTATGGATTGAACGTAAAAGGAGAGTCTTTAGGAATGCCCAGTTGGAGGTGCGTGCTCTATGGAGTCTTATCACCATCGTGCTCCTGGAGACTTTGCAAGTAAAGGGCGAGTGGGATGTTGACTTGGACCCAGAGGTGGCTGGGCTTTGCTCACGCTTGGGGCTTGACCCAACCTTGACCCGCGTGCCTAAGGGCAGTTGCAGCTTGACGCCTGGCAGAAGACAAAGGATGTGGCCAGTGAACAGAGTTGGTCGCTGGAGTTCTCCTCTTGATGGGGTGATTAAAATCAATTTGGATGGCTCCACCCATGGGAACCCAGGAGAGGCTGGCATTGGGGGAGTCGGTCATGACAGTATGGGTAAAATTTAGTTTATTTTTTCAATTCACAAAGGGAATCACACTAACAACCTCATGGAAGCCATGGCTATCCTGGAGGTGGTCCATTACTGTTGTGTACAGGGGTGGAATAACATTATGTGCGAATCGGATTCATAGGTTGTGGTCAATCTACTGAATAGACGTGTCTCAGGGAAGATGGACTGGCAAATTCAGGTGGTTATTCAAAAAATCTTGCAATTAAGCACTTCTTTGCACTCGATTTCTTTCAAACACATTCCCCGTGAGTGGAATAAGGTTGCAGATTACTTGGCTAAGTGGGCCTCAGAGAATGGGCCTACATGGAATATTACTGAGTTACGGATGCTTCCTATGTCCTTATATCAGAAACTAGTCCAACTGGTGGACCAAGATAATGAATTGTAACTGCTGTTTTGGCTTTCTTAATAAATTTTTACCCCTCGCTTAGTTAAAAAAAAATAGGTCAGATGAATCTCTAGAAGGTCTAGTTCCCTTGATGCACTCTTTGAAGTACTTTTCTACTTATCAACTTTGCATGAAAAAGGGTTAACAAGAAAAATTAAAAAAAATAAAAAGGTGATGCACCAATAATAATTTTCCTCCTATTGACTAAAATTATACTAATTAGAGCAAATCAAAGCCTCTTTCACACATAACTCACAACTCAAGATAAATTGTTATGTCAATGTTTTATATGCTAGGTTCAAGAGCTATATTGATTTTTAGGAGGGATAATGAATGAGCCTTTGTATAATTCAGTCACAAACCTATTTCAAAACTCTCATACTCTAATAAGTAACACTAACAAAGACCTACAATAATTACTCTTCTGGATACTTGGTGGACAATCAACATGCTAGAAAATACTATCTTTTACTAGACAAGATCAACAAGATTTGAATCCAAACTCAATTATGCATAATTTAAGTAGGAAAATTCACTTTTTTATTTCTTAAAGATACATTCAAATACAAAATTAGCTAGGTTTTCACCACTAACCAATGGAGGATGCTCAAAAGAGCCCAAAAGTCATTACTTATAGAATTTGAGAGAGGAACGAGGAAAAGGAAGTCCAAAAGTCACTTGAACACTTGTCATTCTAAGAGAAGAGGTTAAAATTTAATTATAAGAATATGTGAAACTAACCATGAAATTTAAAAAAGTGCAAGTGTTAATTCAAGGTATGAAACTCTTGAAATGTGGCATGAAATTCCTTGTGTTAGCTCAAAACATTGCCTTCATCATCTAGCTCTATTGGAATATCCTAAAACTAAATATGGATAGGTAAAATGATTTTAATTATAGGGATGGGTTTAATACATGATTATCCATGTATTTTTTGCATTACTAATCACTTGGATTATTCTCAAAGTGAGCAATCACTACTTGCAATCAAAGAAACTCCTCTTTCACACACTCTGCACACTTAGCTTCCAAAATGGATTAAATTTCTCATTAAAGTAAATAAAATGGAGTTAATTACATGTTTTAATTCCATAAATGGCCTTATATTCATTAGGCACACCTTAAAATTAGATTACTTAAAGTTTTTGCTAAGCACGATATATACTGAGAGGGGGGGTGAATCAGTATATCATATATCTTATAAATATTTTCTTTAACCAAATTCCACTTAATCAAACATTAAAGATATGCAATAAAACTCAAACAATAAACACCACACAAGATAGAGAGAGACACTAGATATAACGTGGAAACCCAATGTGGGAAAAACCATGGAGAACAATCTCAAGTATATGAATGAGCACCAACCCAAATAATATTCGTAATCCAAGCTTGTAGGAGCACCATACCCCTTTGCTGAGCACTAACCCAACTGCCATTCATGAGCACCAACCCACAGGAGCACCAACCCCTTTGCTGAACACCAACCTAGCAACAATTCATGAGCACTAACCCACAAGAGCACCAACCCCTTTATCGAGCACCAACCTAACAACAATTTGTGAGCACCAACCCACAAGAGCACTAAGCCCTTTGCTGAGCACCAAACCTACAAACATTCATGAGCACCAACCCATAGGATCACCAACCCCTTTGTCGAGCACCAACCCAACAACAATTCATGAGAACCAACCCATAGGAGCACCAACCCCTTTGTGTATACCACACACCTATCTCTCAATGTTGCTATCTCAACAAATGATAGATCAATACAACATCTCTTTTCTCTCTCTCACCTTTGCTCTTCTAAGCTAGATATAAAAAATACAAATCATATTCATCTCTCATAATTGCTCTTCTAAGCTAGATATTACAATATCAAATCAACCTCTATCTCTCATATTACAACTAGCTTCTCAAGCCTTTCTTTATAGCTTTCCAAATGACCTTTGGCCTTCCCCCTTTGTGACCCTTCAATCCTCATAGAAAATGGCACCAAACTTATATGACCCTTCATATTCAAGCCTTTGAAAAGTCATGTGGTGACCATTCATGACAAAAAACATCCTTTCCACTTTTGTCCTTATCTTTGGTGACTTTTCGTATTCCTCAAAGTGTCCTTCATGAGAAATTGCACCCTTATTCTTTTGTCTTCACTTGGTGACTCTTGGTATTCCCCAAGATGACTCTTCATGGGAAAATGCATCCCATCCTTCTTTTGTCTTTACCCCATGGCTCTTCAACTTCTTCATGGGCCCTTCTTTTGTCTCATATGCAACCAAAAATATATTTGTTAATATTAAATAAATATTAACTCACATTAGCCAAGATATGTTTATTACAAACAACATTAAATGCAATGGGGCCTTTATCACCAATAATACTAGACCTTTGAAATTAATGACAATATTTACAACAATCTCCCCCTTTGTCATTGATGGAAACCTCAATCCTGAAATTGCCACATTCTATCACCTGCACATACCGTCATCTAAAAACATACAGTAACTCCCCCTTACTGTAGCAACTTGTACCTATTCCCTGTACCTATTTTTGCACCTGTACCTGTACCTATTATTCTCCCCCTTTGACATCAATGTAAAAGGGCCTACCTAGAGCTAACACTTAGCTCCCCCTAACTTGATGCTAAACATCAATGGCAGGAAGTAATAGAAATTACTCCTAACTCCTCTCGCTGATCTTTGAATGTATCCTTTGATCATGCCTTTGAGAAGATATTTGACAATACATACACATTATTCCCTATCCTTTAAGCATCTGCAATCAACTCATTTCAATCTTTTCTTCTAATCTCATAACCTTCTTTATGAAACTTTAATGTATATCCTTGATCACATATTTGACTAATACTCAATAGATTATGCTTAAGACCTTTTACATATAAAACATTCTTAGTCTTAGTTCTACCATAATCCAAACTCAAAGTACCTTTTTTGGCTATCTTGGTAGTGGTTTAATCTCTAAATCTCACTATACCACCATTGATCTTCTTTAGAGTAATGAACTTACTTTTATCTCTTATCATATGCCTCGAACATCTGCTATCAATTAACCATGGCTGATCTTTACCTCTTACATGCAGGACTGTCTGAACCATCATAGAATCTTCATGTTGTTTCTTCTGCCATGAACATGTCTAAACCTTCTTCTTGATGAATGGTGCTTTGAAACTATGATCTTTTTTTACTGAATCGAACACGCTTCTATAATACTGAGCTGTGTCTGAAATTGTTGCACTTGTAGCATACTATGGTATCTTCATTAAAGCTTGATAGAGGAGCAAAAGAGTTATGGCTTCTGCTTGACTCTACTTGACTTTTCTTCTCCTTATTTTTAAAATTGTTATCTCTTTTTCTACATTCTAATTTCTTATGACCATATCCATTACAATAAAAATAATATCCATAAAAATAAGACATGTTTGTATATCTCTGACCTGATTGCCTTTTGTAGCTTTGTTCCTTCCAGCCTTCTCTGTTTGGAATGTCCTCTGTATTATTCACTTCTCCCCTTTTTGTTTCCTCTTGTGTAAGAGCTTCATCATAGCTCTTTTTCTTTTCAAAACTGATCCCTATCTTATTTGAATATGCTTTTTGACTTTCCAATATCTTATTCAGCATGTTAGTGATATCTTCAAATTTTGAATCACTGACTACTTTATCATTGACTACTTTCTTAATATCTTCTTTTAAAGAGGAAATTTCAATAACATACCTTTCACAATATTTTCTTGCTATTTCCAACTATGTTTTGAGGTCTTCTTCATTCTTCTTGGCTTCTTCAAAGTGTGCTTGTAGATCTTAAATCATTTCCTTTGACTCTTGTTTATTTTTCTCAATCTGGAGCTTTAATCTTTGATTCTTCTTTTGAACAGCTTCTAACTCTTCTAAGGCACAAATGATCTCTCCTTTCATATTCACTTTAGCTTCCTCCTCTTCTTATTCTTGATCATCTTCATGTATGGACATGAATATAATCTCTTCTTCTTCTGAATCGCTAACTCCACTATCTTTGCCTGAGCTAGGATCCTTATAATACAGGCTTTTCTTCTCGAATCCTTTCTTAGATTTGCCTTTGAAATTCTTCTTGTATGTAGGCTTTTCTTCTTCATCATCATTAACTTTATCTGGGCATCTAGCTAAAAAATGTCTAATCTTTCCATAATTAAAACATTTAAAAGGTAATTTTCCTTGATATTTATCTATTCTTCTTTTCGGCTTGTGAATGAAAAGTGCTCCATTGTCATCTTCATCATCACTGGAACTATCACTAGATTCTTAAATTTTAGCTTTCTCCTTCTTTGATGTCTTGAATATTTCTTCTCTCTTTGAGGGTTTATCTTGTTTTTTCTGCATCTCATATGCCATGAGAATACCATGAAGCTCATCCATCTTTAGCTTGGCTAAATTGTTCATCTCCTCAATTGTCGAAACCTTTGCATCATATCTCATTGGTAGATATCTCAAAACTTTTTGCACCATCATTGACTCATCCAATGTTTCTCCAAGAACTTGAATCTTATTTATGATTTGATCAACTTGCAAAAGATAACTTGCTATATCTTCTTCTTCTTCCATCTTCAAACTTTCAAACTACCTTCTAAAAGTCTGTAATTTAGCTTGCTGAACCTTTCCATCACCTTTGTAAATATTCTCAAGTTTTACCCAAGTTTCATGAGCAGATTTACATTGCGTAACTTTAACAAATTTAGATTCACATAAACCACATAAAATAGCATTTAAAGCTTTAACATTACATTCACTTGCCTTCTTTTCTGCTAGAGTAATTGCAAATGTCTGTGGCTCTTCATATTCCTCCACCACTGCTTTCCATATGTTGAATCCAAGGGCCATCAAATAAACCTTCACTCTCATGCTCCAAAAATCATAATTCCTCCCATCAAACAAAGGTGCCTTATTTGTAGAAAATCCTTCTTGTGACCTAGCCATCGTGCTTTCCCGATCTACCTTCAAGCTGTAAAACTTTTCAAAAAGGAACCTACTCTAATACCAATTGTTAAGCATGAGATATACTGAGGGGGGGGTGAATCATTATATCATATATCTTATAAATCTTTTCTTTATCCAAATTCCACTTAATCAAACATTCAAGATATGCAATAAAACTTAAACCATAAACACCACATAAGATAGAGAGAGACACCAGATATAACATGGAAACCCAATGTAGGAAAAAACACGGAGAACAATCTCAAGTATATGAATGAGCACCAACCCAAACAATATTCACAATCCAAGCTTGCAGGAGCACCATACCCCTTTGCCAAGCACTAACCTAGCTACTATTCGTGAGCACCAACCCACAGGAGCACCAAACCCTTTGCCAAGAACCAACCCGATAATAATTCATGAGCACCAACCCATAAGAGCACCAACCCCTTTGCCGAGCACCAACCCAACAATAATTCATGAGCACCAACCCACAGCAGCACCAACCCCTTTGCCAAGCACCAACCCACAGGAGCACTAACCCATTTGTGTATACCACACACCTATCTCTCAATGTTGCTATCTCAACAAATGATAGATCAATACAACATCTCTTTCCTCTCTCTCACATTTTCTCTTCTAAGCTATATATAATAAATAAAAATCATATTCATCTCTCATAATTGCTCTTCTAAGCTAGATATTACAATATCAAATCAACCTCTATCTCTTACATTGCAAATGGCTTCTCAAGCCTTTATTTATAGCTTTCTAAATGACCTTTGGCCTTCCCCCTTTGTGACCCTTCAATCCTCATGGAAAATGGCACCAAAATTGTATGACCCTTTATATTCAAGCCTTTGAAAAGTCATGTGGTGACCCTTCATGACCAAAAACGTTCTTCCCACTTTTGTCCTGATCTTTGGTGACTTTTTGTATTCCTCAAAGTGTCCCTTCATGAGAAATTGTGCCCTTAATATTTTGTCTTCACTTGGTGACTCTTGGCATTCCCCAAGATGACTCTTCATGGGAAAATGCATCCCGTCCTTCTTTTGTCTTTACCCCATGGCTCTTCGACTTCTTCATGGGCCCTTCTTTTGTCTCATATGCAACCAAAAATATATTCGTTAGTATTAAATAAATATTAACTCACATTAGCCAATATATGTTTATTACAAACAACATTAAATACAATGGGGCCTTTATCACCAATAATACTAGACCTTTGACATCAATGACAATATTTCCAATAGTTTTCCACCCTTTTCACTAGCTTGGTCACTATGACAATTTGATTAGTTGAGATAGAGATGCTACTAATAACATTTAGGATAATTATTGTAGTATGATACGATTATATTGAGTTATAATAGGTCATAATAGCACTCCCAAAGTTTATTTATCCTATTTAAAGTTTTTAAAACCTACATAATTCACAAAATACTCAAAGAAATCCATTTTATACCATGTTCATATAGGTAGGGTAGAAAAAAATTGATGATGAGGATCCATAAAGAGTATTATATAATATACAACAAATTTCATGGTCATTTAATCCCATTTTTATATCTCTCCATGTTTTTTTCTCAGTCAATTCTTTATCTAGGGTTTAGCAAGGATTTTAGGTCACTTATGCTCTTAAGATTTGTTCATAAAGATGGGATGTTGTAACTACAAAAAAATTTCACTAAAAAAATTTTAAATACATATTTAAACCTCTCTAAAATCCCTTATACTTACATTAAAAGCCTTAGATAAGATAAAATCACTCAAAGTTAGCCTATCAAGTTTTGACCTTCATTTCTTGTAGGCTTGAATTGGCTCTAAGCCTCAAAAAGGATCCTTTATTATTTATCTACAAAAATTATAATTTAAAACCTCTATTTTACCTCAAAAAAATTATCCAATAAGATATAATTCCCAAATTTATCTGGAAATTACATTGACCTCTCATTTGGGCTTTAGGCCAAAACCCTACCTAGCAGGGCTATCTACAAACCTAATGATTTAGACCATTATGTCAAATATATCCCTAATATAAATGATTTATAATATTATAATAGGTGTAACTAAACTTTCAAAACCTTCTCATAATTTACCTTTAACTTCTAGTTCACCATTTCACCTTCCTTCTTCAAAAAATGTAGGTTTTGTTCACGAGGGAGTATCCTTTGTCTGAGACAAAACAAAGGGCACTTACCCTATTTTACTAGACAAAAAAAAATTTGGAATGTATTTTAAAAGATGTGAGGATATTATACACAAAAATTTATCTTCTTGTCATGTCATTTAACCCTCCATCCCTTGCAAAAACCAAAATAGACCCTAGTTGAGATAGACTATGAGTAGGGTTTGGAAAGTAGACTGTGTATTGCATCAATAGAGTCCTTTATTATGCATAATTTTAATTGGTGAGATAATTTTTAGGGTATAAACATAATTTTTAATATGGTATATAAATTTTCATTAGTATAACTTACTACATACCCTTCACACTCTTTGCTTAGTCAAAACTGAGTTCCATCTCTTGATTGTAACCTTGCTTTGAAGGGGGTACCTGTAGGTTACTTTTCATGTTTTGAGATTTATAAAAAAAATTGATCACCTTATATACTCTTATGATCATTATATTATTATTTTTTCCCGTTTAAAATATTTTTTATGATTTGGTAGCACTCACAACTTCAAACCTGCTTATTGTTTGTCCTCGTCAAACATAGTCAATTATGTTGGAAGTAGTAAAACCTTGTACATAAATATTCCTTGTTTGATAGGTTATACATAATTTTTGGGTCTCATGGACCATTTTTAATCATTACCCATCATAAAACGTTAAATACTCCATGTTTTATCCTTTTTTATAGATGATGCTCTCCTACAGTCAGTTGTAGGTGTGCATTTTGCATGATAGGACACATGTAGGTGTGTATTAGACTTAAAAAACTACATGTAAACATTATTATAATGACCCTCATGTTCATTTATATACCTTTAAATCAATAATTCCATTTCAAACATGATATTATGCCTTATTTTACCTTTAGGATGTCAATGGTCACTTAAAGTTTAAATCATATAGTGTCCATGGAGAAACTCAGTGCTTAAATGGGAAACTTTGAGGTCCCCAACAATCACCTTTCACTAATATTATTTGCTTCATATTTGGGATATATCTTATCCTTCATATATTCTATAAGATATGGTCATTTATATGTATCATAAATCTTTTTAACCTTGTTATAGGATATCCATAAAATGGCTTGGACCTTTGTTTTCACTTTTTAGGGAAAATGTCCTTGAAATCAATCATCTTATGTTTGAAGGTTATCCATACTTCCATTTTCCCATTAAAAACTCCAATAAGGTCTAATATGATCAAATAATATATTAAAACTCTAAATAAGGCTTTTCCTTGTTCCAATTTCCCCATACAAGGACATTCATAGCTCTGTGATGCCACTTGTAGGTGGGTATTTTCACATATAGGCAATAAATGAAACTTGGGTAGTATGCAATACACACACACACACACACACACACACACACACACACACACACACACACACACACACACACACACACACACACACACACACACACACACACACACACACACACACACACACACACACACACACACACACACACACACACACACACACATATGTTCATGATAAATTATATTACCTTATCAATATTTCCAATGTACTCTTATCACTCTATAAGATTTAAACACTTATAAAAGCTCCCATATCAACATGATGTCATCAAAGAGATACTCATATAAATGCATTTAAGTTATATGTATGCATTGGATAGAATTAGATAAATTTTTGTAGATTAATGGTATCATGACCAAACTTAAACTCATTTACAATCCATAAAATGTATTTTTGTCACTATGGCATCTTAATACAACTCTCAAAACATTCATTCTAATTTGATATCTTCTTGCAAACACTTGTAATAAAGTAGGTATGGATAGCTAGATACTAGTTGGTGTGGTACATGAGCTTGTAACCAACATTTAATTTTTATCAAAAATTAAAATTAATGCTTTAACACTCTTTATTAATTGAATAAATTGATACACCTTCATTAAAATTCCATGAACAAGCTAGGTAAGTCTCATACATGTGACTACAAGTGTGAGTGAGTGGAGAGTTGATTATGAGAATGTTAAGACTGAATATTTGATTAAATCATTGTGTGATAAAACCAAAAATTAAAGGATGTGATAATATGTCCTTGAGACATGGGAAACATCACATTCCATTTAAATAAAACCTCTACAAATAACAAAACATTTTGCAAACAAGGAAAACTTTGACTAAGACCTCACATGGTGACACCTTCCTGCATCATGAGATGAGTTGCCTATCAAAACACCATGAAAAATTAAACCAAAAATTAATATAATTATATAATAAAACTAACATTATCTAGATTCAACATCACCAACTAGATTGTATGGACCTGTCTAAACTAGAGTAAAACCTATAGGGTGCAAGAAATAGTGAGTATAAAAATATAGTCAACTTGTTAGAGATGGTTAATAAATCATGGTTGACAAATCATTAAAATATTTATATTTAAATTAATCTCTCTAAGTTTAATACCACCTCCCAAAGGTGTTTAACCTATAAGTTCTCCAACTATCTATACCAAGCATAAACCTATTGACCACTTATGTGTGTCTAGAAGGGTGAAAAAGGATCAAAATAGTTTTGGACCTTTTATTGAAATTTTATATCATTTAAAAATTTTATATGAGTTTGAGGAAGATGAATAGACATTCCATGACTGTTTCCCATGTGTCACCCTCCCTCATGGGTCGTTTAAGTGCCAAAGTCCTCATTTTTTAATTAGTTTCTTGATTTTTAGTTAGATAACCTACAAGATTCAGATGGGACTAACATTATTGATATGGAATATAACTTATTATACATTGTAAAGGAAATTAAGACACTTGGACACCTTAAAAATGATTCCACTTTCATTTATGACCCCTAAATGGCTATTAAGTGACTCAAAATGACACATAAACTAATTAGACCATGACCAAGGATAAATTGACATTAAATTACATTAAAATACTTATAATACACCATATGACATAATATTAGACCCCTAAAACATATAAAAATTAATTTTTTACCTATAGGGGTCCTAATTTGACCTACATGGTCAAATTTGATCAATAGGAAAATGGGTGTACACCTAGTTTTGATTCTAGGCCACAATATTCTAATTTTCATATAGAACTAGGCTAAAGGCCTAAAAAATAGGACCAAGTTTAAGTGGGGCCAACTATTATGACTTAGATTTCAAATTTTTATCCACATTGATAGCCTCAATGTAATCCAAATGTAATTTACCAACATTGGCATATCTATAGTGAAAGATAATAGTCATAGGGTCTAGGTAGTTTTATACATTTCAATGGCGAACACATTATCAGGTTGATACATGACTTCTATTTCATTTTAAATATTTTAGAATCTAAAATTGAAGGTGTGTATTAGTTAATTTTATTCTCTTATCATGCTTGCAAATTATTACTATACAACACTTACATTGGTGACTTGCCAAAAATATGCTAAAAAGGTGTTTTGAAATTCATCCCAAGATGTGATTGAACCTATTAAGATATTAATAAACTAGTCATAGGTATTGTCTTGAAATTTAACTGGAAAGAGTCTACATGCCACATCTTTTTGTACTACATTCAATATCCCCAAAGTAGTTTTAAATGCCTTTATATGTTATTTAGTAGTCATACCTCTTAAGGGAGAAAAGGAAGGAAGATACTTTTTAGTATTTATAGGCAAATCATGCAAATATGTAATGGAATTAATAGTAGAATAAGTTAGATAGGTTGGGACTTTAGGTTTGGATGAAGATAGGGTCATCTATTTGGATAATATGATTGAGCACGAGGTCTTCTCAAGACACCTTTAACTCACTTAACTTTTCTATGGATTTGTAAAGGTGGGTATGATAATTAAGTGTTTGGGGTATAACTTGTTAATATTTTGAATATATCCAATTCAACTCAAGTGATTATTTTCAAATAAATAGAGGTAGAGGTTTAGGCCCTCCTTATATTGATAATTCAATTTTCTATTGATTGCATATAACAAACAAGATAAATAAATAAAATTTAAATGAAAGGGCATCGAGTTAAAATCAAATAAACAAATGGAAGTTCAATAGACCACAATGTCAAAAGTTCAAGCACTCCTTGTAATGACAATTTAATTCCTATTGATGTGGATTTTATGCACACCAGGGGACCTTATGAGGTTTCCTCTAACATTTTAGGCTTAGTGAAATAAATTCACTCCAAGGCAAAAGTTGTGAGGAATTGGGTTTTATAGACAACCTATTGGTAGAATTTTGGTGAGTGGAGCAATTGTTTACCATGAATTGTTTGGTTATGGATGTGAATATAAATCTACTTGATATGGGTGGATAGATGATGGATCTAACCTAAGGTCATTATAACCAAATGAAACTCAAAAATAAGGAAAGGTAGGGAAAAAAATAAGGCATGTGGACTGAACAAGATGAAACATTTATAAGGTGGATCTTAAACTAGGGGGTAGACAAGTAATATATAACCAATGTTTATTGTAAGTTATATAACCACACAATTAATCAAACACAATTAAAATTCTAAGTAAACAAAAATACAATAAACTTTAGCATATATAATGAAAGATTTTTGTTGATGTGAGATTGTGATTTTTCATCTATAAAGGGAGATTATGATTAATACACTAAAGGTATTAAAATTACTAATAGAATAATATGAATAATTGTATTTAAAATAAAAATCATGCACAACCAAGATACTAGAATGACATAACTTATTACAATATTCATAGATTTGGAGAAGAATCAAATTTGAACATCAAGACCAATTACAGAACAATCCATAGAATTTCATATTAATCTTAATGATAAAATCATCCTCCCTTTGGAATAGGGAGGATATATATATATATATATATATATATATATATATATATATATATATATATATATATATATATATATATATATATATACAGAACAATCCATATAATTTCTTATTAATCTTAATAGATAAAATCATCCTCCCTTTGGAATAGGGAGGATGTGTGTGTGTGTGTGTGTGTGTGTGTGTGTGTGTGTGTGTGTGTGTGTGTTTTGGGAAGGTCATCTCCCACTTGGAGATAAATAGTTGCACTATACCTGTACCTGTACTTCGTCTAATCTGTTTCCTAGTTTGTATCCCTCTTCAAGCTCAATCCTGAAGACAACCCACCACACATCCCATGGTGTACCTCCTGTCATCCGAGTACCCTGCCACATCTAAACCTACAAAACCATGTAGTGAAGTCCTAACCCTACATAACATGAATCCCTACTGCTGGTCCCTCTCAAATACCTGAGAACCCACTTCCCTGAATTGGCTCCTAACTCTCTGACAGCTCCCACTGCATGGGAATACTTAGGTCTATACCAGACCTCATGTGATTTCAGACACTGTACCTGTCCAGCCCTTAGTGTGCTCCGGCTCTGCATCTTGAACCTTGCCAACACCTGATTCACATCAGGTTCCACTAGAGAAAAAATCAACCTGTGATCTCCATGTCTCCCATGTCAAAGAATTTCACTGCTCCAAACTCTTCATGACATGCCACTGAACTAACCTTACCCTTAGCTCAGCAAAACCCTATATGTACAATCCTACTAGCAAAACATACCATCTACATATAGCAATAGAATGATGTTGCAATCATCATCCCCTTGGTAAGACAAACCACAGTAGTTACCTTGCATTGACTGAAGCCATGCTTCATCCTCCACCTGTCAAAACCTGTACCACTATCCTGCAGCTCCTCAAGACCATATACCTGGTCTTCCGTCTCACGTGTCCGTTCACTCAATTCTTCAACTAAGGAATCCATTCGTATCTGTGCTTTCGCACTAGCTGGCAACCCTACCAAAACTCCCATTTGGTTCTGCAATATCTCCATGCCATGCTCCCACCTGTTTCTTGGATCTTTCCTACTCTACAATTAGCAACAAGTATAAAGAAGAGGAACAATGAATTTGAGGGCCTACTTACGTCTTCAGTCCTCCGTATGGGTGTTTGAGACTCCTTGACAGCGTGCTGTCCACCCAAAATCCGTTACAGTGACCGACCTCGGTCATTCCACAGTCTGCATTCGACCGACATCGGTTCCCATGTGTCTGTCCCTGACTACCAACCCTGCCGATGTCGGTGTCCCTGTTGCCAACGTCGGTCCTCCTGACCAACGTCGATCTTACCTACTGCCCGACATCACCAGCTTCGGTCTACACATGACTGACATTGGTACCTATCTGTTTGATGCCAGTTCCTATTGACCGACATCAGTACTTGTGTTCACCTGTGAGTGATGACTTTTTACCCGCGAGCTCCTTTGAATCAAACCCCATGTCCAAACTACCCTGCTTAGAAGTATCCAGCACCATCCACTAGTTTCTATCTGCCATCTCCTTCATAAACACCAAGGCTTTCCAGTTCTTAAGCCTATCACATATATCTATCTTTCGATTAGGAACATGCATCTCCTTCCTGCTCATGTGACCAAGCCTACGAAGCCACGTCTCCGCAACAAAAGAATAATTAGTAATATAAACAAGTAGATAAAGAGTACCTATTTTCTTACCACCAGCTAATTCAAGTGCATCCGCTGTGAGAGTTCTTGTGCATCTCTCATCACCCAATCTTTCTGAATAAATTAGCCATATCTCCAAACCTGGGACATGCATGACCTTCATCAACACCTGTGTGTTGGCCGCCTGCAATTTCAGCTTCACTTCCCCTTTGCCAATTCTTTGGCAAGGCTCACCAGCTCCTCTACCTGGGGCTGCATGAAAAGAGGCAACTGAATCTTTTATCCAAGACTCAACTTTATCCAAGAAACCTCCCAGAGCATCCTGTGCAACAACACCTACTACATCTGCTTCTTCAGTTTCTTCATGCTGATCTGCTACCAACCAACAATAATCTTTTACCTGCTCTTTCTTTCCATGGGACCATAAGTGACCATCTGTACTTTTCAACTCCTCCATTCTTAGCTTACTTTCATCTACCATTGCTCTACTTCCACTCAATCAGAAACCCCTGAGAGTGACCTGTAACCAAACACAAACCTGCTCCCTGCAACCTGTCTCTGATACCACTTGTCAGGAACATGAAACACCAAAAGCATACAGTTGATTACCAAACCAAGCAACTTAATATGTAGAAATTAACAAGAATCACAAGTAACTAGAATTTAGAATAACACATGATATGAGAGACAATACACAACTTGTATTAATACTCATACAAAAAAGAATACAGTAAAGAAGATGCCACTTCTTCTCCACCACCTCTTCAGAGGCTTCCCACACCTCAAGTGAACAATACTTCTCTCCTCAAATCTCTCTCTCTCTTAGGTCCCAACACCCAACTCAAACACAGAGTTGGTGTTCACCTCCAGTGCTCCACACACACCACAAGTGCTCCACGCACTCCACAAGTACTCAACATACTTCAAGTAGATCTCCCATGAACCTGAAATAACCTACACATCAACAGACCATACTTATGGAAGGAACTCCCTTGCCTTCCTCTTTGCTCTATTTGAGTACACACCTATACTCCAAGTAGATCCTACCTAATTCTGCTCCCTGTTGTGTTGCTATCCTATCTGATCTTGCACACCTACAAATCAACCTGGTTCTGCACACCTGTGAACCTTGACCTTGCACACACATACACCTATAGATCAACGATCTTACTTACCATGCAGATCTCCTATAAAGGCCATGCACACCTAATGACCAAGATCATACATACATGAAGAACCCTACTGATTCTCCAATCTAGCACCTACACACCTGGTACTATGGCACTAGGAGGAACACACCATAGCTCTACCTCACACATAGAAGGAGCATATAATATTGCTCTCTTACTCTCTAGCACAAGTTTAAAATACAACCATGAGTCTATTATATAGATCTCATCCAAACAATAATTAGACATCTAATTACAATAATTAGATCTGCAGCTCTCAGTCTAAAAATAGCTCTCATCATGCAAACACTTGGTTCGTTAGCTAACTGCCCGTAACATCCGCAGTCTAAACCACACAGGTGACCGATGTCGGTCCCTGTCTGCCTGGGGGTGACCAACGTCGGCCGATCCCTGACCGACGTTGGCCGATCCCTGACCGACATCGGTTGCTTCTCTTCATTATCCTGCCGATGTCGGCTGATTAGACCGACGCCGGTTGCTCTGACACTCAGCAACCTTCAGCAACCCCTCCAATGGCCTTCTCCATGTCTGCATCAGTGAAGCTTTTAGCTCCACAACCTAACAATATATATATATATATATATATATATATATATATATATATATATATATATATATATATATATATATATATATATATATATATATATATATATATTTATAGAACAATCCATATAATTTCTTATTAATCTTAATAGATAAAATCATCCTCCCTTTGGAATAGGGAGGGTGTGTGTGTGTGTGTGTGTTTTGGGAAGGGTTGTCTCATCCTCCAAGTGAATTTTATTTTTAAATATCCAAAATATGAAATGTGTGTCAAAATCATGCATATCATGCATGTAAAAAATTATTTACCCAGAATATAATTCCTAGACTAAAATACTATATATATATATATATATATATATATATATATATATATATATATATATATATATATATATATACAGAAAAATCCATATAATTTCTTATTAATCTTAATAGATAAAATCATCTTCCCTTTGGAATAGGGAGGATGTGTGTGTGTGTGTGTGTGTGTGTGTGTGTGTGTGTGTGTGTGTGTGTGTGTGTTTTGGGAAGGGTTGTCTCATCCTCCAAGTGAAGTTTATTTTTAAATATCCAAAATATGAAATGTGTGTCAAAATCATGCATATCATGCATGTAAAAAATTATTTACCCAGAATATAATTCCTAGCCTAAAATACTATATATATATATATATATATATATATATATATATATATATATATATATATATATATATATATATATATCTGTGTGTTTGTGTGTGACAAATAAATTAAGAAAAAATAGTTCCAAATTAATTAAAACTTGCAAATACATGTTTATATTTAAATTAATAATTATGTGTCACTACTAATAGAGGAAAAAGATTGAGTGATAATTATTGAAATAGAAATAGATGATATAGTTACTTGGGGAATCAAAATTGGCCCTGTTAGAGTATGCATGATTGCATATATATAAATTTTGGGACCCAAAGATGATGTGGAAGCACTTGTAATTTGTTTCATGTTGGGTTATAATCATGACACTCCTTCTATAGCTATTAGTTTTTCAAATAGAACATGGGTTGTCTCAAACTCCTTATAACAATATCAAAATTAAGAAGGGCAAGTTTGAATATTTTGATGCCCTCCACCATCAACCTTTTGTAGTCTACTTTCGAACTCTTAAACTTAAATCCAAGGGATTAAACCTTTGTTAATCTATCCTTAGAAAAATTGATATGATACAAAATCTCATCATTATTTTTGTATCTATTTCCTTCAACTTCCTCCTTAAAGTTATTTGCTACTATTTTAAGAAGTGTCTCAAAATTTAGATAGTTGACTAATTATACAATATATATAATCACATTAGTGACCCTCATGTCTCTCAAAAATTTTAAGGCTTCATTTTAATGGATTCCAAAATGTCCCATTAAAGCCTTCATCTATGTATTCCAATTAAGTGAAACATCCCTTTTGACAATTACATAATTAAGGGCCCATGCATCATTTTAGATGGACAATAGGTTTAGATGATTGAGTGCACTACTTCTTAAACATTAAACCAAAAAGGTAAGAATTTTCTCATATTATTTAATTTGGTTCCAAATTATAAGCACTTTATTTTATCAGATTGGCTTTCTCCTCTAGAGAGTCAAATGTTATTCAAAATATTATACAGCCTAGTGGCTACACTATGTACATTATCTATAATTTCCTGAGGGGCATGAATAATCTATATTTTTTTTGCATCCTCCTTAATTTTTTACATTTATTTCATTTCTTATCCATCTAAATCTAAAAAATCATGTAAATCTTTTGTATATTATATTGGGTTAGTTGGATTCTTCTTGACCTTTTTGGCTAAGGGAAATAAATTTTCCCTTTGTTCAAACTCTATTTATTTATTTATTTATTGGTATTTATGTTTACCACCTTCCTCTTCTTCACCCTTTATATGATGCCACTCTATTTATCAAAATAGGTGGAGACTATAGGTAATTCTATAATAACTAAATTTGGTCTCTCATCCCTTCTGTTTCTAACTATTTTTGCTTTTCCACATTCAAAAGATGAAAGAAACTAAGTAATGGTCAAGGGTTAGATGATACCCAGATGAGGTCTGCGCATCATATCCAGATGACGTAGGGACTCCTCTTTGGCTATGGAGGATGACACCTATAGAAGAAAGAGACTCAAATGCAGAGATTGTTAGATAGAGATAAGGTGGACTGCCAAGCAAAGCCCGGTCCCAGAAGCGCAAAGACTTTTTTGAGGGATGACAGTCCACTTTTGATAAAAGAGAATGTTGCTAGAAAGAGAAATGGTGAAAGACTGAATAAAAGAAATAAAGATAGAGCATACCTGTATCTTGTTGTTGGTCTTCCACAGTCATCGACATCAGTTAGTCTACCAGCGTCGGTTAGTCAAAGTTGCCAATGTCGGTTAGTCTGCCAACGTCGGTGGGGGCAGTAGTCTTTGGATGGGTCTCAAAGAAAATCTGTGGTTGACAGAGGGACTCTGTGGGCTTAATGGGTCTGTGCAAGGATGCAAGATAGTGGACAGGGTCAGATGGAGAGGACAGGTTGTCAAAAGGTGTAAGGGTATGGGAAAAGGCCTCTCAGCGTCTCTAGGGAAAAAGTCAGGTCTAGTCTGGTTGATAATACTTAGAAGTAATGAAAAGAAGCTAATTTCTTATACATTCTAAATTACTAAAATGATAAAAAAGGGTAGAAGAATACTTACCTCCTGCTTGGTGCAGAGACAGAGGTGTTTTAGACGCTTGTCCCTGTTGTGCCTATAGCCAGAAGAGCGGTGGTTGAAGTCTGATGGTTGATTTTAGAGAGTAACTATTGATGTCTAGGTTTGAGAGCCAAGAGAGGAAGAGAGGTCAAATTTTGGTTCTGTGATTCAGGAAGGAGCGAGGGAGGATTCAGCAGAGATCGGAGAGGGGTCCCAAATTTGCCTTTGGGCTTGTCTTAAGAAACCGACGTCGGTGATCCCGCTGGTGTCGGCCGACTGGTAACCAACATCAATAGCTAGAAGAGTGGAAAAAAGGCTATTTTAAGCCTTTTGTCTATTCTTCCAACTACTGATTACAACTGCTATTGAAAAATGGTCCCAAGGCGGATTAAATGAGCACGAGAGGTTAGTGGGAGGGATGAAATGGGGTTTAAGTAATTAAGATTTGGCATGGGGTAATGTGTCAAGGGGGTTATTAATTTAAAATAGTTAATTTATTTTAAATTAATAAGTGTGTGGGTTAGGAATGTTTAGGGGGTGGACCAAGGAGACCAAGGGGGAGGATGACCAAGGGATAGACACGATTTCAGTGTCTACACCTTCATCTTTGCATCTATTTAACCCATTGGATAACAATAATTTCCCTTCCTTATTTTGGTGGATGTGGATCTTTAGAGGTAGAGGGTGGAGTGATCATATGAGTGGGAGTTATTACTAGAGTTACTAATGAATAAATTATTTAAATTTAGAATTATTAGGGAGGATAAACAATTATTTATCATGGTGAGGCTTCTATTTGTGGGGTGACTTCAACCACATATTTAGTCAAACCTAGAGTTTTCATAGCCAACATGGTGGATGACTATGTAGCTATTGATTGTGGAAAGGGTATTATTAATTGAGCTAAAGATGTAGGAGGGACTGGTGGGCCTTTAGGATTAAAAATGGTAATTGAAACCAAAATCTCAAAATAGACCATTTTCTTTGGAGTTATTATTGGTGTGGATGTTGAAAGAATAAAATAATTATTTGAAATATAAAGTGGAGGCTTTAGAATAACTAAAGACAAATATGTGTCTTGAGTATTTATAATAGTAACTAAATAAATAAGGGAAGAGAATATCTCATTGATTCTCTATCTTTCCTCTTTAGTGAGGATTTTTGGCCTAATATTCCAACTAGAGTTTCATCTACTTGTACACTTTTTAAGATCAATGATTTAGCCTTTTCTAGTTCTACATCTTCTAATTAAGTCCCATCATTATTTATTTATTTCCTTTTTCCTCATTAGTAGCATAGTATACTAAGGATATACATGTCCAAATTCTTTTTCCTCTACTTCCTCCTTAGTAGGGGAATACTATGGAGCAACAAGACCTAATGATGGTATTTCCTCTAGTTGATAAATTTTGGAGGAGACTATAATAAATTTTTAATTAATTTATTATGTTACTATGAGGAAAATATTAGGTGAAGAGGATGATGAAATAAATGATAGATCCATAATAGTAGGGATTATTAATTTAAGTGGTGGTGAAAAAATAGAGAGTGGAATAATAGTTAAGATGACTGAGGAGATGGATGAGTTGATGGGACAGATGAAAAGGAAGCTTGTATAAACTCTTGAAGACTCACATGTGTAGGTATTATAAGTGGAGTGAGGGGAACCACATAGAATTTATTATTTTCCCTATCTTGAAGAGGTGTAGTATTTTCCATTGTAGTGGTCATACCCAAAATGGTGGTAGAAATTAGATGTGTGGAGCTCAGATGGGGAATAGGGATACCTATGAGAATTTCATTTATGATTTGTAGGTTCTCCTCCCTTTGATTTCTAGACTTTTCCTCTTATAGATTAATTTATTCTCCTATAGGGGAGGGAGGTTATTCTTATCTTACTGATTCTTGAGGATATGTTGGAGGCCACTTATGACTGTAGGAATTTTGTGACTACACCATCTCATTTGATTTTTATTTGGTAATATCATGTTTATATTGAATGGCCTAAGCAAACTATCATGAACATTTGATTGTTCTTCATGTAGGTCCACAATTCTAACTCATTTGATTCATTCAAAAAAATAACATCATGCTCATACTCTTATTGACCATAAGTAATAGTCACCCATTTCTTCTCCTTAAGGGATTGAAGATAGGTTATGACTTTTCCTTTAGGGTCCCATTCAATCAACTGGGCCAAATTTAAATTATAACTTGATCTAATTTTCCTAGTTTGATTGAAATGTGACCTCGCCATAAAATTGAGTTGCTCAATACTCATATGGATCTTATACTAAGAGGTCTCATATTCAAGTCCAAGTTATTTATCTATAATATTGTATAAATGATAGGTAATCTCTTGATCTAAAAGTTTATATAGAATATGGCATGGTAAAAATAGAGGGTGTTCCATTGTTCTTGTAATCTAGATTATGGTATAATCTATATAGTACTAATGATCCCCTATTTTTCCAATGCTTCTTTTTAAATTCTTATATATTATAGGCATATGAGTGACATGAATGACTTGATAAAATTGATGATAGAATTCCTCACAAATCCTTGCAATATCATTATTTTATCTGTAAACAAACATAACATAATAGTCTTCATAGATTCTATTATTAACATATTATGCTGATGACTGCCATTTTTCATCATGGGCTCTATGGAATATCCCAAGGACTACATCTAATAGATATGACATAATATAAAAATTTCCATCTAGAGGCCTTTATTTATGCTTGTACATTTAGGACTTTAATCTAACATTGATTACCTCTCTTAGGGCCATAATTTTATCAAAAGTAAGGAGGATGTCCAAAAAAGAGACCCATTCCATATATACATAGGTTATGATAGAAAAAATATATAGTCTATTCAAAATGGATATGTTATTTTGATCCCAAATCCCAAACATGAATATAATAATACTGATGGAAGAAATGCCCTTATGATTGAATCTATGGCCTTTCACTAGCCATTGGTTTAGTTTTTCATCCACAGTGTTATGATTGAGCTATAGATTATCCATGGTTATAAGCTACCTCAAGCACAATTATACTAAGATATCTCTCAAATTCCCTTTAAAAATTGTATGCAATGGCATTCTTCCATTTCCTAAGGTGTAAATAGTCTCTAAACTAAGTAACATTGAAAAAAAAATCTCAAAGTAAATCAACACAAGGTATTACCTCTTTTATATCCAATACTTGATGAAGTTCCATGGTCTTTATTGGTATTGAATCATAAATTTATTATTTATCCTCTTGATATATTCTATCCTATGAATAATATTGTGCCATAGACTCCACTTAATTATATAGGGCTAAATAGTATGGAAACTTAAAATCTAGGGCACTCTTATCAAATATTGTTTAAGTATACTTATTGTGTTTAACAATGGAGTATACAGAAGGATATTATATGCACAATTATTTTGGAGAATATATTTTAGTAATCTGGACTATGAAATTACTTTACAAACTATATGAAATCTCTTCGTAAATTTGTTGAAAAAATAAGGCTTTTAGTTGTTGGAGATCTCAAAATTAAAATGTTTAATTAGTGTCAAAGTGACATTCCTTTGCTTAGATTTTGCATATATTACCCAAAGTATATTCCTTGAATGCTTAAATCATGAGACTTTAATAAAAATAAAATATTTTGATTTTGTTCCTATTTTAAATTTAAATGTGCTAGTTAGCTTTGGTAGGTTTGTGTTTGCTATATGGTAAATTTTTATTAACTGATGCATGTCCCATCACTTCTTTGAGATAGATGTAAATTTATTACTTGCATGCTTCTAATTTTATATCAAACTCATTTATTCATACTTTATCCATGTATCTCCTAGATCATGATGTATGCAATGGGAAATGCAACTAATCTATAAATCAATCCTAGCTTAAAAAAGATAAATCTTACTTACACTTCTGATAATGAATACATTATATATTTATGGTCATGACCAAGTTGGATCTACTATACCTAACCAAGGATATTTAACCACAATAAATATAGTATGGAGGGTTACAAAGCCTCCAATCAAGCAAAACTATGTAATAAACCTAATTAGGTCCTATGTTTTAATCTTTACTAAACTTATAACAAGTAAATTAAAATCTAATCTAGTACTCAATAAAGTTTGTGGCACAAAGTGGGGGCAATAAACATCAAAGTTAAACATGCATAGAAGACATATAATCATGCCAATGTATTTTAAATCCTAATGCATGGGAGAGAAGTAAAAATGCATATCTATCTACTCTTACAAAGAAGGAACAAAGCTAGGAATACTTACCTTTGAAGATGAACTTGTCAAGCCTCAATCTCTCCCCAGATAAGGTGATTCACAACATGTTTTTGTGATATTTAAGGATGACAAGGATAAATCAGATCTAAGATACATAACCTATATATGCATCTAAAAGACTTCTCCATAATAAAAGATATGTATCTCTAAATAAAATTTGAAACCCTAATTTATACTCTTCAAGTAAAATGATGGATAAGTAGATGCAAAATATATATCTATTCTTCTCTTCTATAATAAAAAATTAAATGGATGTGTTTATATAGATGGATCTAGCCCTAGTCATTTTTGAAATTTTAGGTTGATAAGGTCAACCCAATCAACCTTGTATCATTATTGATAAAAATAAATTAGGTCTTGGTCTAGGTCAGCTAGGGGATGACCTAAACCCTAAACAAGTTTTTTTAACTAGAGTACAAGGTTTATGGGGCTGATAGTGTGACATAAACTAGAAAAAAGGATTTTAGGCTATTAAAGGGATAATGAAGGTGAAAATGACTAGAGGATGGTGTAAAAGAGGATTAAAATCTTAGGGAAAATGTTTTTTAGGAAATTGTTATGTAGATAAAAAGTTTAATATAGAGACAATAATCATATGAAGTACTAATGGTCTACCCATCCCTTTCTCAGTGCACCTCTTAAGGTATGCATTAAAATAGATTTAGACTCAACGGATTATTGCAAGAGAGAAACCATCAGTAACTTATAAAATTTGAAAAAATTATGTGTATACATATGCCCCACTTGAAGCTCATCAAGTGTCATGTAAGTGTAACATGGGATGGTGCTTTAGGAAAATAACATAGAAATACACAAATATTAACCTAAATAGATTATAGTAAAGATAAGATAAAATAAATAAAAAGATAAAATTTAAAAACACATACCTTTACTTACCTTAGTGCTATCGATAAAGTAGGATATGCAAGAAATGGTGAAGGTGTCCAATGTAGGGAACATTAGGTGAACCTATAGAAGTTATCATAAAAGAGTAGAAAACCAAAAAAATTACAACATATGCATATAATAGGTGAAAATATTCTCCATGATGTTAGGATTCTAGAACATTTTATAAATTTCAAAAATAACTAGTATAAATAAATATATGACAAAATATAGAATTTGGTGATAAATATTTGAATAGTAAATAAATTTTGAATGGTAAATATAAATAGGGTGAAAATAATTCATTTTTTATTTTTACTATTATGGGAAAATAGAGCTTTAAGAGACCTAGTTGGAGACCAAAGAGACATCATGGTTGGGATACAATAGCTGAGATGGGGAAAATACATAGCATCCATAATGAGTGCATCACAAGTAAGCAACTAAAAATTACAAATTTTTGAGTATTTTGATTTGAAATTGAGCTAAATATATAAAAATGATTGGTAGGTGAAATATAGACACAAAAATTAACCTTAGGAAAGTCTTAGGTACACTAGGGGTATAATGAGGTATTGGTTAGGATAAATTAGACCAATAAGTACCCAAGGCATTTATTATAAATGGTCAAAATGTCATTAGTATGGATGAATAGAGTCAACCTGGTCAACTTAGTCTACAATGCGAGGGAGAATGATAAGGCCAACTTCATAGTAGTGGGTTGATTTAGTTTGCTAAGAGGGGAAATTACATAGTAATATGATGATTTAGTTGATAAGGGAGACAAGGCCAATTGTGTATAATAAGGCCAATATAGTCTATTTGAAATGCCTAATGTAATATTGCTAAAAGAGGCCAACTATGTATAATAGGGCTGATATAGTATTTCAAGGCAAGAAGGTGGTTGGTCTAGTATTCGATAGGTTGATTTAGTAGAAATTTGATAGGGTCAATTTAGTATCCCAAAGAAATTACAAGGCTGATTTAGTATTGAATAGTTTGATTCTATAGAAAATGGAATAACTAAATCAAACCAGCTAAGTTTTATGTAATTTTTTGAAATGTATTTTGATTATTAATGACATAGAGATCTGATACATCCTTTATTGTTTGATATTTTATAGAGGCACTAGAGGTATTAGTGATTGGTATATTCATCATGGCTATTATATCTGCTAGAGTGGTTGACTGGCATGGATAGAGCATGACTAGTTACACTAGGCCTAGGAGGTATCATGTAGATGAGGAACATCCCACTGAGTTTTGATCTCATTTTCATGTTCCTTGGAGTATGGGAATGATTAATCAACACTTTCTGATGGTTAGTATATGGGGATACCATAGAGGTGGATGTCATGATAGAATCTATCCATGTTTTGATGGGATTATCGATGGGAGGTTAGATAGGGATCCATAGTTATGGTTGTGTACTATGACATTTTGAATATGGTGTTGGTACCATACATCCCCATCACACTGGATGATCATGTAGTATTGTCTATCCCAACCCAAGTAGGCTAGTTTAGACTAGTGGGAGAGGTTGTAAGGAAGTTGTAGACATGCATGGATGGATTTTAGCCACCAAAGGTGAGATTAGAAGAGGCACATGCCTATTAAGCCTTGGATTAGGAGAGAGTAGCACACATGGATACCACAATCTAACTTGAATAGGTACATGCCTAGGTGGCCAACCTACAAGGAAAAGTAGTAGTATTGAGATCCTGAGCTACCTCAATACAATGTACCATATAAAGGGGATGTTATTAGGAATTTACAGATAGTATGTCTAGGATATAGGATAGGCATGATGGATCCCAATTTTAGATATGGAGATATATATTTTTTACCTTGTATAAAACACATGATATAAATAGATTTTGATTTTGATAGTTAGATTTTGATCTCATGAGTTGTATGTGGTTATGGATGTTGATGCATGGATATATTTATTTCTATCAAATGTATTTATCTTTTGTTGTATATGCTATGGAAAATATATGTGGAGTGTTTTATTTTATAGCATTATGTGATACATATGCATGGTTAAAAAGAAAAAGGAAAAAATGACTTGAAAAAGCATAAGTAATCAAAATAAATACACTACACACTATATCACGATGATAAATGTGTAATAACAAAAGATGACTAAGTATAATAAACCAAAAATGGTAAAAAAATATAACAAAATATTTGTAAAACATGAATATTTGCACCAAATTAAAATAAAAAAATCACACTTTATCACATTGGGAAGTAGACAAATAATGTAATAAAATGGCAAGTATAAGAAAACCAAATGGTATAAAAATAAAACAATTAAGTCAATCAATCATACTAAATCATGTTAGGAAGTATAAAAGAGAAACAAAATTAGAAAAAATAACTTAAATTGATCACACTAATTTAAGTTGGGAAGTATGAAAAACTTGAAAAAGTGGTTGTATTCTTACATGCAATCAGAAAATAAGAATATAAAAATGAAATATCAATAAAGTAAGCATAAAACATCCTCTATAAAGATGGGAAGGATGTCAATGATGTCTAATGAATTATCAATCATGACTTATCTCAAATTAGACACATGTAATTATATTGTGACTTGGATATTGGAAAAATTTATGAGGAAGGCCAAGTCCTATCCATGGTCTTAACTACAAATCATAAAAGGGACACTAATTAGGTGGAAATAACTAGGAAAAAAACATTTAAAAGGAATGTTTGGAATGGTAATTTGGTAATTTTTTAGGAAGGCTTGGTACTATCTAATGTCTTATACTATGACTCAAAAATGGAACCCCTAAGTGAAAGTGAGTAGTGAACAAAATACTATTGCTTAAGGGGAAATATTAAGAATATGGGAAGTGAGAAAGGGAATGTAAAAATCATAATGTAATCATCTTATGAGAAGACCTTAGCAAATATGAAGCACACTAAGGACATATAAATGACACTAAGTGACTAGTGACCATCAATATACAAAGGATACCCATTCACTTTAAGCACAAAATTATATAAAGATTGACTCATGTTAGTTGTTTTGAACAAGGAAAAGTAAAATGGACCTACCTTCCCACAATGTTCTCCCCATTACTCAAGACCTCTTAAAGAGTTGTCAGTATTTTATGAAGATTGGGTACTTGTGTTAGACATTAGGTAAAACTAAAAGATTTCTTTATTCTCTCTTCCCAATTTATTAGCCTACTACACCCCAATCGAACTTAAATCTATCATGATTCTAATTTTGGAGTTTGAGTTTCAATTAGATAAAATATATGTGCTTTGAATAACATCTTTTAGTGTGATTTAACTTTTGAAAATTTTGAATGTTGCCTTTTGTTAAATGATTTGGATTTTAAATTTTTATGGATTTTACAATTCATCCTCCATAGGTCTTGGAATGATCAATCATGAGAGACAAAGTGATACACAAAAATGAGCCTTAGACTTTGGCTAAAAGGATGCTAAGTATCTAAAGACATGATTGACTAAAAAACTTAGGCTTACCTATGAACCAACATGTTCTCTCAAGTTTCAACCATGTGTATGCTTAGTTTGCAAAAGGAAATAAGAGGAATAAAGGGAGATCCAAGATGGATTGATAAAATGAGATTATAATGAGATGAATTATTTTCTAACTAATCATATGGTAAATAAGGATGACTAAGAGGAACAAGGTTTGTATAACCAAGTCATAATAATGATTATCCATGTTATAGAGATAAGGTATCAAATAATCATGAGAAAAGAACAAGACATCCATGAAAATAAATGAACTCATAGATAAAAATCATGTAATCATGAAAATAATGAATAATATATCATAAGGAAAGAAAATGACACCATAGATAACACAAAATGCAAAATATAAATAGCCATATAAGATAAAAAATTTTTACATAGTGTTAAATGAAATAAAGTAGATAAATATAAACTTGGAGCACATGTCCAATAAAAAATGAAGAAAAAATTAAAGGAACATCATGTTGTGTTCATAAATACTAGTAAATTTATCCACAAACATTATCCACAACATCTAATAAATATCTATGAAGTTGGACTCTAACTTCAATGAGGGTCTCATCAATCTTCAGGGAAAGCTGGGAAAATACCTCTCATCGAATCTCCTTAATAGAAAATGTAGGCACTCCTAAAGGATTTTGATTATGAATGCCATCATGTATGGGATACTCAAGATAATTAATAAGAGTTAAATCTATGGAACATGAAGTAATCATCAGTGTAGAAGGGAACATAGATGAAGGAGGATCCATAGGTAGAGGGATTACAGGTGGAGGAACCACATGGGAAGAAGTGGCCATAGGTGGGGGAACCATGGGGTAAGAAGTGGGAGCCTTATTACATGGGTGACTTATGAGAGGAGGAATTTTAGGTGAGGGAATGGTCATAACGTTATCATGGAGATGTTGTTGGAGGATGTGGTAATAATCAGTGTGATGGGTACTACATTGGTGCCATAGACAATATACCTTTATATATTTGGGAATATATTTAGGTAATAATTTTGGGGGAGGTATATCCTTATCTATAGTTTTAGGAAGAGTAGGATGCAAGGTGTCTATATATATTTTAAGCTTATGGAAATGAGTGTAAGAATGATTATATGTGATATGGAAGAAATAAATACACTTGTTATTAGATTTTATGCGTGTACTAATAGAGGGAATGGAAGAAAAACCTGGGAAAGGTTAGTATAATTTACAATCTCTAGTCTAATGATAAAAAACTCTATTAATGTCATAATACAAATAATTGACCCATTTGGTGCAAAAATGAGTAAGTTTTAGTAAGAAGTAGGCCATTTCCAAGGGGAGGAGGGCTGGGTGGAGAGACTAGATGAGGCTCGACTAAAGGAGAAATAAGATAAGAAGAATCAAGAGACTTAGATAAAGGGAGAATGGGAATACGATCTAGACTAGGTTTAATTAATGGAGGAGAGGGATGTATAAAGAGTTGAAGGACATTGGCAAACATCTTAGGGGCAAGTCGACTATAGGCATCTTGGTATCTAGTGAAGTGATAGGAAAAAGTCATAACACAATCAATAAGCATGATCTTAAGTTGTTCTTCATAAATTTGAGGTGTGTGTACCATCTTTTCCTTATGAATAAGATAAATAATGATAATATTAGGAACTATATATGACATATACAATGAGATAAATAGAAAGATTGAAACAAAGAAGAATGATAACAAAGGATCTCAACATCTCACACTTGAACAAGACCTCATAGATATGGGTCATTAAATGTATAAACATCATCATAGTCAAGTTTATGAATATTAATTATGCAAGTAGGGATGCCCTTCTCATCAAAAGTTTCATGATGAATAATGTGTCAAGTCTTAGTTAAGATGATTGGAATACAATCATTAGGTGGTTTAAGGGAATGCAACTTTAGAGAATGTGGAAGTTGGGAAATGAGATGAGGAGAGAGATCATAATTTTTTATCGTGAGTTAGATGTCATTAGGCTCATCGAAATCTAAATCTAAGAGGTTAGGTGATATATTCCTAATGAGTTCAAGGTGACCATGATAACCTCATGTAGAGTTGATAGGGAAATTAAAACATTAAGATTCTTGAAATGGAACACTTGGTAAGAGTTCAAGGGTTAGAATTTTGAGTACACCATGATCTTGAATTTTTTAAAATTTCAAGGGTTAGTGCAACCTTTAATCATATAGATTGCATCATTATGAGGGAACTTGACACATTGGTAGGCAAAAGAGGTGATAAATATCATGTGATAAGTCCATGGCCTACCAATCAAGATATTATAAGAGAGGGGAAATTTGAATATCATAACCATCACTTAAATAATGATAAATGGGATAGTAATAGGGAACCACACACAATTTAAGGGGTCCATTTTCCTTCAACCATAACCTTAACATATGTTGTGGGTGGACTTAATACTACATTTAGAGTATTCATGGGTTTTAATGAAGTCAAGATATTCAAAGTACCTGAAACCTCATCAATAAAGACACACTTGACTTAGATGTCTCTGATTTAGATGATTATAAATAGGGGAGAATCATCTACATGAAGCATAATCTCATCTAGAATCATAGAATTAATAGGGAACTTGAGAGAGAGAGAGAGAGAGAGAGAGAGAGAGAGAGAGAGAGAGAGAGAGAGAGAGAGAGAGAGAGAGAGAGAGAGAGAGAGAGAGAGAGAGAGAGAGAGAAGTATCCATTGTTTTTTCAACATGTATAGACATCTATTCACACTATTATCAAATGTTATCTTCTAAAATAGATAAGGTAGATTCACATCCTACTAGGGGAGGATGAGGAATGTTCATTTTGAATAGGAGTTGCATAAGGTAGTTATGATGACATGGATAAGTCTGCATGAGTTTGAGATATGTAATTTGAGATGGAATATTAGTAACCTCTGTGATAGGATCCCATTAATCATAACCCATGAGGGGACTTCTAGATAAAGAGGCATAAAGTTATAGGATTTCCTTGAAAAGATAAAAAATTCATGTAAATTTATGTTGATAAGATGTGGGAGGTTTAATTGGGGGACAAATTAGTTGGTTACCATGAGAGGAAGAGGTAGTTGATGTAGTTTTAGTTTATGATAGATTTTAAGAATTAGTGTTAGAAGGTTGAATATCATTAGTGATGGGTAAAGAGGTTGGAGAAATTGTATAAATGGTATGAGATGTGTTATCCCATGGAGGTATTGGAATTTTTTCATTTAAAGAGATAAGGTCCTCTTGCCCCAACTCTATTAGGTGAGTTGAGGAAGAATCTTGGATAACACAAAAAGTGTGATATGATTGGCGTGTGTGGGTAGGATGAGAAATAATGAAGGAAATTACCATTCACATATTAGTCATGTTGACCACATTTTTTGAATGAGTTTAGTCTATAAGACTATCAATGTTATTGGTGGAAGGAGTAGGTTTATAATTATTGTCTTGATGGTTTGGAAGAGGGTCTTTGTAGATAGCTAGATGAGCATTAGCCTAGTTCAAATCTTGATTTTTGCATTGTGTTTTGTGATATTTGAAGGCAATGTCATAGGATTGTTAATGTTTACAAATGAGGGAATCATGGTCAAAATTGGGACTAAAGAATAAATCCATATCTAAGTTACATAATTGCCTACAAGTCTCATGAGAGTGACCCTAGTTAGCATGATACCAATAGAGTTTATTGGGATCATACCATGATTTCATAGGATGAGTGGGATCAATTTATCATGTAAGAGGACCTAGTACACACTTTTGGAGTTCCACGAAGGATAAAGACTTATGAACATTGATGTTTTTTATTTGAGAAAATTAAGGATGAGTGGTGTGGTTAAGAGGGGAAGCTTATTTTAGATCATGGTCAGGAGCAATAGCTTGAATATTATGAATGGTATCATAGGAATCAATGAAACCATTGTTATTAGCATGATGTTTTTTTTTTTTTTTGATGAGCATGCAAGTTCCCATAAGAGGTAGGAATGACTTAAACTAATACATGAGGAAATCTTGGCACTTGGCTTCGTCGATCGCCTCTTCCAAAGTTCATGGATATAGATTCTAGACCTGATATTGAAAATTATGATAGAGAGCATTGGTGAATATATGAAATAGGTTATCATCCTCTATACTGTGTTCATACTTGTTAGACAAGGTCTTCCACCATTGAAATCTTATGAAATTTTATCTCAAGTTGCTTATAATTAATAAATTAAGCCAAGGTATTTTTAGGGAGGTCACTAGTTTGAAACTCTTATACTAGAGTATTAACTTGATCTTTAAAACTAGTGATGGAATGAGATTTGAGTTGGTTACACCAATCTAAAGCATCTCTAGATAGTGTTTTTACTAAGAGCTTTATAGCAGTAAAAGTGTTTAACTTGACCCAATATTTATAGAGATTTCCAAATGGTTCTAAGTGTAAGTCAAGATTAGTTGACCCATTATAAATAATGGTAGGGGTGACACCTCCTATATATATGTTAGTAATTTCAAGTGTAAGAGGTTCATTTTTAAGATGTTTTATTTTTTTGTTAACAAAAGATTGTTGAGGGATAAGATTGCCATGGGAATACCTAAGGTGGGTGGGGGAATTTTGGTTGTCCATTCCCCATGGAACTTGTTGAGGGTGATTTTGGAGATGAATAAGGTGATTTTACACTTGCATCATTTGGTTGGAATTATTATCTTGGAGAGAATTCATTTGGTTAAGATTTTGCAACAAACATTGATGGGTTTGAGTTATGTTATTCACAACATGCAAAGTATTAGCATTGGTATTAGTGGCTCAGGTACCATTAGTAGTAATGGTATGCATTTTATTAGTATCTTGAGAGGTATGTTTATAAAATGAGGCACTAGTGGCATGATTATCATGTGGTGCAAAAGATGCACTAGTAGAAGGATTAAAAGAAGAAAATCTAGTGGCATGATTACCAAAGGTAGAAATTGATACACTGGTGGAAGAATTAAGAAGAGTGGGTCTTGTAAAAGTACCACTAAATGTTAAAACTACCATGTTAGTAGAGGTACTTGGTATGAAGGTGGAGGAAATCAAGGAAGAAGAGGTCATAGTATGAGAAAAGGTTAAAATATAAGGAAGAGGTTGAGAGGTAAAGAAGTTATTACCCCCAAATCTATGTGCGAATGTGGGGGAAGGTGAATGGATTTCTTATGCTTGACCACTTATCATAAAGTGATAAAAATTATAAGTGTATTGTCTTAGATGTTGAGGAAACTTGTTAATGAATAAAATCATTTCTAGAGTATATTCTAATTCAGGTTAATCTTCTAAAGAGAATAAAGGTTTTTGAACTGAAGAGGAATGAGGAGTCCATAATTTTTAGTGTGAGTGGCCATATGAACATTAATTTTGGCTAAAGTAGGAGCCACAATATGTTTATGGGAAAATTTATTAGGATTGCTAAAGATCATCATATCTATTGAGTTCAACTTTGTATTATCCTCAAACAAGAAGTTCATGATGAGAGAGAAAGGTTAGAAAAGACAAAGATGATGTAAAGACAAAGGCAAAAAATAGGGTAAAATGTTTTTTAGGTTGATTGTGTTATTTAATCCAATATGTAGATTATAATATAGAGTCATTAAATTTGAATTTGTATTGAAAATAGGAAGGTAAAATAGGTTGATAAGGATACACAGACATTTAAGTTGACTATGTACTACTAAACAAAAAACTAAATGGGTGAATAAAAAGATATAGTCATATAAATCAACTGTGTACTACTGATAGGAGGGTAAAACACAATATTTAAGATATTGTATTGACCAATATCATAGTATTCCAATACAATGGAAATTTTTTCAAGATAAGTGAAGAAAGAATGAAAGCAAAAACAAAACAAAAAAATGGATCAATGTGATTGATCCAATTAGAGCACACAACACAAAACCTTGCACCAACACTAACCAATACAATGTTTTGAAATACAACACATAATGATCAAAGATAAAGTAATGAACTAAAAATTAAATTATAACTAATTTTTCACCCTAAATTTTATTATATTATTATAAATTTTTATTTTAGTGTGATAGGAGAGTTGGCTGAAATAGGGAACTATAAACTAGTTTAGAGTTGGTTTTAGTATGTTTGGTCTGAAAGGGATCTATGTTGGTAATGGTATAGGCTTGGTATTTGGGATTACCCCATCACTTTACAATCCCATAGTGATAAGGGTGTCAGGTGATTTTACAATATATACCATTAACCACATATTTATACTTGGTTAGAAAACCAAGTCAGCTTCCCCCTTGGTAATGAAATCCAAGTAGGCAGGCCTTGGGAAGATAAATATTTAAACATGTTTTGAATGTTATGTGATTTGGTATTGTTTTAAAAATATTAAAATATTTTAACTAAAATGGTAATTTTAAAAACCACCTATTTAGACTACATGAGTTACTCTAATCATGCAAACATCTGTAATGAAAATGTGAATTAATTACTATCAAATAGTTGTTATTTCCTTGACTAAGAATAGTAAAGAGTTGGTTTAGGTGGAATTATATTAAAATAGTATATAATAAATTCAAATAGGTAATTTATAGTCTATATAAACAAGGTCTTTAATAATAGAGTTGAACAGGTCAACTATGTCTCTCAAATAGAAGATAGACTACAAAACTAGGTCGACTAGGTTGACCTAGTTAGTTACATGGTTGTAATTTTAAAGACTACTAACTTGTGAAAATTAAAAATAAAATAAATATTGAAATGATAGAGAGGAAATAAAACAACCTTTTTGGGTTTGAAGATAATTAAGACTGTAAATTTTATGTTGAACTTCTTTAGTTGATTCTTTCAAATTCTATAAACTAGGTTTACTGGTTCAACCAAGTTCTACAAAACCCTGTATGTTAAAGAATAATAAGGAATAGGTTTGACCTATTTGATAGTGTTTGTTGACATATATTCTATTATAAATAATTAGTAGATTAAGTTTATTTATTCAATAGTGTATGCTTATCTATAATTGAATAAGAGTACTATGTTGATTGATTCGATCTAGTAACTTGTAGGTGATGAAGACCTACTGATATAACTTATTTGGGAATAATAATGTTTTATTCTATTCTATTTAAGGGTATCGATTAATAAATTAGTATAGAATATATCAATAAATATAGTCCTATTTTGTTTAATTGTGTCTTTTTCACCTTTCTAAAAATAGTAATAAATAAGAAGAAATATAACTTAGCTAGAAAATAGGCTGAGATGGCTGATATAAATGTTGAAAATGGTCGTACAGGACTAGGAAGGTGTTGTAAACCTAAATATATATTTCATTCAATGAGAGAATAGGAGTGAATAAAATTGGATGCTTTGCTATCTGATGACATTATCCATTCCTATTGCTAATATCTAAACTAATCATAGAGACCTACAACTTTCTAGGTAGTTGTGATGTGCCTATGTGAGTGTGCTTGTGAAAAATTGAGCTCTATTTATTGATATAATTCACTGTGGAGATAATTTTGTATTCAAACCCTAACCCTCCATCATTATTTATAAAATGATATTTGATTCACTTGAAAAAAAAGGGGAGGGTTTAATGTGTAAGATGTATTGAACATGCAATCCACACCCCTTGTGTGGGCACATTGCCTACATACCAATATTCTAAAGAGGGATCAATCCATATGTAGTTCTCTAAACTAGTGTGTTTTTTGTTATAGTGTGATGTGGATATAAATGCCAAATTGATAGTGTTTAAGGTGACTAGGGACTAGTATGAGGATTTGAGTAGGTTTATAGTTGTGTTGGGTGACTATATGCAAAGAATAGGGAAATTTTACTTAGTAATTTGTTTGTTTTCTTGTTTTCTTTGTAATTTTGGTCACCTCCTTTGTAAATGAGATTTTATTGGGCTTTTATAGGGAATAATTGGTCATATTTTAGATGTATTCATGCTAGGTTGACATAATTAAACATAAGGACTAGATGAAAATGACAATTGGGGATCAAAGTGAATATGTATAAGACCACAAAAAATTGGATGATTTGGTGTTTGATTATATAGTCCAAATGGGGCACTCATATTCTATAGGTTTAGGACCTGGGGGAATAAGATTGACATGGGGAATATTGTTTGGATGAGGTGGAATCACAATTTCAAAGGTTCTGGATGACTGGTAATGAGTAAAAAGGTGTCTATAAGGGTCGCAAGAGAATGAAAAAAGGACTTATGGATGGGTTGTCACAAACCACACTCAAACTACCAATTTGGACATTTTATATGACTACACTTACACAGATAGAATAGAGTCATTTTAAAGTGACTATGTGTTGAAATTATGCACATAAATTTATAAATATATTGACTAGTTTGATATAGTACTATAAATATGAAAAAATATAATAAAATTATAAGAATGATGGTGTGACAGAAAACAACTATAAGGGTTAGATTCACATCATGTTCACTAACAATGTATGTAATGGGAAATATAACTATTATATAAATCAATCCTAGTTTGGAGAAGATAAATCCTACTGACACTTTTGATTATGGAAACACTATATGTTTGGAGTCATGATCAATATGGATCTACTAGACCTAACTAATGGATCTCTTACCATAATAAATTCACTAGGGAGGGTTCCAAAGCCTCTAGTCAAGAAAAACTATGTAATAACCCTAACGAGGTCCTATGTTTTCATATTCACTAAATTAATAATAAGTAAAATAAAATCTAATCTAGTGCTCACAAAATCTTGTGGCAAAAAGTGGGGGTAATAAACATCAAAAGTAAACATGCATAGAAGATATATACTCATGTCAATGTTTACAAAATCTTAATGCATGGGAGAGAAGTACAAATACATATATATCTACTCTTACAAAGGAGGAACAAAGTTAGGAATACTTACCTTTGAATATGAACCTATTGAGCCTCAATCTCTCACTTGGTGAAGGTGCTTCATAAGAGGTTGTTATGGTATATAAGGATGACATGCATAAATCAGCTCTATGCTACAAAACCTATCTATGCATCCAAAAGACTTATACATAAGACAATATCCATATCTCCAAATAAATTATGAAACCCAAAGTTATGATGCTCAATTATAATGATAGATAATCAGATTCATAATATATATATCTTCTTATTCTCTTCTCTAATAAATGATGAAATGGATGTGTTTATATATATAAATCTAACCTAGTCATTTCTAAAAGTTTAGGCTAACAAGGTTAACCCAATTGACCTTGTATCATTATTGATAAAACCAAATTAGGTATTGGTCTAGGTCACCCAAGGGAAGACCTAGAGCCTAAATAAGTTTTATTAATTAGAGTACAAGGTCGATGGGGTCGACAGTGTAACGTAAACTAGAAAAATGGATTTTCGGCTACGAAAGGGCTAATGAAGGTAGAAAATGACTATAGGAGGGTGAAAAAGAGGAGGCCAATATAAGGGAAAATGTTTTTATTATATGGTGATGTATATAACAAGTGGTAGTATAGGTACAAAAATTTTATGAATCACCAATGGTCTGCCCACCCCTTTCTTAGTGCACCCTTAAGGCATGCACTCATAGAGATTGAGACTCGACAAGCTCCTACAAGAGGTAAAACATCAATAATTGATAAAGTTTTAAAATATTATGTTTATACACATGACACTTGTCTACTTCTCATATACCCAGGTCTCTAGACTTATGATCCTACTTTATATACTCTATGGTTGTAATTTAATATAATTATGCCACATGGAGTAATCTTGGGAATATAAGAACTCAGAGACTTAGGGCCTTAGTCATTTGAAATTTTAAACTATTTACATCATTAAATGGGTTTTGAGTAATGTAATTTTACCATGTGGCATGATCTCAACACTACAAAAAATTAGAGACATAGAGCCATGGGACCATAAAGATATTGATTTGGAATTAAAATTCCATGGTTTTGGGCTAATGAAATTATGCCAACTATCAAACCCTTATATTTCATAACGTCAATGCCATTATACTATGTGTCCTTAGGGACATTATAAATTTATTTAAACCTTATGGTTTTAGTTAATAAAATTATGCCACTTATCAAGCTCTTAGAATTATGGAACCTTGGGACCATTAGACAATTAAATTTGATTTAAAATTTCATGGTTCTGTATAATGTGGTTACACCATGTGGTTGTTGGAGGTTTTTAAATGATGTCTCCAAGGTGACCAAGGATGTTTATGAGGTGTCATTTGTGCTAGGATGATAATGATAAAGTGTGCTTCAATGAGCTTCAATATTCTTGCATGGTTCTTTAGTGTTTAAATTATTAAGGAATTTAATGGATGATATTGATGGTATGGACACATTTTAGAGACCCTATGGGGTTTTATAAGTTCTTATAGTGCTTATGTAAGTGAAAGGAATTTGTTAGATTAGTCATATGAGTGTCTAAGTTCAAGTAGTCATCTTGACAGATAAGGCTAAGTAAGAAGTTTGATGACATAATATTTCACAAGTGTGAAGGTCTTAGGAGTAGTTTGATACATGGATGGATTAACCTATTAAAGGTGATCATGTGTTAAAATTTTAGGTTTGGACATTAAACTTAGAAAAATCTATAGTAGTGCAAAGTTGGCCTCTCAAACAAAATTCACTAAGTTTCTATACTTAGCCAAATTTGCAAGAGGAAATATAATGGTGAGCATTTAATTGGATCAAGGATCTAATGGTGAGAAAATAAATTTACTAGATAAGTATCTAAGGTTTAGTTCAAATTCAAATATTCAATATTGCATATGCTATTGACATGCGTCATAATCATGAACTTTGAGTAGTAGATCTAATGGTGAGTGTGAAACTTGTCAGATAGAGATCAATGGTGAGTACGTGATCATGAAAATTATGATATAATGGTGTGTATTTATTAAATATGTTAAATTATGCTTATAAGTCATGTTGGGATTCCAAGTGTCAAAAGTTTATTGGATTCAAAGAGTCAATGTACTTAGAAGGCATGTGAGGGTGACAAGTGTTGTAATTGTGGATGCCTATGTCTAAGATCAATGGTGAGCAATGTAGAGTTAAATATAGGAATATTGTGAGGAGATATATGGTGCATATTTTTTTCAAATTTTTTAAGGAGTAGATATTATGTCAAATTTCTTGATGTTTAGCATTAACACAGTGACCATTAGATTTTGAATATTCAAATTAATAAGGGAAAACTAGTTTGTAGTTTTTGAGCTATATATTTTGATCCAAGAAAAATTTCATAATGGTTTAAAAAGAAATTTTGAATAATAATTAAAAGTGAATCCATAGAATCTGATTATAATATTTTAATTTTCGTACGGTTGCAGATATTGAGATCCAAAGTTGACTGTGTCTTTGACCATGTTCCTGTAAGAGACCCAAGAAGGATAATTGAGTTATTATTGATAGTATTTTGATGTTTAAATATGAAATAACTATTAGATATTATTTTATACTACATGAATACTATCTATATGGATTTTATAATTTAAAAAAATCCATATTCAATATGAATAAAGGCATATAAGGTGACTATGTTTATTGAATGCACTAGCATATTAAGTGACCATGTCATAAGAGTGAGTTGAACATGTTCTAAGTAGAATTGAATAAGAAAATTAGTAAGGAGATATTATTTAAGTATCTAATCATTATGATAAATTATTGGTTGTCATGATATACCCCTAATCATATATGGAGAGTCAAAATAGCTTGACTATATTTTGACTATATATGACCAATCTGAGTGGTCATTTTAAGAGAGTTGATTTAAGTGATTAGATCTTGTATTGAAGTGTCTAAACCACATGGAGGTGTTTTATTAATCTTGAAGGGTTAGTCCTCATATGTCTGTGTGAAATATTTGAGTAGTTGTTTTATAAGTTTGAGACTATGTTTTTTGTACATGAAGACCTAAAGAGCAAGGAGACCTAATTGGTAGATTCAAGTGTTGTGTTGTTATTCTAGGTGGCATGGACCCATGATGGATTAATAAAGGGTCTATTAGAGATAGTTTTGATGTGTTTTAATCATTGGTAAAGGATGAAGTTGGTTCAAATAGTCTCACATGTAACGTGTGAGTATGAAGGTCTAATTATTTTAGGTCTCACCAAGACTTAATGTTGTTTTGAGTCTTAAGCACTATAGCCAACCTATGAAATGGAGTGTTTCACACATGTAAAATATGTGGATAACTATTTAAATTGTAATAAAAATATGGTAAGCATATTTTCTGACCAATATGGGTTAGACCAAGAAAGTGGTATAAGTATAAAGCATATTTAGGTTGCTTGTGTAGTTATGAGTGTATGTGATGAGAAAAAGATTTGTAAAGGTTGTGAGAGATATGTGGATGTATTAAGAGGTAGATAAGAGTGTAGATTTCATGTATGACCTTTCGGTCATAATTCTAATGTTAAATTTATAGGTTTGATACATGATAATATGTGAATATGTAGTTTCATCCAAAAGGTGGTTTTGGATGTCTTACTTGTGTGTGAAGTTTTTATTGAGTAAAGATGATTGAAAGAGGTTTTTTTTAAAGTTTTATCCATCATATTGAGAAGAAATAAATATTTCTAGAGTTTTTCATTTTATAGATGTTGTGTTAGTGCTCACCATCTTAGGCAAGTTGGTGTTTGTCTTCTTCAAGGGTTGGTTCTCCTTGTGAAGTGGGTGATTCACTAAAGTATCTTATTTTTAATAATATTATATGAAATTAGTCCATGTGTTTGTAGGATTAGGAGTGGATTTTATCCCCTGAAAGGGTTTCCTACATAGATCTTACGTTATCTTGCTTATCTTTCATGTTCATTGTTATGAGTGGGTTAATTTTTTCTTAATTGATTATGGTGTATGAATATGGGTTTGAAGGATTTAGATTTAAGTTTTATAATTTCTTGATTCATTGATTCACCCCCCCTCTCAGTGATTGTACCTCTAATAATTAGTATCAAAGTAGGACCTTTTATACAAGTTTAACCACTTGAAGGTAATCTTAGGTACAATGAAAAGTTCTCAAGGTTTCTCTATTAATCAAGCTCTATTGTTCAATGTATCCAATTATGCTTTTTGGAGTGAAATAATGAAGACATACATCATGTATTTTGAGTTTGACACTTGGCAATCTATTTTGGATGGTTATTCTATGCCACCTACTCCTCCAACTAGTGTTGTAAACAAGAAGTTGAGTGAGAACAATTCCAAATCTATGAATGCTATCATTTTTAATCTTTCTGAGGCAAAGTTCACCAAGGTAATCCATTGCAAGTATTTTAAGGATATATGGGAAAAAATGCATCTCATCTATGAAGGATACTCAAAATTTAAGTTGGCCAAACTAAATACCTACTGAAGATAATTTGAAAGTCTCAAAATGAAGGAAAAGGATATTGTGTCTTATTATCTTCTAAGAGTTGATAAGGTAGTGAACATGATCAAAGGCATGGAAGAGGTTATTGAAGAAGTAATTATATTAAAAAAGGTAATAAGGTCTCTCACTTTTAAATTTGATTCAAAAGTGTATGCTATAGATTAAATTCATGATCTCACCCAACTGAAGATGGATGAATTACATGGCATTATTTTTGCCTATGAGATGAGAGTTAATGACGACAAACTACCAAAGAAAGAAAAAAATTTCAATTCAAAAAAGAAGATAAAGATGATGTTCCAAGGTAAGAAGGTCAAGGATGATGAAATTTTTGAACCTAATGATGATGAACTAATAGCTCTGTTAACAAGAAAACTACAAATAGGTTCAAGTAAGTTTAAGGGTAAACTTCCCTTCAAATGTTTTAATTGTGGAAAGATAGGTCACTTTTCCAACAAGTGTCCTCATAAGCACAATGGAAATGATAATGAATAACATGATAATGACAAGAAGAAATTCAAGTCTGATAAGAGCAAGAATAATTTCAAAAGGTATAATGGCCAAAAGAAGTTTTACAAAGACAAGAGGAGTCTCTACACTAATGCATATTTTAGCCCATCTGATGAGAATGATGGTAGTGATTTTGAGAATGATCATGAATATGATGGTCATGTTGAATATGAATATCTCTTCATGGTTAAAGAAGGTCATTATTCATATCAAGAAGAATCTACATGGTTTGGAGGTGGTTTAGGTTATACAGATGATGAAGAAGATAAGGTAAACTATGAAATTGAGTTGGTGAATTCCATTGAAGATTGAAAAGAATAAAAACAAGAATTTAAAGTCTCAAATAAAGGACTAAGAGGTGCAATTAAGTATGTTTAAGGCAAGAATAGATGAAGATTTCAAAGAGTATAAAAATTCAGTCAAGTTTTTAATGATCAGTTAGAGACTATGAAAGCAAACTTGAAGGCCAAAGAATTTGAATCTTCAAGATATGTAACTAAGATTAGTTATTTAAGAGATGACTTAAAAAATACTTCAAGTAAAGTGAAGTCATTTATGACTTTTTTAAAGGTATCAATTGATCTAGATAACATTTTGAGTAGTTAAAAATGTGCAAGCGATATAACTGGACTTAGATACATAGAATAATAAAATAATACTACTCATGATGACTTGAAGAATTTTGAGAATGAGAACAATTAGAATTTGAAGATCAACAATCAGTGAAGAAATGAAGTTTTTAATAGAATGGTGACAAATCAAATTTGATAACCAAATGTAATAAGGTATGCAAAATTTAATGGTTACTACTACACTTGTAATTAATTCAGTCATAAGGCTAGAGAGTGTAGAAGACCTTCTAGGAATGAATTTTCTTGGAACTATGAATGGAATAATCAATCAAGTATTGTGATTCAAAGTGAGTGTTATAGTTATCATGACATGGGACACATTGCTATATTTTATACAAATGAGGTAAAGCAAGATGAGTTCACTTTAAGATGAATAGTTTTCTACAACTATGAGAATATTGGTCACATTGATAAGTTCTACAAGCAAAGGCAATCAAGTTAAAATAAGTTCAATCAGACTCCTAGAGTGCAAAGAAAAAGATAAGCTAAAATATGGAAACCAAAAGTGGAAAGTATGTGCCATGATCAGTTTGTAGGTCCAAGTGGACTATTTTCTATGGTAGAGAATTCTACAAAGGTTGAAAAGAATCAGGAGATCTCATTATTTACTCATTTTGGGAATAAAGAGGATACAAGTGAACATCCTAATGCTAATGAGCAAGTTTAATATAAATAATATTAGTTGACAATGCTAAGTGTTGATGCTTTAAAGTGTGAGACCGGTACTTCAAGTGAAAAGGTATGCCAATAATATTTATTTTCTCCATGTATTACCAATACCATCCTAGCACAAAAGGATAACATTGTTGTGGATGTGCATGTTACTTATCTTAATCCTAAAAAGAAGAATAAGCACTATTAGTAGTAGATGACCAAGGAGGAGAAGGAATATGAGGAGTTGTGGGAAACTCTTGGTTTCACATTGTTCTATGACATTGTGGGTTAGGGTATCTCTATCAAGTCTTTAAAGAGACACTTGTAAACAAGAAGAAACATGGTGAATGCTAGTTGAGCTTTAGTTGAATTTACAAGATAAGAATTTTTTTTTTGAAAATGTGCTTGGCTAAGGGGAGCAATGATATTTATGAATCTGATCCAAAGTGTTGTGATAGAATGATTTAGAAGATATATTTAGGGATAGTGATCCTAAAGTTAAAGTTTTAGTCAAATATGTTAAGGATGGTCTAGTTGGTCAAAGTGATGAATAATGAAGCTATGTGTTCAAGATATATGGGTAGGAAATAAAGATATACAAGTGTCTAATCAAGGATGGCGAGTTGTTAAAATATTCTATTACATAGAAAGGTATGTTGATCCTATACTAGTGTGCTCAATGTGTGTTCAGGGTTTTTGGTCTTGAAGGTAAGAACTTGTCAATTTATGTTGCTTAAATTGATTGATCAAATGATGAAATATTGAAGACAAGGTTTAGATGGAATATGAGGAGAATGTTTTGTCACATTTTATATATCATATAGAATATCTCAGAGTTATATAGATGTTAAGTTAATTATTTCATGGAGGTCATAGTGTTTTAAAGATAATATGTTTCCATAAGAGCTTTGAGTGAAGTGTGGATAGTGTTGAAGAATTGCTAGTAGACCTAGCTCTTTGAGAAGATATTTTGAAGATGTCATGATCCAAGTGAAGCATGGAGTTATGGGGAGCTAACTCAAATAGTTTGAAAGGGTTGAAGAGCTATGAATGATGTAAGGGGGATCATATGTGAGATGTTCTAGTCATGGTGGAGATATGAAAAATTCTACTATAGATGTGAACTTAAGCATGATGATATGATGACTTGATCAAACCAAGTTAGGTGATTTGAAAATGTATTAAATCCTCATGTATAAATAAAGGGGGAGCTTTGAAATTGGTCAGGTCCTAAGATCAAAAGATTGTGTAGTTGAATCTAAGAGAGAATGTATGGAGCAAACTGTGTTGTTTCTTCATAGTTAGAGATGGTCTGAAGATGATTAAATGGTGTTTAAGCTTAATTGACTTAGGGGGAGTCCTTATTAATTTTTTCAAGGTAAGTTCATTTAGTTTTTAATATTCATGTATGTTTTATCTTCATAGAAGCTATGTATGATCAAAGAAGAGTGTAGTCATGGAGCATATTTGAGAAGATCAAGGTAAAAATAGGTATAAAAATTGTTAGGATGAGTTTTATCATCTATCATATGTGTTCCTTTCCTATTATTGGTCCTTGAAGTCTTTTCAAGTTTGCAAGATCAAGATTTGAGCCCACTTTATCACTATGTCAAAGGGGGAGAAAAGTACTTGAAGAAAGAGACAAAGTCTAAGCATAAGATTTGTATTAGTGTTTGAAATAAGTGAAAAAGGGGGATATTATTGGAGGTTTTTCAATGATGTCTCTAAGGTGACCAAGGATGTTTTTGAGGTGTCATTTATGTTAGGATGACAATGACAAAGTGTGCTTCAATGAGATTTAGTGTTCTTGCATGGTTATTCAGTGCTTGAATTAGTAAGGCTTTTTATGGATGATATTTATGGTATGGACATGTTTTATAGACCTTATGGGGTGTTATTAATACTTAGAGTGTTTATGGAAGTGAAAATAATTCATCAGAACAGTCATATGAGTGTCTAGGTTCAAGTAGTCATCTTGACAAATAAGGTTAAGTAATAAATTTGATGATGTCATATTTTAAACATGTAAAGGTTTCAGGAGTAGTTTTTTACATGTATGGATTGAAATATGAAAGATGATCATGTGGTTCAAATTTTAGGTATGGACATTGAGCGTAGCAAAAGTTATAACAGTGCAAAGTTAACCTCTCTGACAAAATTCACTAAATTTTTATACTTAGCCAAATTTGCAAGAGGAAATCTAATGGTGAGAATTTAATCAGATCAAGTATATAATAGTTATAAATTAATATAACCAGATAAGGATCTAATGGCATGGTTCAAATTTAAATAGTTAAGATTGTACATGCTAATGACATGTGTCATAATCATGAAGATTGAGTAACAAATCTAACAGTGAGTGTGAAACCTGTTAGATAGAGATCAATGGTGAGCACATGATCATGTTGATTATGATCCAATGGTTCATATTTATTAAATATTTCAAATTATTCTCAAAAGGCATGGGGGGATTCTATGTGGTGTAATTTTGTTAGATTTAAAGAGTCAATGTGCTCAGAAGGCACGCAAGGGTGCCAAGTATTGTAATCATGGATGCCTATATCTAAGATCAATGGTGAGTGATGTAGAATTAAAGATAGTAATTTCATAAGGAAATTTATGGTGCATATTTATTAAAATTTATCAATTATCAAAATATTATGTCAAAGTGTTTGATGTTTATCATTAACACAATGACTATTGGAATTTAAATATTCAAATTAATGAGGAAAAATTAATTTGTAGTTTTTGAGCTATATCATTTGATCTAGGATGAATTTAATGGTGGTAAAAAAGGAAAATTTTAATATAAATTAAATAAAAATATAGACAATTTGATTAAAATATTTGAATTTTTGTACAGTTATAGATATTGAGCTCCAAAGTTGACTATGTGTTTGACCATGTTCTACAAGTGACCTGAGAAGGATAATTGAGTTGTTCTTGATAGTATTTTGATGTTTCAAGATGAAATATCTATTGTATAATTTTTTATACTACATTAAGACTATTTTTATTTATTTTTTAGGTTTTAACAATCCCTATTTAGTATGAACAAATTAGAATGTGACTTTGTTTATTGAATGCACTAGCAGATTGAGTGACCATGTTGCAGGAGTGAGTTGAAGGTGTTGTGATCAGAATTGAAGAAACAAATGAGTATGGAGATATTATATAAGTCTATAATTCTTACAATAATTTTTTTTTTTTCATGATATGCCTCTGATCAGATATGGAGAGTCAAAATAGCATGACTATATATGACTAGTTTGAGTGGTCATTTTGAGAGAGTTGATTTAAGTGCTTAGAGCTTGTGTTGAAGTGTCTAAAGCACATGGATGTGTTGTAGATATATTTATGGATTCACCCATGTAATATAATCATATGGATATGTGAAATATTTGAGTATTTACTTTAGAAGTTTGAGACTATGTTTTTTGTATATGAATACTTGAAGAACAAGGAGACCTTATTGGTAGGTTTGAGGGTTGAGTTGGTTTTTCAAGTGGCATGGACCCATGAGGGAGTAATCAATGGTATATTGGAGAAAATTTTGATGTGTTTAAATCATTGGTAAAGGATTAAGATCATCCAATTAGTCTTACAAGTAACGCGTGAGTATGAAGGTCTAATTGTTTTAGGTCTCACCAACACCTAATGGTGTATTGAGTCTTAAGGACTATAGACAAATTATAGAATGGAGTGTTTCACCCATGTAATGTTTTTGAAGACATATTTCAAGTGTAATATAAGTATGGTAATAATATTTTACAAACAAGATGGGTTAGACAAAGAAAGCGGTATAAGTACAAGGCATATTTGGGCTGCTTGTGTAGTTGAGAGTGTGTGTCATGAGAAAAATATTTATGAAGGTTGTGAGAGTTATGTGGATGTATTGAGAGGTAGATCAGAGTGCAGATTACATGTATGACCTTTTTATCATAATTATAATGTTGAATTTATAGTTTTGATGTATGAGAACAAGCGAAGGTGTGTAGTTTGATCTAAAAGGTTTTTTTGGATGCCTTGCTTGTGTGTGAAGGTTTGAATGAGTAAAGGGATTGAATGAGGTCATTTTTTAGGGTTTTTCCATTATATTTAGAATCAATCAAGATTTCTAGAGTTTTTTAGTTCATAGATGTTGTGTTGGTGCTCAACATCTTAGGCAATTTGGTGCTTGTCATCTTCAAGGGTTAGTGTTCCTTGTGAAGTGGGTGCTTCACTAAAGTGTCTTGTTTGTAATCATCTTATAGGATAATTAGTCCATGTGTTTTTAGGCTTGAAAGTGTTATTTATCCCCCAAGAGGGTTTACCACATAGATATTTTGTTATCTTACTTATCTTTCATGTTCATTTCTATGAGTGGATTATTTGCTTTTTGATTGCTTATGGTGTATGACTAAGGGTTTGAAGGATTCAAATCAAAGTTTTTAAATATCTTGATTCACTAATACACCCCCTTTCAAATATTATACCTCTAACATTGGTGCGTTCTTAGGGTTTATAAACTTTAAAGACTTAGAATTTATTTGAAGTGAACTTCATCCTAACTAATATGGTTATACCACATTGATGTCCTAAATTGACCTAGTTCTCCTTAAAGTATATAACTTGTATTGAACTACAACTAGTTTTGAGTAATGTGATAATGCCATATGTCAAGGTCTTAAATTTATTAAATTTTTAAACACTTAAAATCTTATGTAATGTTTGAAAGGCTTTATGTAACATAATACTGCCACCTATCTTGATCCTGAATAATAAAAGTAGGGCCTAAATGTGAACGATTTTTAAGTCCTTGTCAATAGTCTTGAAAACACATGAAAATTAAAGAAATGATAGGACATGACACATTATTTTCATTAGTCCAAATAAATCATAAATTCAAATTTTTAGAAGAATTATGAAAACCCAAGGTTAAAAGTAAATTAAAATCAATTTTCAAGCTTTGATTTTAATAATGTGAACTTCTGTAAATTTAGACATTGAGAAAAATATTAGACTTATGCAAATTAGAACCAATGTCATGGATGTCTAAGGCTTATATGACCTTGAATAAGTATATTAAAAAAATATTGGGTCGCTATTTAAATTTTAAAATGGGGTGTGTGTATTAGGTCACAATAGTAGTTCTTCCTTAAAATGTACCCATACTTATGTCCTTATCCTAGGCATACTTTTTAATATTGGGTAGTATTATATAAATAACCATTGTTAGCTTTCTTAAGCTATGTGATCTTAGGCAAAGGACTAGTTCTACTCTTCTTAAGGTATGATTTTATGCATGGTTTTTTTAGCAACAAAATATCCCCTACAATTTTGGGAGTCTATCATATGGATAAAGGGAACTAAAGATATGGATATAGGTCCTCACCCAAAAATTAAAAAATGGAATAATAATAAATAAATAAGATATAAAGGATATTAAGAGACATAAAACTCTAAGAACCTAATAGATTCCATTTTTTTTAAAAATACATAAACTCTAGAAAGATTAAAACTCTCATTTCTATATAAAAAATTTAGAACCAAGGAAATATAAATAATGTGTATGAGTATAATCCTTAAAATATGAGATAATAGGGCCTCTATAGTCCACTATAACCCACCATCAATTGATTTCATTGCATCCAAAGTTCAATATTTCTGATTCAATATTTCATTGACTCCATTTTCATGTGGTTCCATAATTTTATTTAGAATTATTATATTTTGATAGTAGAATTGAGCAAAAATCGTTTAACCCCACAACATATTCTATCAAATGACCTTGTTTAATTCATTTTAACCTAGTGAACCATACCTTTTTATAACACTACTTATTATTTGTTTGATTTTTGTCCTAGGATTTCACATAAATTTTTGAAAAAAATCTTGACATTGAAACAAATCTCCCACCTTGCATATAAATATGACACAACAATTCATTTTTTTAGACCTTTGATTTAACGTGACACTGAATAAATTGTCTTGTCACCTTGGATCAATCTCAAAATTAAGTTCTATATTTCAATCTCAAGTTGAAATTTGTTGATATCTATACACAAGAATATTTCAATTTAATTTTTTTTTTAATGTTTAGAATTGTGTTATGGCAATTGTAAAACTACTTAGTGACTATCCTTATAGGTACAGGGTAATATTTTTTACAAATATCATGGTGTGAGAGGTTTACCCCAATACTCATAGCCATTATGTAATAACCCCACTAGGTTTTACTAGGATAAGGTAAATAATTATTTTATTTTTATTTTTTAAAAGTATTTACACAAATTTAATAAATAGATTCTATCATGATGAAACCAACAATATAGTGATCTTTAACTAAATACATTAGTTTTGAAGCTAACCAAAATAAGTTTAAGAGCTAATCTATTTAGCTAATGATCATAATATCAAGATCAAGTGTAATGCTAAATATAGAAATGAATAATGCATTTATTTCATAAACATATATTTACAAATTCAGCCATGGTTGATACAATGTTACATCCAATTGTTATAATGGTACATATAATAAAATAGTATAGTTTCAACATAATACAAATATTAATAATTTACAATGATAAAATACTCCATGGAGCATGTGAGTCTCATCTAACTCGAATCATCCATTAGTAATCATGAGTGTAGTCACTATAAAGAACTATTGAAGGGAGAAAGAGCATCATCTAAGTGTTTTTCCATACCAACCATGAACCATCGATCCCCCACACAATCTCCCAACAAGGGAATGAACCATCCTTCATGGATGGGTGGATAATGATAGTGTAGGAATCAAGAGTGATAACTAAAACCTTTGTATTGTAAGATAACTATTATATGTAGTATATCATAAAGAAATTAGTTATAACATGATATCATACTAAGCATATAAACTAAATCAAATAGATGAAATAAAAAAGTTTAACTAAAAACACTACTTTAGCAAAATTTTCCATATAGTTATTTGATCTCAAGGATCAGTCAATTTTGGACACACCACTCAATCAAATTACACCTTATCTACATATTAGTGACACTAATTAAGTATAATCCATCTCACTTATTTATTTAAGGTCATTAATGTGATATTGGTTCATATATTAAAATATTAAAACCAATAGATATCAATAATGAGTTTTTCCTTACTATCATCTATATTATGTGTTAATACAAGAAAGACTCTAATACTAGCATTTTATCCATCAAATACAACACAATAGCTTCAAACATCTAACTTATTTATATCATAATAAAACTATATATTTAAACATGTTTTAAACTGTTATACCATTTGGGTAAATCAAGCATCATACTTTAAGTTAAAGCATTTACATACAACTCTTCACTTAATTTTAATTATCCATCTAACATTATTTAATAGCTCATTCTACAGTCACTTTATTTCCATATCCAAAAGTGCATAAAAAACTATTTATATATGAACCAATATCAATATGATTTGTAAGTGTTCATAACTATTACAAATTTAGAAGTTCCTTCAAACCATTAAACATACATCTAAATTTACCCTTGATAATTCAAGTAACAAATACACCCATATATCTTTATTATATCAGGAAAGTTCTTAAACATTTAATTGTTTATCAGTATATGCATATTAGCATATGATATACTCCAAATAAATTTATTTGAGTATCAGTTGCATATATAGTTATATGCATATACAAACACAATATATTAATTTCTTATCCAAATCCAAATCAAGAGTAGCTAGTGTTACTAAAACTATGTTCTATTTAAATAATTCCAATAGATAATGCATATATATTTTTGGGGTATACTTGAATAAGAATATAATATTTTGGAAATGATTCCCGAGTATCACCTATATATACACACACTCATATTAAATCACAAAACTACATTACTAAAAGTAATCTTTTTCAAAAATCAAATAAGAATTAAACTCTAGGTAAATGGATGGGTTAAAATTCCAAAACTCATAGTCCTACTAAATACCCCCAAATAGCACATAGCCAAAACCATACTCAACCACCCACCCACACACACACACACATATATGAGGATTTTATTATAATTTTCGAAGGCACACAGTCTTATATTATCACAACCAACTATATATAAACATAGTTGAATATAAAGTGAGTATATATTTCTATACTTCTTTGGATTTTAAGAGTTCAACCCATGTCCACTCAATATAAAGGTAATCACATACATTAGGTTTACACAATAGTATTTATGCTATAGATTTTATATATTTTATCATTCACAATAAAATGAAAACTCAAAGTTATACTACAGTGAATAAATGTTCAGTTACAATCACCTCCTATAATTCAAACACAATTAAAACATAGTGATAAATGTAAGTGTAAGAACCATAACCTAAGTATATCATATATATATATATATATATATATATATATATATATATATATGTATGTATGTATATATATGTATATATATGTATATGTATATATATGTATATGTATATATATGTATATATATATATATATATATATATATATATGTATATATATATGTATATATATATGTATATATATATATGTATATATATATATATTAGGTCATCTATTACAGACCTATAGGATATAAGAATATAACCTTGTATATTTATACAATCTTGATTATCCCTAAATACAAGTTTCATAAATGAATCAAAACAAACTTTTATTATATTTTCCTGAATTCTTCATAATTTTTTTCATTATAACCCTATACACATAGTCATGCCCTATGTGGATTTAATAAATTAAACCAATTTAAACATATGTAAAAGATAATACATTAAATGGAGAAATGTATAACTTAATACTAGTTTTAATGGATTGATTTTAACTCTACAAACCCAGTCATACCCTAACTTGGTTTAAGGATATTAAAAATTTATTTGATAAAGAATACATCCTAGTATATATATTAAATATATTGAACAAAAGATTCAATACTCTATTTAGTATGTTGATTTTAATCATAATAGGGTATATATTTGTAAACAATCTAATGAATTAAATTCCTCTCAAATTTTACCCTAATAACTTAAGTAGGGTTTTCTACCTTTAAAACCTCATCTATTCCTATTTACTCAACTCATTTGAATTTCATCATACACAAAAAAATATCTACATTAAAACTCAGATAAATATTATGGCAAGGAGTTCATATGCATGCCCATTTTGAACTACAATTTATAGAATCATATACTTGGATTTTTGGATGGTTGGTCCATCCACAATACATGGTATATAACCCTATTTTTTCTTAAAATAGTAAATAATGAAAAATAAAAACCCTTAAAATTATTTACTAGAATTCATTATTTTAATTCCATATAAAATTATGTACAAATTTAAATAATAAAACTTACTTGTTAAAGAATGTCAAAGTGATAGCAAATGGTAATATTTTCTCTAGTTCCCTCAAATAATTTTCTTTCTCCTATTTCTACCATGTTAATCAATAAATCAAACTCAAATTTGGGTGGTAATCCTGACAATTCCTCTAGAAACACATGTGAAATTTCCTAAGAAAAGGATAATCCTTAATAGATGGTTCCTTAGATTCCTCTATCTCATTTATTTTAACTATAAATTCCTAACATCCTTTTCTTTGAGCCTTCTTGAGTTGAATTTTAGAAATTTTCCTAAGCTTCAACTCTATTTTCTCACCTTGAAGCTATGTCTAATTTATAAAATCATCTTGACACTCTACCTTCTTGAGATAACAATCAACCTTAGCTTTATGCTATGTACGCCAATTAACTCCTAGGATCACATCATATGACCCTAATAGTGCATCATAAAGATCCAATATTGTAGTGAATTCAAGTAACTTAATATTATGATCCTTTAGACACTTATCAACCTTAACGTTTGATTCATTCCCATACTATACTGACCATGCATTTTCCATAATCTTGACTTTTCTACAAAATTTATTAAGAACTATAGGATAATTAAACACATTCAATTACCCTAGTGTCAATAAAAATTAAAATTTTATGATCAAACAAAATTCATATCAGTTTAATAGGAGAATCTTGGATCTCATCCTAAAAATTGTCAATAGTTGCATAAATACTCTACTAAAAAGTTCACTACTGCAAAGTAAATATCTTGTTCTTAGCATCTGATTTACCTTGAGTACACTCTCAAGTGTAATGATCACATCCATATATGAAGAAACCTCTAGGTGGTCATCTCCTATTTATCTTTTGGTTCCCCTTGAAACCTCTCTTGAAACCATCTCTAGGTTTCCTATTTCTTGAGACACTATTAAACTTAACATTCTAGATCTTAAAATAATTCTTGGAGTCTCCACTGCTCTTCTAATTATTATTTTTGAAAGTCATTTTAAGACCTCCAAACTTCTTCTTGAATTTATCTCTTACTTGAGCAATATATTTGAGCTTTTAATCCTACTTAACTACCTTTTTAAAGACCTGATCCATAGTAGATAGACTATGCACATCCAAGTCTCAAACAATTTGGGGTTTTAATCCCATAATGAACTTCCTAATTTGAAACCTCTCATTCACTTGATACTGAGGGGACATAATTTGGGAGCTTAGTGAATTGATCCCATTATTCATCCATAGAAAGGTCTCCTTAAATATCTAAAAAATTTGTTAGCTTCTTATCAAGATATAGTTGAGGAAACCACTGCAACCTAAATAATGTCACAAACTACTTATAAGAGGTGGTGGTAGAGTCAAGGTTCATCTTGACCCTTCTTTTTTTAACATCATCTTTTTTATTCTTCAGTGATTTTATAATGCTTCCCAAACTTACCTTAGTGACTTTAGAGTAATTTTGAATCTCAAAATACTTCATCTATGTTAGTCACACTTTAGCTCCATCTCCCAAAATACTTCCATCAAAATTGGCTGGGTTCACCTTTTTCATATCACATGCAAAGTTTGTATCTACTCAAGCTCCTACATCTTATGTCACTTCTTCATGCCTCTATTATTAAGGATTTTCATGCTCATCAGGATGCTCTTCATGTTCTTCATGAATATTCTCCTTAATATGCTCATGTACTTCTTGTTTTAAGGCTGTGATTTGGTCCCTAGTGTTGTGCATGGATGAAAGAATCTAATCTAACTTTGTCATTTTCTCAATGGTGAATTTATTTGGATCGACTAAAGGGTTAGTGTTTGAAATACCCTCACCTCCAGGTCTAACATGCACCATTCTTATTATTGGTTAACAGAAGAATACATTTGCATTAGTGGACTCATTAAGTCCTAGAACTTGAGCCTCAACTCTAATACCATAGTGTAACAACCCCACTATGTTTTACTAAAATAAGGTAAATAACTAAAAAAAATATATAAAAATTCAATAAATAAAATTACATCACATTGAAACCAACAATACCATGATATTTAACTAAATACATTAGTTTTTAAGCTAACTAAAATTAAGAAAAAGAGCTAATCTATTTAGCTAACAATCTCAAGATCAAGATCAAGTACAATGTTAAATATAGAAAATGAAGACTATATTTATTTTATAAAATTATATTTAAAAATTGAGCCATGACTAATACAATGTTACATCCAATTGATGTAATGGTACATATAATAAAATAGGATAGTTTTAGCATAATACAAATCTTAATAATTATTTACCAATGATATAATGCTTCACAGAGCCTGCAAGTCTCATCAACACTCAAATAAACCATCAGTAATCATGAGTGTAGTCACTAGTGAAGTACTAATAAGGGGGAGAGAGAGCATCATCTGAGTGCTTTTTCACACCCCAACCATGGATCATCAATCCCTTGCACAATCTCCCAACTAGGGAATGGTCCTCCCTTCACAAATGGGTAGATAACGATGATATAGGAATCAAGAGTGACAAATAAAAATCCATGTGATGTAAGATAACTATTACATGTAGTATATCATAAATAAATTTGTTCTAACATGATATCATTACTAAACATGTAAACTAAATTAAATAGATGAAATGACAATGTTTTAACCATAATCACTACTTTAGCCAAAGTTTCCAATATAGTTATTTTTAATCTTGAGGATCAATCAATTTCATACACACCACCCACTCACTCAAATTACACCTTATCTGTGTATTAGTGACACTAATTAAGTGTAATATGTCTTACTTACTCATTTAGGGTCATTCGTGTGAGATTGGTTCATATATTAAAATATTAAAACC